>JAPWTK010000164.1:32500-512500 GCA_029963805.1 Aromia moschata
TATGTGCGCCGTTTTTCTGCCAAATCGTATGTCATTTTCATTTTTGTGACCCAATTGTACACTTATCGCGCTTGCCAAGCCTACTATACGATTTTACTTTCAATGAAACGCTAAAAAATGTCATCTGATTTACGGTAACACGTGAGTTTAAAAAAATGGAAGCAGTTCAAATAAGGATTTTTAGAACTCTCAGTTACACATATTTTATTACGTCACTGTAGAGATATTTTTATAAAGTATATTTTACCATTTCTTAATTGTCATACAAATTATGTCGATAGACATAAATTCCTATAAAAATATATGTATAATATTAGGAAGTTTTCCGTAAAGTATATATTTCAGACGTCAATGTCCCCATTTTTTGTTTACGTTTACATTCGTATTTTCGAAGTTATTGCATGATTGTGTGTTTATATTTACAGTTTAATACAGGCGTTCCTGAGACATTTTTTAAATTTTGCTCGCCGAAAAATGTCGAAAACGTCCGATGGATCATTGATGGTCTGTGACTGTATTGATTCAAACCTAGGGAATCCAATCCCAGAATCCCGGGATCCCTAACATTTTCAATACCGAAATTCCCGGGAAATGAAGACTTCAATCCCGGGATTTTCGGGATTAATTTACAAAGCACTTTATATATTTTACGTTCTAATAGTCTATTACCGACACCACGTGGTTTCACACTTTTTGAAAAAGATGGAAATCGTGGAAGTTACCTTCAAATGGTTTATGAGATTCTTTTAACAATTAAGCCCACAAGTGTCGAATCAGAGAGGGTGTTCTGTCTGATATGCGCTCTGCACAAAATTCAGGTCCTCACTTGCTGACGATACGTTAGATAAAATTGCCAGTATGAGGTCATTTTTGAAAAACAAACGCAGGGAGAAAAAATAATGTTTTGATCTTGTTTTTTTTTTCATATAAAATTGTCGATTGCTTTTTTTAGCTTTGTTTACTTAAGAAATAACATGGGTTTCTGTTTTAAATGTACACAATCTAAGTACAATGTTATATTAATAAAATAGAGGAAATATTGTTTGGGTTTCATTTATAAAATATTTATTATAATTTTAGAAATCGAGATTTCCCAGATATCTCGATTTTACACCAATTTTCCCGGGATTCCCGATAATCCCGAGATCCCGGGTTCAGTCGAATTAATACTTTTCTAAGATCCGGGTTTGTCCCATTCGTCTTTATGAAAATGCGAGAATTTCAAATTTTTCCAATCGCCTCTACAAACAACATAATTTCGTACACAATTTGCTCTGTGAGTTTAAAATAATTTTGCCATATTTTTAGCTACATATTTTTTTTTCATAACGAATTAAATTTACCGCACCAAAATCGTATCAATAAAGCTAAGTGTGAATTGTAAAGAGCCAAACAAAAATATTAATTTTTTTTTAAATTATAATGTATTGAAATAAAATTGTGTACAGACGTATTTGAGACATGGCTGAATCGAAATCCCTATTAATTTAAGAAAAAAATTGTCTAGTAGTCAAACGCAGTTTGCCACACCCAATAACCAATCAGAAAAAGCCGTTAGACTGACCAAATTTTAAAATGATTTAAATGTACTAAAGTACTATATTATAATTTTTTTTGAAAATTGGTCAACCCTCTCCAAAATAGGAGGGAGGTTCCATCTCAAATGTTACACACTGTATAAACAGTAATAGGTATTTTGAAAGGCATTTATAGATAAAATCATATGGTCATTTATACAAAATCAATAAAATAAAATAGGGTAGTACACTATATTTTTCGCAATTTTTAAGCAGTGGATGATGTAATAATGTCTAAAAAGATCTATTTAGGTTCAGTGACCATAATAAGGCAAATGTTTTATAACAATTGAATTGATCATTATAAAACAAACAATTTCTTCTGTCGCATTAAAAATTAATTAACAAAAAAAATTCTTTAAAAAAAAAAGCCTCATTAATTTAAAACTAAAAAACTGAACTAAAAGGCATTTGCAAATTGTACATTTTTTTGTGAACGTGTTGAAGATATAGCAGTTATTCAACTATTTATAAATAAAAATCTTTTGGACACTTTTTTGTGTCCAAAAGTGTCCAAAGTTATAACCCCTCGTATGTTATTATGCTAAAGCAGCACAGAAAAGGGTTTTGTTCGGGCGAGGAATTGCAAATTTTCATAAATAAAGGAGAGACCTGAAATGTTTCTGTTTAAATAAATCTAAAGACAAGTAACTTCTGCTGAAACGCAATATTTTCTTGAAGTTTGTATGTATATTTCAGTCAGTTCTAAGGAGGGTTAAAAACGACAATAGGCCTTTTGAATATAAGGGTTCTGGTGTCGCAGCACATGTGACTTATCTGACCCTGTAATATTTACCTTACACCGCATACGTCTAGTCGAACGTTGTTCTACTTTTACCGGATATACGCATTCAAACGTTTCTTAACGAACCTATCAAGTGGCCTGAGAGTGTTCTCTTGGTAAGTTACAAAACACTTATCAACGAATGTCGTAGAAACAACAACCGGTTGTTTTTTTTTGTACGTCTACATGTCCATATTAGTATTTTTCAACTTGAAGGTGATTTTTTGTGGAGTACCTATCATTCATTACGAAAAATATGTGTAATACGATATTTCATGACTTTATTGTTTTTCATGACTATTTCATTTTGTTTATTGGTAAGTTATATGGTCGCTACTGTTATTTGGAAACTACTTCCGACGAAAGTAGAGTATAAAAATAAACGCTGGAAAAATACGGTACTCTTACTCATCTCATAACACAAAATTTAAGATGCTTATTTTTTTTACTTATTGAATTGATTTTGCAATATTAGACATACATACCTATATTTCAAAAATATGACTTGTGTTAAGTTAAGTTTTTTTTATGATATAGTTTTCATGTATGTCGGGTTTTGCAGAAAACCGTGATAAATAAAAATGTACTTTTTTTCTTTTGGAACACCCTGTACGTCAGATTTTCAAATAACAAAATGGCGGATCCAGTATGGCAGTCAACTTTTAAAAAGTGGCTAAATTTTTAAATTTAAAAAATACCATCTTATTCTACGGGAAATTTTCTACGTTAGATCCGTAATCAGCGACCCCAAAAACCTTGCCATTTACTATCTCACAGGATGAGAAAATACGCTAAACCCGCGTTTTTTCACCTTTGGGCCGTTTTTTGGGCCAGTTCCTGGTCGACGCTCATTATGAATTAAAAATTAATCGAAAGTACAAAAAAAAAATATTGAAAAAAAAACCGTGTCATACTTTTCGAAAGTTCGATTTTAAACTTTCAATCCTCAAAATAAGGGTGAAAACGACCCCCAATAATTTTGAAAATATTTTATCGTATTCTACGCTAAAAAAACGCATCGAAAACCATTGCAACCTTCTTTTTAATTTTTTTTCATTTTTCTGTTAAGAAAGATTGAAATTTTAGTCGAAACGAAAATTTGTATTTTCTCACCCTCACCATCCCTCTCCTTGTGGCTCAAAAAATCTAAAATTTTAGGGAAGTTAGTTTTTTAGCAAGTACTATCGATTGTGATCGAGAAAATTTTTTTTGACCTCATTTAGTTGGCGTTAAATGCCCCATATATAGTTTATTATGCTTATTTTAAAAATCTAAGCAAAAAACGCCTATTTCAATTTTACATGTAGTAGGCAATGGATTCAAGAATGGACTTGCAATTGTTCGGACACCTTGCAAAATTGGCTGAATTAGAATTCAATAAGAGGTTGTCTCAAAAATTTGCTGAAAAGTGTTGCAAAAGCTTATGACCGAAAAAAAATACAACTTTCATCCTTTTAAGCCGATTCTGGCTGCCGATCTATAAAAGCGGAGGGGGTGGGATAAAAAATAATAAAACTGAGTCTGATTTTTTTAACCATTCGGTGAACGGTGATCTTTACCTTGACAAGCTACAGAACGACATTGAACATTTAGTCGATGGTTTACCTTTAAATGAAGCACATGAAATTGTTTTTCAGCAAGATGGGGTACCACCCCATAATGTTAGCTTAGTAATATTTTTTTTATGAAAAATATGAAACCTGAATTGGAAAATATGGAACATTTAAGTGGTCACCGAATAGTCCAAACCTAACCTCTTTTAATACCTTTTAAAATTTTTATTTGAAAAATAATATATATCTAAAAGAACACACCAATTAAATTAAAAATTAATCGAAAGTAGAAAAAAAAGAAAGAAATAAAAAAAATGTATTATCAAAAGAAATTATACAAAATGGCTTTGAAACAATAAATACAAATCCACTTTGGATAGTCAAAGTCCAAAGTCTTAATAAATTGAAAAACTGATTTTCAGTATTACGTTTACTAGGTAATGGAGTAAAAAGCAAGCATATTTTTATTTCTTTAGATTTTGTGATATATCCGAACAATTGCAAGCCCATTGCAATTGGCTATTACATGTAAAATTTAAATAGGTGTTTTTTTTATTAGATTTTTAAAATAAGTATAATAAACTATATATTTCGTAATTAGGGAGGTGAGGCCAATTATTTGGTGATATAATATATAGGGTGTTCCTTAAGAAAAAAAAAATACATTTTTATTTATCAAGCTTTTCTGCGACTCCCTATATACGTGAAAACTATGTCATAAAAAACTTAACATTGTACCTTACAACTTTTGTGTTTAACATTTTTTTTGTATAAAGCAAAATAAAAAAGTTAAATGGGGGGTCAACTTATAGTGAAACACCCGCTACATTTCTAAACTAACACAACGCTTTTATACATATGAAACTTCAATGTGACAACTTATTGATAATCTAGACAAATCAATCTATTTCAAACCGATTTCATTAAATTAATAAAGATATTCATTCAGAATACATTTTTTTGTATTCTGAATGTATGTAAAAAAAACAAATGAAATACGTTAGGAAATGCAATTTCGTTTAACTCGTACACGGCATTTAGGCACGTAAAAATTACGCTCGTTAAATAAAATGATGCATTTCCTAACTGGTTACATAAGATATAGAAGTATTTATTTAACAATTTGTATCCAATACTTGTAGTATTAAGATTTATGCAATAATATGTACCTGGACCAACCATTTTAAAATGTATCTAAGACCTTTAAAGCTTCTTGCACTTATAGATACTATCACACTGTATAAACTTATCATAATTCATTTTCCTAATCACCTGAAACAGACGTCTAAATTGTCCATTACTTTATGCATATTTCTCAACGTTGAGAAACATATGAATGGATACAATAAATAAATAGTTGTAAAGGTGAATAAATGAACGTGTGGTATGCCACTTTAATAATACATTATATCCTTGACAGCCATGATCACTAGACGGTGTAATATGAGCCCCAAGACATAATTTAAGTATTAAACTATGTACTAATTCTTACACGCTAGGTGCGTTGTTTATTAACATTGATAAATTAAGAGTTTCGCAAGATCAGAACCATTTGCTATTGCAAAGTGGCGTAGAAAATTGGAACGTTATATCAGATTGAAAATAAATAACGTCAAAATAAGTACAGCGTTTCGGGTGTTAGGTGTTTTGTGCCAACTGTTTTATGCGCCAGAGAGACAGTTCATATCTTTTCCGGTTTTCGCGTCACAAATAGCCGAGATAAAAGTTGTTTAAAATCCAAAAAAAATAGTAAGTCTGTAACTGGCTATCGTCAGCAAGGCATTTTTTTTCAATATTTGTCTTTAAGAAGGCACATCCCTAACTAAGAAAGCTTATGGAGAGTATTCCTTGACCAAGAAAGCTTACAGTGGTGTTACTTACGAGGTATCGCCTTCTAGTGTGCATAAATTGGACTAAATGTGTTGTGTGCCCATCAAAGTTGATGAGCTTCTGACCGGTTTACCGTCAGTATACATATGTTCCGAGAAAGACTCTTGGTGATTGAAGGAACCAACTTTGAACCAATTTATCGCACTCCGATAGATCTTATTGCTTCGAAACATCGCATGCCTATTATTCGATACATCGCATGTTTAGCTTGTACCAATTTACTCGTAATCCACAAACCTATGTCTCTACACATGATCAATTATAAAGCAAAATACATAATGTTTCATATGCACACGGTTAAGCAGTTACCTTCAATCAAATATATATGGTGTTGATCATGTAAACTGTGCCTAATTATTTCAGATATTAAGAAATAATTTTCCGGGTGTTCTTCAAGGATTAATAACGTCATCTTGGTATAAAATGCGGTAATTCTTATTGAAATGAACGTGATGTACCGAAACAATGGGTTTTTTACTTTCAGTAGGGTAATGAGCTATCTAGCCCAGCTGGTGCAATTGTTTTCGTATCGCTCCATCCTTGTGCTTAATTAGTTGATTGAACAGCAAGCTGAATACCTAATTCGCACTGCAACCGTCTACCCGTCTCAACAATTATTCGATCTGTGTTTCGGTGTCAGTTTAAGATACGATTTGATGGATTTACTAATTGTTCCATTACGACTGGTTATCCGATCATTAATGAACATGTGGTTTGATTATACTTATGCATGAGTACTCTGAATAATCAGATGTACGAATATACATAAAGCAAAATGTGTACATAATCTTCCCTGACGTCTTCAGTATTAAGTTAGATAAGGAAAGAGGAAATATCACTCAGCATTGGGAACGGAATACTTTATTGGATAAATTTATTATATATCCTGAAAGAACGTGTTTATAAAAGGCTTTATTCTCGTGCTTAGGAGAATTTATCACAACAATCAGATAAAAGGAAGATGCTATTTCGTGGTATTTCAATAATCATCTTGGTAAATTAAAACAGAAATCAAACCTATTGTTATAGTAACGTTGCACGACATTGAATTGCAAAAAGTTATGTGTAATTATTTCGAAATTAATTTCGAGTAATGAATGATTTTGTACGCATGTGTCAACTTAGTGTTAATTCAAAACTAATCTATGTTCTGTGATGGAACAGCGGATTTCTTCCTCTACCAACAACTTCAAATTAATCAGTATCCTTAAATCTACACTCTTAGAAGATTAATGGTTTATTCAAGTATTTCCTGTGTGTATATTATTGATAGTAATATTCTTTTGCGTTTCATCTCATAATATAGTTTGGTTATCACAGGTTGATGTCTAAGCTAAAGTAATTTAAGTCAACAATTTAGGTCAAGTTTGACCCTATAATATGGTTGTTATGCATACTAATATTTCTAAATCTTTCTGTTCACTTCATTTACTTGACAACTAATTGTTGATATTTTGATCACTCATTTTAAATACATAAATAAAGTAGAATCACACCTAACCAAATAATTGGACGCCAAAACAAAATCTTTATGAGATGATTCAATAGTCTATCAGACTCATGCTCAGGCTTTATTACGTTAAGTTCGAAGTCGTTCGAAGAACTAATTTCACCATTCTCGAACCACTTCCGAATAAATTCGGTTATTGTTGGAACACTCCTGAACTAATACCGGAATTAGTTCTGTATCTGTTGGAACGCAAATTTCAATTTAAAGAAACTAATCTCAACGTATTATTTTAGATCACAAAATTCAACAAATGCTTTATTCTTATATTCCTCTCTACTCTATATAATATATGTTTCCTAGATTGACAATGTTTTTTTCCTAACCTCAATTAAATGTGGTAAACCACAATGCCGCTAGACTATTAAAATTAACAAAATACCAGAAAATCGATTTGATACGGCATTGATCTACGTATGTATGTAGTTAAATTCGCTAGCTAGTTTTCTTTGTGAATAATTGAAAATATCTCAAGTAAATAAAAATTATTGAGTTAAGTAAATAAAAAAAGTGTTATAGGCTGTTTTATGTAATCATCTAACATTTTTATACATTTTTTGTTGGTCATTTTTTGTTTTATTTCTATTTTGAAGTGTTCTGTGAAGCTCAATTTGATAATGTGGTTATAACTTTTTAGTTGTAGTTTGGTTTCATTTTATGCAACCCGTAGCGAGTAACCAACAGTACACCAACAATTTCAAATCTCGATATCTCGTGACTTGACGTTAGGATTATTAGCACAAATACTGTCACTGCAAGCGGTTGTGTTTGGATATGGATTTACTCAGTCAGGTTTCGTTGACTATCTTATAATGTTGGTTTAGACCCACTGACTGATTGGACCATTAATGTCTGCAAAAATTGAACCGATGCCAAAAACAAAGTTAAAAATCATGTACATGCATCCGTATGTGAATTTAATGGTAGTGTACAATTAAATAAGTAGTGATTCTAATAATCACTACTTATTACTTTGCTTTGTTACATTACTTTGTAAATAAAATCCAATCTCATAATATTTAATTTAATTGTAAAAGTAACTCTTTTGTAATGAGATTTTATTGAAAACAAAGAATAAATCTCATTTGTAATACAATCACTGGTTATATCTTACAAATAGCTGATTAAACCATTGTTGTGTCAACGAGACAGAAGGGTGAAATCTCGGTAAAACGCTTGCGAAACGCCTCTCCACCTAGATGTTGTTATCCTTATATGTAACCGATTAGGATAATTGCCATCCTTGTTACATATTCCTAATCCCCATATCCTATTAAGTCTGAACGAAAGTTTGTCAATCAAATCCAATAGTAATCAAATCATGTAAACGGTATTTGCATTTTGCATTCTCATCCTTGGCAGTTTCTGTTGCTTTTTACTGTGTGTAAGATGCACGTCTGGGAGGAAGATGGAAATCTGGGAAAAAGTGGACCCTAACCGTCTGGAAGCAATAGTAAGTCACAGTATACATTTTGTATAAACTGAGAAAAAATAGTTGCAGACAAAATTTTATGGCGGTTTCAACATGCCAAAGTGCAATTTTCTTGTTTCAACATGCACATTTATGGAAAAATTTTCTCCAATATTTCCCACTTTTTTCCCTTACTAGAATCTAGTAAGGGAACAGAAAATTTTTATTTGATTTTTGTTCGGTTATTTTATAATAATGCATCAATATCTTTTTTTAGATTATGTCTAAAGAGTGAGTAACGATTAAATGTTGAGGAAGGATGTCTTAAGTCGACTAGATTTTTATATTTTGAAGTTTCAATTAGAGTATTTTTAATTGGATTTTCTCATACAATTACATCTATCTTAATAGGCATGTTTCTTCCACTTAGCAAAAGAAAAGTTTAAAGTTAAAAATATTATACATAATACATAATACATGTTTATGAAATTAGATAAATAAACCGATTAATTAGTAGTTGTGAATCAATTTCTTCTTTCAAATAAGTAATTTAAAACTGACAAAAGTGAATGCGGATATATAGTTCGTTAGGTATAGTCTAATAGTTTTTAGATATTTATATTTAATTTGGTATTAACAAATTATTTTTAATTATACGTGTTGCATATTTTTAGTAACGAGTGAAATGCACATTGGGGATGAGAAATTTGTCAAAAAACGTTTTCTGTGATATAAGGTTTTGGGTGTTTATCGCTCGTAAAATACAATAATGAAAATCGTTATTGGTTTTTGAAATATATTTATCCGTATAAATTTAGAACAATGTTCGACATACATCTCCTGCGTTTCGACCATCTTAATCTTTAAGCGGTAAAAACAAAGCCTGAATCCTCTTAAGACACTCGTACAAAGTATTGGCTTTTTGCTTAATTAAGTATTCATGATTATGAGACGTGCGGCGTGTACAAAAAACCAAAACAGTGACTTTTATTTGGGACGAGGCTAACACCTAAGCGATTGAGCAACGAGCTCATGAGTTTTATGTATGTATGTTTCTTGTTGGACTACAGATAATACCGATACTGCGTTGCTGATACCGGGTGACACATGATCATGGTATAACCCCCTTTTATTTGTTAGGAGAATATTTCAAATGTTATAGTCAAAATAAATGTTTTAATATATAATAATAAACTTTTCATATATATAAAACATTTATATAACTTTAGATTTTACCAAGAGTGCAACCAACTTTCGATTTGCAAATGGGGCACAATATATTATTGCATATTTAAAATCTTCATAATTTTGTGAGCTCAATGATATCAAGTGAGTTTTTAACCACTCAATTGTTTTAAAACCATTTTTTATATTCAATATACGAGGTGTGAAAATTAAGTAATAATACTGGGAATTTAGCGTGTGACCTAGTAACACTGCGGAGACGTGACCTGGAAACGCGGTAGGTTAACATGTACTGCACCTACGGTACAAGTTTTAACTTGTTAGAATAATTTGTTTATCCTTTTTTGACTATTTTCGTCAACCGTGTTTTTCTAGTGCGTGTTAAAAATGAGTGACATTAATTTTGAGCAAAGGTTTTGCTTCAGACTTGGACACAGCCCAACGCACACTTTTGCAAAACTTCAACACGCCTACGGAGACAGTGTTTTTTCATGAGCCCAAGTTTTTCGGTGGTTTAAGGCATTCTCAGGAGGAAGAGAGTCGATTGAAGATGAACGACGCAGCGGAAGGCCTTCATCTTCAAGAACCAATGAAAATGTCGATAGAATACTACATCCTGTGCGTTCAGATCGTCGGTTGACGACAAAAATGATCGGGGAAGAGTTAAATATGAATCACGCCACTGTTCATCAGATTTTGACTAACGAATTGAAGATAAGAAAAATCTTGGTTCCAAAACTCAAAAATGGTTCCAAAAAACCTTTCGCAGGAACAAAAGGACATCAGGAGAGAAAGTTGTCTTGACTTTTTGGAATCGATTGAAAATGATCCCCATTTTATGGAACGTGTCATTACCGGTAATGAGACTTGGGTGTTTGAGTACGACCTGGAAACAAGCGCCATGGAATGGCACACTTAAATCTCTCCAATACCCAATGCAAGACCCCCAACACCCAAAAACAGCAGGAATGGGCAAGTCGAAGATCAAGATGCTTTCTGATTTGCTTTTTTGATAGCCATGGAATTGTCCACAAAGAGTTGTTGTGTGTTGAATTGAGTTGAGTGTGAGACCAAACATCAATAACCTGGATGTTGCATCACAACAATGCGCCTTGTCACAAGCCATTTCAGTAAACGAGTTTTCAGCCACTAAAAACATTCCTGTGGCTCCTGAGCCTCCTTATTCGCTTGACTTGAGTCCTTGTGATTTTTTTCTCTTCCCGAAATTGAAAAATCATCTCAAGCGACGTCATTTTGGGACCATAGAAAACATTCAAACGGCTGTAACCGAGCAGCTGAAGGTTATTCCAGTATATGAGTTCCAGCACTGCTATGGGGAATGGAAGAACCGTCTCCAGCGCTGTGTGGCTTCCCAAGGAAGTTATTTTGAGGGACACAATACTGAGTTGTAATTCAATCCAATTAGAAACATTTTAAAAATCAGTCTCATTACTTAATTTACACACCTCGTAAGTGTACCATGGCTGTTAGTGTGATAGCTAATGGACCATATTTAACTGTGTGAACAATGATAACTCCATGAACTTGAACAAAAGTACATTTTATCGAACATGCATTATGCACATATGCTGCACTATTCGAACGTTATATGAGTACTGTCTTTATCACCCTCAGGGTTGAAGTGGGGGTCGCGTAGCGCGTTATTCGGCACTGCTAACTTAAATTCCTGTCTCGGAGCTACCACTCTAATATTCTCAAATCTTAGTGATCATAGAAAAAATCAGTTGATCGTTGAAAACAATGAATTATGTTGACTATGGTAGTTCAAAGAGGACCAAACTAATTTTGGCAAAAAACTTATCTTTCTTTTTTCGAATAATTCGAATTATCACTATAATTGTATTGTAGGTACTACCATTCGAAAGTACAATTTCGATGGATGCTACCAGTTCAATTCAATCCCATTTATGGTAGAGATAACGTTTAGGTCACTATTTCTAAATTAACCGCGGAGATAGCTCAGTGCTACTCAGTGGGTGAAGCCTCAGGTGGAAGATGGCAGTTACTCCGAGAGCTATTATCCCCACTGGTTCGAATCTCGCTGGTGGCAATTGGCATCTATCACAGGGATCTGTTGTATGTCCTACGTGTTTTCCGTGTATACTCCCCTCTGATGCAATAGTAATGATTTCTAGAGAGAATATCAATTTCTGTGGTATGATGTTATTACATACAATGTGGCTGTGACTAAATTACTTCCGCCTTATCTGTCATTTTATGTTTTTATAATAAGTTGCTATAAGAATTTTCTAGGGTTACTGGAATTATTAAAATAGAATTAAATGGTTATATGACACAATTAAACTGAAAATTGCCAAACGATTTAAACTATTTCAGTAATTAAAAAACTCACTTATTTAGTCAGTGAACTCCTGAAACTGAAACTGGAAACAGAAAAGAAAATTATTTTATTATTTCTAATATGCAATATACATAAATATAGAATGTTCCTTAGGATGTTAGAGGAAGTTATATATAATATGTAAAGTTTATAAGTATTATTTATGTTACGTACTTACTTGAGAATGGTGTATTTTAAGAAGGTCTTATAACTTAAATTTGAAATTAAAACACCTTATTTATTTTTTATACGGTTCATTAAAATGATTTTCGATTAGACATATAAAATACAATCTCGTCAGGGTATATCGTGCACGATTTGAAATTTATTTGATACAAGGCATTTAGAAGAGACTGGCTCATTACTGCAAATGCCACTATAATATATGTATGTAGGTATATTAAGCCTTATTGAAATTTTTGACGACAATAAACGTTTGAAAGTAATTACTACAAATAAGTAAACACTTTACGAGATATAGCGTGTTTTCAATGAGTGTACAATGCAATCGTTTGCCTATCTAGGAAATGTCAATAGGCGATAGGTATTTTCTTACGTACCAAATAACATAGACGTACCAAATATCATACAGTAGTTTTGTTGATTATGGTCTCGAAAATTGTTTTTTTTTTTGATAATTTATTTTTACTACAACAGTTATTATGTATGTTAATAATAAGTATATAAATAAATAACTATACCTCTTTCTTAAGTGTTGTCGTTACTTCATTAATTTTTTTAATTAAACGGTCCAGACTAACATTTTCTTTGTTGTACACCAATGCCCTCATACGAGGTGTGTAAATTAAGTAATGAAACAGACTTTTAATTTATTTTTATTCGAATATGATTACAATTCAGTATTGTCTCCTTCAAAATAATTTCCTTGGGAGCGGTTGTGTGGTTGATCCGTTGATCCACACAGCGTTGGAGATGGTTCTTCCATCCCTCATAGCAGTGCTGGAACTCATATACTGGAATAGCCTTCAGCTGGTCAGTTACAGCCGATTGCATGTTTTCTATGGTCCCAAAATGTCGTCCCTTGAGGTGATTTTTCATTCTCGGGAAGAGAAAAAAGGAATGGACAGGAATGTTTTTACTGGCTAAAAACAGCCGTTTCAGTGGCTGTGTGACAAGACGCATTGTCGTAATTTTGGTCTCACACGCATGACCCTTTTTCGAAGTTTTTCAAGAACTTCTCCGTAAAAGTGTTGATGTACTGTTTGGCCTGCACAAACTCTTTGTGGACAATTCACTGTCCAAGTCTGAAGCAAAACCTGATAGCACATCATGGTTCAAAATCAATGTCACTCATTTTTAAAACGCACTAGAAAAAAAAACGGTTTACGAAAACAGTCACAAAGAACAAACAAATAACTATATTTTAACCTACCGCCCTTCCAAGTCCGGTCTCCGCAGTGTTGTTAGATCGGGTGCTACGTTACCAGTCTCATTAATTAATTTACACACCTCGTACATCCCCAAATATAAAAGTCTAGGCGTTAGTTTATATTTAGTCCTAGCAGGCCACATAATCGGTCCTTTTCTACCGTCTATTGCAAAATTGGGCGTTCAAATATTATTACACAGTGAATCAATGATGTGCGAGACATCCATCATTTTGATAAATAATTTTTCAGCCTCAGTTTAAGGGTGTCTTCCAATAAGCCGTGCGTGGCAGGTCATTTTATAGAATTGTAAGTAATGTCTTTAAAATCTGCTTGTATTCGTAAAAATTTTTTATATTCGAAGTGTGAACATTTCGAGCATTAATATATTATTCAACATATTAATATATGTTATAATATAGAAATTTTTACAATCATTAAAGTTAGCTATTCTATTTTTTCTATGCTTAGGATTGGAAAGCATATTTTACAAGAATAGTATTGTTAAACTAATATTTAAACGTAATTTAAACTTTAACAAGCATAGTATTGTATTGTAAAATAAATATGAACAAGATGAGAATGCAAAAAAATTAAATTAATGAATTCCCATTGTTACCTGAATTTTAGGAAATTCTACAAAAACTCAATATCTCGAAAACCGTAAATATATAACACCTTGTGTACAAGCTAAAGTTTGTGTTAAACACCGTTAACTTAAAATTTTGATGTTAATGTCACGCGACACGAATTGAAAAAACAAAAATAAATCTAATGCAAAAATTACATTTTCTCCTTATCTAGAGATACCGGGCGTCTTGTAATTAATGGACAACTCTTTAACTGCTGATGGAAACCTCACGCCCGTTCAGAAAATGGACCTTTGTGTCTAATAAAATTCCATGGTTTTCGAGATTTTTAGACCTTTTGAGATTTTTTTTAAAAATATCTTGCCAAATTTCCATTTTTGGTTCTTTCTCAAAAATTGACTATATCTAATACTGATTCTAAAATAGCACGTCATCAAAGTTGGCAGAGCAAAAAAAGACGTATTTCTATCCTTAGTCTTAAATTTATAACCTTGCTTAATTGTCAAGGCTATTACATTATGTGACAGTCATTATTTGTTTTACAATTGTGACAGCCGCTTGTTAAAAGTTTGACAACAAAGTTTCGCTTCGAGCCTTGACATAACCTCTATTTCCATCTCTCTCGTTCATAGATTTAACACGTTGGCTGCCACCATATGGACCATAAACCGTCACTCTTGTGCCAAAGTGAAAAAATGCACCTAGAAGCTTTATTATATTTTTATTGCATATAAGAACTCTCAAAGTGTACTTTTTGACAGAAAAAAATCCGATATCACCGGTGATACTCATGGCACACATATAATACCAACTTCTTGGTGTGCCATGAATTACACCGGTGATATCACATTATGCAATCGAATTAGGTTGATTTTTAAATAAGTTTTGCAAAATGTATAATGAAACAGAACATCTAAAGCATTCTTTATTTTTTATTGCAAATAATTTCAAGGCAATTTGGTAAAACAAGTAAAACACAAATGGTTTTTACAAATATTGCAGGATGTTGATACTAATTTGACTTTTTTTTGGGCAGCACCTCTTCCTTCCTGATCAGCAACGGCAGAATAGCAGGCAGAACATTTTGTTCTTTTTCTTCTGTTATCTTTTGTTCTTTCCTCATTCAATATCAGCGTATGTTTTTCCTTGGGATTCTCTTTTGAAGTCTGTAATGCTAAGATTTTCAGGACCAATTTTAGACGAAAGTCAGTTATTTGAACTTCCTTATTCTTGAAATGATTGTAAATAAGAAGAGAATTCACCACAGCTGTATTCAAAATAAATTCAAAAACCACTTTATGGTACCACTTCACTGTTTTCCGTAATGGAGAAAAGTAACTCGCTAATTGATTGGAAACGTCGATGCCGTCCTTCCCAGCATTGTTGCTGGCATCTGGCATCTGTTAGCATCTATGGCACTCATTTTGGAGGGATAATGGGATAGGCAGAGATCTGGTGCCATCTATGTTGAGTTTACGAACTTACCTACGATACGAGTTTACGATATTTACACTTCAGATATCAAGAAAAGGTGTCTCATACTATTTCAAATCTCTGTCAGATGTCAGAGCTGAATAACCGAAATCTCCAAAATACAAATACTTTGACCACGCCTCATGCAACCAAAAAATACAGATAAGCAATTAATATCACATCTCAGAAAAACTCATTTTACATACAAGCTACAGCTCTAAGAGCAAATCTGTAACTACAAGCCAAGGCGATCTACGGAACATTAAAACCAGGGTGCATGAGTAACACATGTGTTACTCACGGCCCAGAACCAATGCGGTCCTGAGTATCACCGGTGATACTCATGGCAGCCAACGTGTTAATGACGTTGTTTTTTTATTGCTCGTTATTTATTTCTTTAGAAATAAAGATATTAAGCTATTAAAACTGAAAGGAAATTATTTCCACCGAAAAGCAATTTTATTCAAAATCAGCTTAATACCCGATCTGGCTATGTATAACATATATGAAACATTTTTATTTTTATCTATACAACACCCTAGTCCTTAGAAAAGCTTTGGTTGCTGACCATGGCACTACTTACTTATTTAATTCTTTTTTTTAATTAGAAGTCCAAATATCTTGTGAGCCTTTTACTAGCCATGAAAGTCCATTTTCTAAACGGGCATGAGGTCCCCCACCAGCAGTTAAAGGGTTGTCCATTAATCACCTGACACCCGGTATAAGTATGCAAATTTTACTTTTGGCTTACGATTTTCGAAAAATCTCCTATCTGAAACACCCTGGGCCACACTGTATAATATTCTTAGCATAGCCATAGACGATGATTCTCCATTCGCACACTTCAGTCACCAAACTCAGCGACAAAGCGATCCAGCGTCCCACTCCCTGTAGAAACTACCAATACCGTAAAAAAAACTCGTTCGTTGTTTACATCTTGTCTGAAAGGGCACCGTTAGCACTCTATTAATTACGTGGCCAGCCTCTTGTACGCGGATGTCGACATGTGGGCCCTTTGCAAAGGGCCGCCGACTTCCACCGATTTCGCTCCCCCTTTGACTACTCCGTTGCAAAAGTCACGCATCGGAGGGCGCTGTTTCGCCTTCGCTCTTTTAAGGGCGTTTTAAGTATTTCCGAAAAGAAATGTTTACGTGGCGACGCATCGCTCTGGTGTAGAGAGGAAATATAAATAGGGGGTTATTGAGGAGATGCGAGTGTGTGGTGTGTTTAAAAAAAAAAACACATGTGGGTAGTCGTACTAATAATAATATTCGTGGCGATCATCCCTTTCCTCTTTTTTTTGCTGGAAGCATGAGGTGTTGTATAACTCTGTGTAATGTATTTATTATCTGATTCAGTTACAGTGGGAGATGACTATATGAAATAAAATTTCATAAAATATAAATGGTTAAAGGTAAATTGGTAAAAAATAAAAATATAGCAATTTACTAGGTAAAGTAGACTCTTGGTTATCCGAAACAAGTGAGACCAGGGCCATTTATGATAATCGAAAATTTGGATAATAAGGAGGTAAACATAAAAACACATTTAAGGGGTTATACTAATATTTTTTTTTGATACCTATGCAATGGATCAAAATGAAATTTGTTACACTTGATTCTATGGGTATTAATGTATACAAAAGTATTTTTTACTTTCATTAAGTTACAAAGTGGCGTCGTAGGTCTAGGTAACACGAAACAAAATTTGGTCCAATCCAGGTAATAATGAATCCAAATTTTTGTCCAATCCAAAAAAAAATCCAGGTAACATGAAATCGGCGTACACTGTAACAATCTTCGTATACCATCCAGAAACAACAAAAAAAGTTCTTAATCTACATTAGTTTTTTTTTAGAAATATAATAGATACCCACAAACAAATTACCACAATATCAGGTTTGATCTACTGCATCCAAGTGCAAATTTAGTGTTGATACCTGTAGATACCGACAGCTTTGCATTCCAAATCAATAATAAGTGAGTCAATCAGTTGTCATGGATATTCTTGATGATGGGCGTGGCCTACGTTACATAACGTTACATCACATATGCCACTATCCAATAAGACTATCGCTAACCAGAATCACACCTACCCACAATTTTACTATCTGTTAACATTGACTATCTGATAAAATTGACGATAATGCAATTGGTCTAGTCGAGGTCGTATTTCAAAAAACGGCGCATGAGCGTGTGTGGGCAATGCCCACCAACGGTTTTTTAGATAAATTAGAGGTTTGAAAAAAATGCATTTTGTATCAAACGGAGAATGGCAAATCAGATTTCATCTCAGATAATCCGGATTTCGGATAATCGAGTCTACTGTACTATATTTTATTTAACATGCTGTAAACAAAGTTTAATCTGCTGAAAATATACGATCTACTCCACTTTGTGAAAACAGGGATGATATAGGACAATACATCACGTCAATCTTTTATTTTATTTAACAGTTCGGATTATTCTTTCTGTAATGGGTTAATGCAAACATTTGAACCAGACTTGTGAAAAAATATTTTACTTTCAAAAGGCAGCTAACATACTTTCTTAAGATACTCAATAAAAAGTGACTAAATTACTAAATTATCTGGATGTATATAAAAAAAGCTACCGTAACACGTGCCGATCATTTGGCACCAATAAATATTTTAAAAATGTTGAATTATTTTATGCCTAAAAGAAGCACCTAAATAAAATATTTAGGTGATTTGTTAGAGTATCATCTTCCACATTTATGCAATTTTGATGGAATAGTGAAATAATGTTTTGAGTATTTTGGGTACTTTTTGAGTACATTTTCAAACACGTTAGTTACTTTCAAAGTAACTAGGATATAAAATATTCTTCTAAACTATCCAAAATACAGTCACTTTTTGGAAAACAGAGTAACTATAATAAGGTACAATGTCTTCTTCAACAAACAAAATACTAAATATCTAAACTTACCATAAAATTAATAATCCAAAACTTGTTAAGAACACATTATAGGTATATACAGATAATTCAACCTATTGACTAAATCCTCAATTAAGTTAAAATTGAATTACCTTCCGACTTTATTATGAGGCATAGAAAGCAGTAACATGTAGATATAGAAAGTCCAAATATTTTCTCATTAAAACTCCGTTTAAGAAAATGTTTGGCTAGTTTGAACAATTAAAAAACTGGATAGGAACGTATTATTCCTCATTTAAAACTTCTTTGATTTTCTGGATTAAATAAACAAAATATCTCTACTTATTAAACACTTATCTCAACTTTTATAGGTCGCATTGTATTGCACACCCGTACATACACATACTGTTAATTTTGGACTCCTTCCCCAATATTTCCTTGGTAATTTTTTGCGATTAAGAACTTGACGACATACCAAACATTCTTTAACTTCTTGTCTTAAAATTCTCATATCTGTTGTGTCTTATATATATTTTGAAAGGTGGTTGATCAAGAACTCTCTATATTCCGATTGGTTTGCTCATTTCAATAAGGTGAGGTAAAAAATATAGTAGGTTAACCAATTTTGTAGGTGATCAAATGACCGGTTATTGACCTAAAAACCGGTTTTGTAGGTGACCTTGGTCTGTCATTAACCTAAGAACCGATTTTATAGATGACCTTGGCCGGTTATTGACCTAAGAATTGCTTATGTAGGTGACCTTGGCCGGTTATTGACCTAAGAACCGGTTTGACGAAGAATGTGGATGACCTTGACCCGAAATGTGGTGGGAGGGATAAAAAAGTGGTGGGGGTGATACAGAACTCTCATTAATACCCTATTATTGAAGTTTTATATTTGAATTTCGCTCAATCCCAAAAAAATATATAAATATGTAGTTATATAAATATTTTCAAGGATTTAGGTATCACTTATGGTAAGATAAAACTATTTTTATCTACATTTATCTACAAACGTCCTAACTGGAACCAACAAATTGTTAATTAAAATACAGAAGCTATACTTGAAGAACCTTAAAATCCAATTTCGGAGTGCACTAAAATACAAGTTCAGTCAATGAAATATGTAGTTGTAAAAAAAATCTCTATGAGACATTTAATTCAAAGCTGTCACTAAATACCTCGTTTAACATTTTGGCAAAGTGTTTGGTTGAGGAATTTTACATTTTTTTTACAGGAAGTGTTTAAATATATAAGCGCAGCAAACTAAAAAAAATCGATGGTGACGTTGACTGTAATTTTTATAGCATTGAAGACATTGGAGGTAGTCCAAAATTTATAATATATTATCGCCAGTAAATCTGAATCTATATTTCTGCTAAATTGTGTCCGTGACACATAGGCATCGCTGGACAGCGGTAGTAAATCATACGTAATGTTGGCCTATCCAACATGATTTAGATTTACAGATATTATGTCGTTTATAATACGAAATATTAACTTGAACAGAAAAGGAAACCGTGTACTGTGCTGTTGAGGTCTTTAATTATCTAGGGCATTTTTTAATTTACATACTTAACAACGGCATAGCATGAGTTGTATTTCACAGGACCACATTTTGACATTATGCCTTTCACATTACTTTACTAAAATGTTGTCTGTTACAGAACATAGCTAATAGTAAGCATGCAAGTATCGAACACAATATAAAGGAATTAATATTGCCAATAATATAGTCAATCCAAATTAAAAATGTATTTCCATTTGGCTGAAAGAGTTGCTCCTTATATCAGGGTGAGGTGGCGGGGAGTTGAATCTTAATGCGGATTAAGGGATATCCATGTGACATTGTGACGTGTCGTGGTAGAAGAATTCAAATATCGCATAATTGAGGCGTGTAGGTCATATAGCTCATGAAATTCATCAATATCATACAGGTCATATTGTTAATAAAGATCATAAAGTGGAGAAAATAAAAATTTTCTCCAGCGTAGGAAATTCGTTAACTAAAATAAAAAACAAATCATTATTAATGCAGCAGATGTTCAAAATACATGCCTCCAGCATCTTGGCAGCATCCTAGATGTACATAGAAAGGTCTTCTAACGTTAGTTAACATCTGCGGTGTAATCGGTCTAATTGCAAATGTTATTCTTCTTCGTAAGTCAGCTAAATCGTCGGGTTTGGTTTTGTAGACCATACTTTTTACATATCCCCATAGGAAGAAGTCTAACGGTGTAAGATCAGGTGATCGTGCAGGCCATTCTACAGAATGATCTCCCTATCCAGCGATTTGGATTGTGTGGAGATATTGCCGGACGTTAACTTCGTAATGTGCTGGTACACCATCCTGCTGGAACAATATTGAATTACCTGGGTTGTGGGTGTCATTCAGGTGGACACAAGTTTGCCATCGTTGGTACAACATTATTTTGGAGCAGCGCTAAATACGCTTCTCCATTCAAATTGCCGTCAATGAAGAAGGGACCAATGATATTTTCTTCAATTATTCCTGACCAAACATTCTCAGGGTTTTGCGGGTGTAGTTCCCTCATCCAGTAAGGATTTTCTCGCTGCTTGCTCGTTTTTGTCGTTCGATTTTCAAGCAAAAAATTGTACGTATTTATTAGTCTTATAGTAGGGAATGTCGGCAATTACAGACATTTGTTTTTTTGTTATTATTAACATTTCAGAACCTAAAATTGATAAATAGTGTTACTTATAAAAGTTTTATTTTAATGTAATGAATTTCCTACGCTGGAGAAACTTATATTTTTTTCTTTTAATTTCTGCAATAAATTAAAACCATAGCAGTTTTGAATAGAGAATGAAAATACCTTTCAAATGAAGGATCACAAGCCCCTACTTCCAATTTGAAAATTTAGAGGTTGTAGCTGTCACTTGAAGGGGGTTGGTTGAATTTATTCCATTTGGCTGTTCCACAGTGTATATATCGCAAAAGGTAATTTTTGTCATATAGGTCGTATATGTGGGTCATAAATGTCATAATGGTTATACACAACGGTTATATACAAATGTGACACCTACAAACCTAATATGAATACAAGACAGAATACAAACCTAATATATTATATAGGTTATAGAGTTATATAGATGTAGTCTAATTAAATTTTGAAAATTTATATGTATATGGAAGTAGGTACTGGTTCCTTAGGCATCTACCTCTCAAGCATATCAACTTTACTGATATTAGTGATATTCTATTTACCACCTGGCATGCTTACATCTCATTTTTTAATGTAGTCAGTGCATGATATTCTTCATTTAGAAATGTCTTGAGAAGAACCGGAACTTCTTCAGAACTTCCTTTTTCGAAATGAAAGTTGATCTCTTTCTATAGTTTTGTCTGCTTACCTGTTACGTTTTATGTATGTAGTTCTACTTTTTCATGATAATGTTTTCGTTCATTTTTAATTTGTATGACTTTATATTCCTGTTTTCTTAATTTTTTTTTCGAGAAAAAAATATTATTCACACTTAATTTTTATTAATGATAAAATCAATATATGGAGTTAAGTTATATAATAACTTAACATAAAATTTCACTGAAACGTAAAAAAGGCAATTTTTAAAATTAACCGATTTTCAAGATTACGTTAGGCTTCAAAAACTTCATGTAAAATTGTTACAATTTAACGAAATAAAATCAAAACAACAATGAAACATAATGAACATAAAACATAATCTATTATAAAAAAAAAGCATGTGGCTCTAACTACAGCTTTCCATTTTCTTAAAATTCAGTATTAATTCCTTCTTTGGAAGAAAGGACTTGGAAGAAATAAATTCCCTCGCACCCACTTCTAAGAGTCTCAACGACCATGTGATTAATTTCAAGCGCTGGCTCTTGAACTGCGATACTTGTTTTTTGCTTATTTTTTAGAGTATCCCAGAGTTGCTCATTGAAACTAAAATTTGAAAATTGTGTTAGCCATATCGTACTGACAGATTCGGGTCAATAAAAATTATATTTTTTGCCCAAACTATAATTATCCTTAGTAGATATAATCTCTTAATAGATATAATTTCTTAAATTATAAGTCACTTAAAATTGTTAAGTGATTTTTATTGCCAATAGTAAAATTTTGCTACAATGGTAACTTCAGAAAAATGTAAATTTTAACAATGTTCAATACATTTTAACAGAATGCATACGATACAGTTGTAGACAGAAATGCTTTTTTGAAGTGACAGAAAATTATGTTTGAAGTCATTTAATTTTTTGTGCTGAAGGTGTGCCACAGTACGTCAGCTAGTTTATCAAAATTTTATGTCGAATTTTTTGTCATACTATCACATAATCCTAAAATACAGAATGATGCAGTGTGGTTGGCCTGAGGCCAATGAAGTTTGATCAAGGTTTTTTGGCAATAAAAAAATGTAGTATATGTTTAAACTTATCTATATAATTCTCTTTCAGGTAAGCCCCGATTTCAGGCAGTAGCAGAATCGCCATACTGTAAGTAACTTTAATTCTTAGGTGTAGTCATAAATGTCATAATCATTTTTATCTTACGGAAGGGTGGGGACGGTAGAAGAGGAATAAGTTTTTACGTTTATAAATTATTTGAAAAATTTTGAAAAGGCGCATTTCAGTTTTTTTCAGGATTTTTCTGAAACTGCTGAAAATTTTGGAAATCTGAACACGTCACCTTCATGAGCAATAAAATACGCAACTTATCTCTTACAGTTTAGAAGTTACGATTGATTATCCAAATAGTGGACAACCTGTATGCTACTTGTATTTTATACCGTACAGAGATTCTCGTATTTTCCTAAGGAAGTATGGGACCCACATCATATTTTAGGGGATGATTACTAGACCTAAGTAGAAGGCTTTAATAGCAAATGAAGCTTACGAAGTCTGGAAAACTACAATGCCCTGACAGACCCCTGGGCGAGAAGCGGGTGGCCCTGTTTATTCCCTCATTATTTTATATCCCTCCTTAAACTAATAGTACAATTCGTGGTTAATACACTTAACCTGTGAGGTCAATAATAAAAAAAAGAAGCTTACGAAACAAAATACAATAAATCCTGCCTACGATCTTGAATCTAAACTAAGCCTAAGATCTTGGAAACGACTTTCAAAATATTTTTTCCAGAATTACTAAGTGAATATAAAAAACTTTATTCTTGTGTTTTTTGCAAAATTTTCATTTTGCTTAAAGATACAACAACTATTTCAAACACGAAAAGTTGGAATTAAATAGAAATTCAAATTACCAAAATAATAATTCAAATTATTATTATATCTTTTACAGATCTCAAAATTTCGAAAAAACCACAAGAACAAAAAGACTGTGTTACCTCGATCATGAAAAAAAAATGTTTCGCTAATATTTTGCAAGCCGTTTCCAAAATAATCTGGTGTGGCAGATATTTTTTTATATTTTTTTGAAGTTTAGATAGATCTAATAATAGTAGATAGTTTACGTAGATCCAATAATTACCCCTTAAAATATGATGTGGGCCTCATACTTCCTTACGAGAATGTCAAATTCCACCAGCCGCCACTGGTACAGACCCTAACCATTTTCTTTGTAAAACCAACGGTCTATTTTTCAAAAAAAATGTTTCATATTTTTCAAAAATGAACCAGTTTTGTTTGTTTTTTTTTCTGCACCACATTTTTTGCATTGTTTACTAAACGGTGATATCTAAAATTTTAATGGTTAGTAGTATCCAGAAAACAGATAAAAAAAATGAGGTAAGATAATAATTTTACTTTTATTTTTACATCCTATAGCTTGTAAAAACCCGACGCAGTAACATACAGATATGTATCGTTTCCGCTAAGAAAAATGTCGTAATTGGTACAGCACAGCTTATCAATGTAGAATAATAAAATAAAACGTAACCAATAACCGATAACGTTAAACGACTTCAAAATTCAAATTGCCTAAGTACTACGTACATATCCCTAATACGTATTGAAACTGATCCAATATTTATCAAAACTACAAAAGTGTAGTGTTGCTATGTAATGAGTCGGACAAAAAAAATAGGCACGTACATATGTATATCCGACGATTAATTTAACCAGAATCTGAAGTTTTATAACGCCTTGATTTAAAGCCAAATAATGAGTAGGTATTTTTTTTAAAATCATCAAGTTCAAGCAGATAAATTATTAATTAATAATGGTTTTATTTTAATTTTAATTTTATTTTAATCAAACTTGTTATCTGTATAGTTTCCCGTAAATGTGAAAGGAAAAAATGGACATGGTTTAAATCTTATTGTTTTATATTTTACATTTATGTTTCTCCTTGGGATAGCCAAAATTGACCAAGGATATAATATGATATTGCTTCAAAACTTTGTTAACAGATTTTTTTAGTAATCAAAAATTGTGATGACCGATGACTGTATTCAATATATTAAATAAGTAAATGTACAATAATATAATTAATATCCAATGATTTTATTCACATAACTGAAGTCTGGTTTATGTGGTGTAGTTATATCTACATATGTATATAAATATGTACATTGTGGCAATGTGAAATTCTACCGCATAATAAATTGTTATGTTGGCTCCATGTTATACTATGGAGCCATCCAAAAAAACGTCATCAAAGTTGGCCGAGAAAAAAAAGACTTATTTATATTCTTAATCGAATTTATAACCTTATTTACTTGTCAAGACTGTCACATCATATGACAGCCATTGTTTATTTTACAAATTGTGACAGCCAATTGTCAAATGTTTGACATAACCGAAAAGCTTAGATTTGACCGCTATTTCCATCTCTCTCGTTCATAGCCAGAGTTGATGACGTTTTTTTTTGGATGTCTATATTACTAATAATAGTGGTCAATGGTCCATGTATAAGTTATACTCCAACGTGTATTCTTTTGAATATAATTACTTACTTTTATTCTAAACGTCCGCATCCTAAAGTTCGGCAGAGTTTATTCATGTATCTAAAATTATTTAACTGTGTAATAACTCTTGCGTACGCAGATAAAGTGAATTAATCTATTAATTTAATTAAATAAACATAATTAAAAACTTAATAATAAGTTGAGCATTGTGGTGGGGATTCAGAATAAAGGAAAGGTATTATAAAAGAAATTTGAATGTAAAAATTAAAATATAGGATGTAAAATGCACACTGAACAAACAAGTATACAACGAAAAAGCTTCAATACTTTTATTGCTGTCTTGAGTAAACATAAAATATTGTTAAGGACTAGCGTTTAGAAAAATGCAATCACAGTCACAGGTTAATGAAAATATGTATGAAAAAACTATAGACAAATATTTAATAATAAAGTTTTATAGATAATCAAAGTTTTATAGACAAAGGTAAATAACTAACAAAAAATAAATACCCCAAGTAAAATGAGAAAAACGAAAGTACTGACTATTTTTTTGTTATTTCAGAACGGTGGCGTTCTAAAATCATATGGCTTTAATTTTTTAGTGCTTTTATACGTATCTTTAAATATTAACGAGAATTTCATATAACTCTAGACACCTTAAAAAAAAAGAAATTATTGCATAAAGAAGTTAACAATTGCTATTAAAAAGTGCGGTTAAAGTAGATATATGATAATATGAATAAAATAACTGTATAGGTATAGGTAATTCTGCCATAAAAAATATACATTGTATAATTTGATACACATTTTTTAGTCTATAGAAATAACGCATAACTTGTTTCATTTTATAAACAGGTGTTAAAATGTAGTTTCGAACACTAGAACGCCGTCCATAAATAAAAAAAACTGCATAGGAAAGACGTATTATGCACCTTACACCGTGTTCCTGTCATAAATTTAAATAAAATTTACTTATGCCCCATTGTCGTGAGTTCTTTTCCATTGTTATGGGAAATAGTCCCAAAGAATATTAATTTGAAGCCATGAAATAATATCTCTATCATTGTCTTCAGAGTAAATGCACCTCTAGGGACGGATTGGCCAAATTGAGGGCATGCCTCGTCGCGGAAGTTAGAATAGGACAATTTGTTCGTTTTAAAATGTTCAGTAAACGTCATAAAAAAAAGATTACTTTATTGTAGATGGCATATAACAATTCAGAGACACGGCACGTTTGAAACTTATAAAAACATGTTCATAAAAAAAGAATTTTTAATATTGTGTGAAGGTTGTGTTAATTGAAATATTGAATAGAAAACAAAAGACTACAACTAACTAAACTAAATATTCTGGGATTTTTAAGGAAACTCGTTAAATCTCAATACCAGTTGCGATGTAAATCTGATCATAATTTGAAAATTATTGATGAACGTCAAATTTTATATATTAGTTATCTAATTATTTTATTTATATCGTTGACTGTTACACTTTTATATACAATAGTCAATTTATTTTACTTTTTTTTTTTCATTTGTTGCCTCCTAACAATTATTAATTTCTTCATCCAAAATCCTGTATGGTATACAATACTCCAATAAACCAATTTTTTTAAAGTACTTTAATTTGGTATATGTAGGTATATAAAACCTCCTTAAGATTTTTGTTTAAAATTCATTCGTAGATACGGAAATACATGTATGTCTATTTGTTATTATTCCGAATTTTCTCAGTTGTGGTAATTCAATTATTAATTAATAGGCCAAGGGGTAGACTTTCGCTAGGGGCTGAATTTATTATGCAGTCATTGTACTGATGAGGACTAATACCCCGAAGCAACGCCTGCAACGATCCCCTTTTTTGGATCCTGAGCCAGGGTTTTCAATTTCTAAATTAGGTACAATGTATGTACGTAGATTGTTAGATCTGTGAATAGATACTATATTTGTATAATGTCTCTAGATTTATATTATTCTATTTTTAATTTCCGTTTCAAATGCAATAAATATGCTCACTGGACTAATTAGTAATGCATTTTTAAAATAACAAAACGGCCCAATACGGCTCTGACGACTGTAAGCGTCTTAGAGAGAAAGAAATCACCAACCGGAACATAATTCCAGCGATGCAATTATTCATTTCCGGTAAGTCTACCATACATCCAGAATCGTCGTTTTAGACAATCAAGACTTTAATACAAACGAATGTCGCATATCATTAATTATAGAAGAATTAGTTTCCAACAATTTTGCTTCCTGAAATAACTATGAGTATGGGCAATAAAATTGGAAATAATTAGGTTTATTTTATATGTATATTTATTAGCATTATATGTGATTCTGTAAACAGCCTTATTTTGTCTAAATCAACATAAGATAAAAATTAATTAAATGTGAATTACTTAACGAAATATTTTCAAGGCTATGTTGTTGTTTTTTTTAATTCTCACTCATAAGTTGTGTTTTCGTCAATAAAATTCTATTAGGTTACATAATATGTCAACTCTACTAACACTTAACATAACCTATTATTTCTTTATCATCATATGTCTAAAAAACAGATGTTTAATCAAAATTTTCTTCAACAGAAAATTAATGTAGGTATGTAATATATTGAGTGGGTTGTAAGGTAAAATTACAGTTGACAAATTTTAATTCACTGTCAAGATAAAAAAATATGTGCGGTTAGTTGGAAAAACCTATGGTTTCAATGATTGCTGTACATTTATATTTGAGAAAGTGAGTCAAGAACAAACTACCATACGTAAAAACTTATACTGGATGGGTCAGCCAACCTTTGCGGTAGTAAAGATCACAGTAAATAAATGCGCAGCAGTGCGTATATAAGTAAAATTGTGTTACATAAATACATACAACTGTTTCAAACATCTTTAAAAAATATTTTAAAGAAAAAAGTATATACCTTATATAAAGGGTGTTTGGTAAGTAAACGGCAATATTCTATGAGCATACAGGGCAAGTAAAAATAAAACTTAATTTTTTATGGTTATTCATATTTTTTTCTCTTACGGTGCCCTCCTATCCCAAAGGTATACCTTAAACTGTACATTTCTGGCAAGAACTTTTATACTTTCCTGTAGTTTTTAATTATGTTTGGAGAATTTATGTGTATCTATATGTATATGTATGCGTATGTAAAAATCATAAACGGATATATTAAGGGACATTTGAAATAATCAGAAAAGAGGTGGAGTGACCCATACATAAAAAAAGTTTAAAACTTACAAATATGACAAAAACTCATTTCGGATTTCTTGGACGTTTTTCTGAAGACAAGGTAATTTTCATCAGTTATGAACAAATAAAAGTTTTCGATATACTTAATTATCTTAGTACTTATCTGAATAACTTTACCGTTATGTTTCATATTCAGCTACGATATTTGCCACGTTTTAACTGGAGATTATTATTCATTTTCTACAAAGCGAATACAAGAGTAATTCGTATCCTTGCTTCAAAAGTGACACAACTCAAAAAAACACATATTTTTAGTTATTATCACGAACATGTATGATTATTATCCCATCGAACCTCCAACGTGATTTAACTTAACTTCAAAATCCATCCGTCAAATGACCAAATTGCGAATTGTGTGTATGTTTTTTTTTTTATTTCACTTTATTATCAAAGCAAATCAAAATTTGTAACAAGAAACGTATTTTCTTATATACAATAAAGCTTTGATTGATTGATTATTTTACTTGATCATTATTGTTACATTATTTTTATATTTCATGTCAAATATTGTGAATATGCGAAAATCGTTCGATCAATTTTTTTTCGCTTTTCTCGAAAACGGTGCATTTTTCGCGTTCCGAATAAGTATACTCTTTCTGTAGAGAATTAAATTGCACACTACCTAGCTCGGATTGAAATTCCTCTATAGAAGGAAGTCAGTAGTTTTGAAAATATTTGAAAAAAACTTGTTCGCACCGCCCCCTTTTGGCCAAAAAAATACGTGTCAGTTTATTTTGATGTAGCATCTGTCATTAATTTTTGGTCCCACATTTTTTTAATCACCCTTTATAATAGATCGAGAGTGATGTGAAAAATTATTTTGGGAAGGTAGTTGTTAAGTTACCACTATTCATGCAGACACTTATTTGACAACTCTAATACTAATTATAAATTGTTATCATTGTCTAAAATATATTATTCTGGATCATTGACGAAAGATTTCTTGTAATTTGAAAAATTGTTTCCTTTCGGTAACTAGATGTAAATGCGTGGGTGATACCCACACATACATATTTTGTTGATACGAACGAAATAAAATGCTGCTACTGTGCGGTAAACCATTTAATTAATATTCATTGTTAGAGAGAAATGTAAACCGAGACGCCTTCCGTTATAACAGTATTACTAATTTTCCCTTTAAATGTTTTGTAACATTATGAAATAATTTTATCATTGATATCATAAACTATTTATATGCGTTCCATTAAATGAGTTATTGGTACGTATAATATGAAAAGAAAAGATCTGTCTTTAGAATTTAGAACGCATAATACCTATACTTAGTACAAAATAAAAATCGATGCACGTCACCGATGAGCGTATCGGTGACGTGTTAAATGTGTGCAGTGATACCACCACTCAATTATATCGAAACAAAAGCTATAATGGAATGTTTTATTGAATTTTAAATTTCGCGCTTGATATTCGTCGTTATGCAGTTGGCAGCAGATCGGAAGTTGCCGTGTTGTATTATTTGACATTTGTTGACAGTTTGAAATTATTCAAAAAAATTTACTTATATTACATTACATTACAGACTAAATAGGGTGTTATTAATTAATTACAGACTAAAGTAAGTCTAATACAGGGTGTTCTGTCTAAGATGGTTTCTGATGCCTAAAAAAATGTATTGGAAATCTTTTGTGAAATGTGAATTTTTGCCAAATCTCTTGTTTCTTCTGCCACCATAATGTTTAATCAATGTATTTGAGAGACTACTAGGAAGATTTTTTTGCAATATTTATTTGACAATGATTATTTCAGCCAATGGAGTCAAAATATTGTGTTCAATAAGGTATTTTAAGAAAATAGTACAAAGGAATGATCTTTTATTGAAAGTATCTAAACAAAGTGTCCTCAGTCTGAATTAATTCCTTAAAAATAAAATAAACAGTTGCCAATACATGTATTACTTCTTCGCGAGGATATAAAAGCCCTCTATGGTTATCCACTAAATTGATCTTCAATTATACAATGTCCATTCAACACTAGTCTGATTTGACAAAAATCGCATTTCACTTTCTTTAAAACAATATAACAGTAGCATTATTCCTGGCATTTCGCTTTCAATTTCCTCAATATCACATATTTCAACATAAATTTGAGGCAATACACTTTGAATCTGATTGAAGTTTTCCTCATAATCGTTCTGAGGAAGGTCATAGAATTGGTCTATACTAAATTCTAAGCAATTGGCCATATAAAAATGTTTTATATGGTTTTAAATGTCTAATTTTAAATTATCATAAATAATTATTGCCCATGTAATAGAAGGACCACATATCCGAACTCACCATATTTCCAAATAAAAGTGAAAAGTGAAATATGGAATTTTGCGGAACGGAAAAGTTCGGATATGCGGATGTCGAGTGTATTCAAGTTTAAATAAAGTAATTTTATCACCGCTGTTAAAGAGTTAAACAAACTTAAAAAAAGCTTTCTCTGTTGACTGCAAAAAGTATAACCTCTCATCTACTTTTTCATTTCTGCTCTTGCGAATATGAATATTTTTTAAAAGTATTTGGGGCAATTCGGAAAATTAGACGAAACGCACTTTCACTTATCGAACTGAACGGTTTTATCGTTTTTGAATTTGTCCTGAAATACTGATAAAAAACTACTGACATAGATGCCGGACAGTTTGGATTTTTCAATATCAAATTCTCCAGGGATCGCTCCACAACAGAAGTGGAGATCGAAAGATAAGGAAAACTAATTCAGTCAACCTTATACGCACAGAAGGTCCAGTTCCAAGAGGAATAAGTACACCATGAACACTTTGAACTACTACCGTCGTGTAAAGCTGACATCGGCCAGTTATAAAAAAGGCAAACAGAGGGGGGAGGCCAAAAAAAAAGAACCCCCCTTATGATGAAGGTATTAGGAATAAAACGCCCTTTCACCACTAGGTTAAGAAGTGTAGCATTTGTCCTTTTTCACAAGCGGACAATGTCTACTTTACACATACTGTATAACACCTACCAAAACTCAACATTTTTGTTTTGGTCCATGTTTTTTTCAAGCACGCGGTCATGACAAAGTCACAAGATATGCATGACCGTAAGAAAGAGAGAGACGGGCGTAACGACGTGTACCGCATCAGTAAAGGATCGAGACAAAATATTCGCCTCTTGTTTTGGGAAACCTTTCAATACATTTCTTATGGGTTATACATTCTGCCCTGATTAAGTGACGTCAGACCTATTTTAGACTGAGCCCAGAAGCTTTGTATTTGTAATCTCCGAAAAAATTCAACAGCATTCCCTTTTGGGTTACTTTTTCTATCTAGGGGAGAGGGAGGAAAAAGGCACCCGTAAGGGATAAAATTAATTTAAATTAAAAAATTCTGTTAGCGTCCACTTTAGGAAAAATATGTTGAATTTAATGTAAATATACACATGCTACAGAAAAAAAATTAAAATAAGAACCGTTGCTTATGGACCATTTTACCTGCATTTGAAGGCATAATGGTATCTAGGTGAAGGCAAAATGAACGGAACCAAGAAGTTTGAATATATTTAAAAAAAAATCTACAGGCTACAGCTTAGGCTACACAAGCTAAACATTAACAAAAACTGAGCTATTCTAGCGAATTGTTATAATTCTATAACAGCAAATAGGGAACATCAACAGGAGTAATAAACAAACTATCCCACACACTGTTCACATATAAACACTGCCTCGTCATCCTCATCCTCCACCCCCGCGCAAGAACAATGAGCCCACTGAGCACATTTGGTGCACTGGATCCACCCTTCTGTAGATTGGGAATACAGATAATGGCAGTATAAACATTCTGCGTCCTCTCCCTCATCAGCTGACTTCTTACTTGCCGAATCATCAAAAAACTTTTTTTAACTTGGCTTGCATTAACTTGTGCAGCTTCTAGCTCCTTTAGGAATGGTGATGAAGTAATAATTGCTGTTTTACCCCTCCTTCTTTTAACCCTTTTTGTTTGATTTGCCTTTGGCATTGGCATAATTTGTGTGGGTGACACTATAAAGCTATTATTTAAAGAATCTGATTTAGGAGGAACAAGTAATCGAGCAAGTGGCACGTTATCATCAGAATCATTATCCTCATTCTGTAAAGTGTCTTTTTCTACATCTATAGGTAAAGATTTAGAACAGCATGGTTGAGGATCTTGGATATTTTCTGATGATTTCTCGATTGATTCAATGGTTTCTTCAATGCTTGTGGTATCTGCTGCTATAAAGTCCGTTTCGGTAAACACATCTGCGTCAGGTGGCCATATGCCTGTTTTGCGAAAAGCATTGTGCGCAGTAGGAATAGTGGCCGTCTTTTCAAATGCTTTGCCAACTAATTCTGAAATTTGAAATTGGGTTATTATTCGACCAGGATGTGTTCTTAACCACTGTTTTGCAACATCCGAATAATAGGCAGATAACGGTTTCATAAAAGCCACGTCTAGAGGCTGCAGTCGATGTGTACAGTGAGGTGGAAATGAAATAATATGCACACCATTCTCTCGAGCTAAATTAATAAGCTGTAAGTTTTTTTGTGTGGCTTGCATGACCGTCTAGTAAGAGCAACACGGGATTATCTATAGAAGCCCTGGAAAATACAATAAACTTCTGAAACCACTTAGTTAAAAATTTCCTTTTGAATCCAGCCACTCTCATGGCATTCCGTCCAAGATCCTCGCGGAGCATTATTAGTTGTTAGGCCAATCCTTAGTTGTAAGGCCAAAGAAACGTGCCTCCATATATTTAATATAACCAGCTAGTTCTGTTTCCTGGTCTTTAGTAAATATGGTAATGAATCTTCCCATTTTTCGCTTAGTAGCATCATCAAGATTGTTGGTCTTCGTGAACAATTCAATTCCACGCTTTAATGTTGTCTGTATGTTGTAATGTTGTATGTGAGTCCCATAACTTTATTGGAAACCATTTGAATTGCTTCCTTCACACATGTTGTCGACCATGTTTGTCTACTTGTTTTTCATTTATAGTTACTGACCATCTGAAAACACGCCTATTTTAAAAATATTTCAGAAAGGGAAAATAAAAAATGAAGGCAAAATGGCCCGGCCGTTCCGTTTTGCCCGGTCCATTTTGCCTTTTGGTAGCATAGAACCAAACGTAAAATCTGTGAGGTGAGAGAAAACAACAAAACTATATTTGTGTAGCCAAATTATCACTAATGTAAAATACAGTGCTGATAACATATACGATTATATAACAAGAAACTGTAGCATGCATAAAATGCGTCAATTTTAACATCCAAGATTAATAAAAAAAATACTTACCGTGATAAAAAGTGTATACCAAGGCTTGGCGGTAAACGATCAACTGTCCCTAGGAGATTACTTAGCGCATAGTCCGCTTACAATGTTACCGAATAGATGGCGCTACAAGCATAGAATATATTTAATTGGTCCGTTATGCCTTCAGGGTCCGTTATGCCTTCGGTTCCCCTACCTGCTAAAAAAGCTTTACCATGATTTTTTTATTTTTTCAGGTGTATTTTTCCCCATCAACTGGCATGTTAATACATATCTTATACTTCATAACCTATCCCACATTCATAGGTCAAAAAATTAGCGCGGGCTTTAGGTACTTAAGTACTTTACCAAAGTCGAGCATTGCGTACTTCAAGTGGAAGCGTTCTCTCCAATTCCCCCAGGGGTTGATGGAGTCTCTTGCTCGTATTACGACCCTCACGTAATTCCGTCGCGTCTGTGTAGACCCGAAGGGCCATCATGTATCGTGTTACAAAAGGGCGTGTCGCCTCTAAAACTGCTACAGGATCCTCTCGGCCATCCGTAGCGCCTCCGTGTGAACCTGTCAAATCTGGTCCGGTCGGCGGCAGGCGCACTAAATCAAAACGTCACTTTAGCGCTGCGTAGCATTCCACATTCCGTAAGGTGTCAAAACTCGATGGTTTAATTGACAGGGCGTGACGTTCGGACACCTCAGAGAAATTGGCCAATTATTTCGTTTAATTTTGGGACTTCGAGTTGGAATGTGACCGTTTAAATATGTATTTGAAATGGGTGGAAGGGTGGCCGAGGAAGTCATTAGGGCAGTCACACGTACAAGGACGGTTATAAATGTTTATAACCAACATTTTGGCTCTGATGAAATTTTAGAACCGTTTGCTATTCACGCTAGAAACAGCAAAATGTATCGCAGTTTTTAAATAGGTACTAAAATCGCCAAAAATACACAAAATTAAATTTGAATTGATATAATTAGAAGCAGATATTTCCCACTACCTATAAAGGCCTAGTTTTATCCATAACGTAAACTGAACTAATCAGACTTAAACTAATCTAACGTAAACTTGTAGTAGGAACTTTTCACAAGACATTGACAAGACAAGACAATAGAATATTTTTTCCAAATTATGTAGTAACCTTTCTATTTATAGCGCATGCGTTAATAACAATCAAGCCGTGTAAAAGTTACGTTAGACAACCTGGCCACGAAAAGTTACCACTAACAATAAGTAGGTATTAATTTAACCGATTTTGTTGTGATTTATTTATTCAAAATAACAAGTCAATATTGATCCAATTGTTAAAGCCGTCATGAAATAATGGTAGGTAATTAAAAAAATATTGTTGGGTTAACTTTGGAGGTTTATAACTTAATAAGTGAAAAGTTTGTACTGGGGGTTTCCGCAGTTCTTATTAATTTTATATCCGCTTCAAATTTTGCATACCACATAAAAATGTAAATCTGAATTTTTGAAATAACTTTTTTATACCCTCAGCTAGTAATTATTGGCTAGTATTAACCAGTTACCTGTCAATATAAAAAAGCCACAACATATAACATATTTAAAAGTGAGTTAAAGAAATATTTAAGTAAGAACGGATTTTACACATTAACTGAATTTTATGACAATAAAATAAATAATGTAAACTAAATTAACTGTGATATTATATTCTATGTACCCTTTGTTATTATTACTATTTCTAAATTATTGTTTACTATTTTATCTATGGTATGATAATAAAACAAATGTGGACTAAATTATCTGTGATATATTTTATGTACTTGATATAATTTATATTCTTATACTATTGTATACTATTTTATCTATGTTGTTTTGTATGACGTATCCTATATACAGTGTATGTATCAAAAAGGAAATAATAAAATATTATTATTATTATTATAATTGTTTAGCATCATGTCACTATAACATTATTATAGTTATGTAATACTTGTTATTTTTATTTTGACATCCATGTTCGGAGATAAAGTATCTAATGCAAAAACATTTAAAATAGTTATTACCTGAACGTAATATATTCTGAGCAGTTGAGTTTTAAAAAATATAAAAAAAAATCCATCTATTGGTCGGTCTGCCTGTCTGTTCAAATTTCACCTGTGGTATACCCACACATAAAATCTATATAATCGTATACACCATAGTGAGGTCTGAGAGCTTATATTTCGAGGTTAATCAGTTGAGGAGTTTGAGAGTAGATAATCGAGAGTAATATAGCTGAGAGAGATAGAGAGGCCGCGGCGATAGCTCAGCGGGTAAAGCGCCAATAATAAGTTCAATAAAAATCTTTTTATGTATGTATGTATGTATGTATATAAGAAGATGGCGATTTCTCCGAGAACTATTATCTGCGCGGGTTCGAATCCTGCCTGTGGCAATTGGCACCTGTCACACAATCGTAATGATTCCTAGAGGGAGAATGTCAATTTCTGTGGTGTGGTTTAATAAACTTTTTCTTAGGTATACTAATTCCTCGACGCTTTGAGATACCTATTGTTACTGTTAATTATAAATTTCGTACGGCCATACACCACAAAAAAATGTATAAGTAGCTGAGTTTCTAGTGGAAACTGACGGGGGTAATTTAGAAAAATAAGCCAAATAATATTTAACCTAGATACATGTAGAAAAATCAGATGTGGAAGTAATCATTTCTCAGGCAGCGCCTGTTATTTATTGCTCTTAAATGTCCTGCGTGACACTTGGAACTCTTATTAGTACATACCTAATATGGTTTCTTCATTCATTTTTTCGGTCTTGCTATTCACTGGATTTTAATGCTGTTCTAAGGCATCTTGAAAAAAAGTGACGAAATCAACAAAAAGAAAAAGTGAAAGGAAAAATGCGGAGCAGCCCTTCGTACGATCCAAGAGGCCAAAGAGGGTGACCTTCTGTACTTCTGTATCGAGCGATAGTAGGCCGGGCAAGCGCTACGTTGCCTGGTTACGATGTCGTCAAGGCCTACACCGGAACGGTACAGATGAATACTGACCCACCTGTACAGCTTGATTGATTGTCCTTACAAGGCTGGAGAAAATTTAACTCGCACCTTTCATTATATTTCCTTTTTTGCGAGTGAATTTCCCCCGGGCGAGGTTAAAGGGGCATTTCAGAAGATAACGTTTCGAGGGATCGGTCTCTATGCAAATGATGGTCCGAACTTCAAGCATAGCTATTAGTTTAAACTCATAACAGTCATAACATAACTAATTTATGCAGATATCAATGCACTGTAATGAAAATTGGTTGATCCTGAACACTAATTTTTTATAATTAGAGACGTGCAGTTCACCCTCAGACCTTCTAACGGGGTTAGAATTATTCCATGAGTATACCAGCTATTTCTTAAGTAATCTGAAAAACTGAAGGAGATACTTCTTCAGTTCATGAAAAAAAGTTCATATACATTCTTTTTTTCTAAGTGGTTTAGATACAGAGCGTTAAAACTTTATCGTTTTTAATTTGTTTTTTGAATATATCTATATTTTGAGTATATTAAAATTTTATCTTTAAATTGCTGTCTCTTAGACACCATGAGAAGATGCGTGTTGTTAACTAATTTTGGTGACAGAGTGAAGCAGAAGTATTTCTGATCAAACAAACTCAATCCTTTGGCCACATTTTGTCAAAATTTTACATGATTATAAATTTTGCTTATATATAATATGTCGTTTTCTACTTAAACGACATCTTATATAAAAATATATCAATTGAAGTTTTTTGTTAAGCACTAAATGAAGATTTAAAAAATGTATCAAAAAACCAGTGGGTCAGTGGCATACATATTTTTTTCATAACTATTGACTACCCACATGCATGCCCCTGATAGTTCTGTAAAAAATCACAGAAAAGAATTGCCTTCTATTACAGTGTGTAAGTAACAAATTAAAAAAAGAAAATTTTAGTCGACTACAGATTTTTGAAAACAAAAAACAAAAAAAAAATCATTGACGTTATGTATCTCAAAAACTAAAACACTTGGGAAAACATTTTATATGACATCGTGATATAATTTGAGAAAGTATCTACCTCAGCCTGTAGACCATGCAGTTATTTATGAAGTGATGAAGCTTACCTATATACATATATCTTTTCGTACCTAATGTGAAAAATGTGAAAAACGTACCTTTGCGTGGCCTGCGCAAAAGTTTCATTTATTGAGAAGCGTTCTACAATACACAAAGGAATTCACATAGCCACATTGCTTGTTCTGATGTTAAAATGCATAACAAAACATTTTCCACTTTATTGCGTTGTTTCATCCACAATTACCCACAGTTGTTTGTCCTTAGGTCTGATCATACGTCCTATTCAATGTGTTGCTTTAAACGAATAAGTTTATATGCCAAGTCGTGTATCAAGTATGCAGGTAAGCATTTTTTTTTGGACTCAACGCGCGTTTTAACAACTGTATTGGCATAATCAGGAGATGGTTAGAACTGAACGGTTTTAATCATCTCCTGATGGTTGGCATCTCCATGGTGTCGACGACAAAGGTGATTGATGGTTGACAACAAAGTGTGTCGGTGTTAAGTGATGAAAAGTGTTCAACTGTGAATTTGTTTCTACGCCGAAGGTCCAAATCTCCTTCTGTAAATGAATTTTTGTTAGAAAATATATTAGTATCATTATTACACCGATAAAAAAACATGTATGTAACATGTAATGTAACGTGTAATTTCAAACAGAAGCGTACCCAGAAATTTTGCCTGGGGGGTCGAGTTATATGCAATTATCGCATGATGAGAGGGGGACACAAAAGCTACTACTTTTTTATTTTTAGTAGAGACCGAGCCCACTGAGGAAAGGACGGGCTTTTTATATTCAAAACGCACTTATTTGCACTTGTTATTTCGAAAATGATAAATTAATAAAGTTTTTACTGTCGCCCGGTTTTAGCCTGTCGCCATCGACACGGAGAAAGTTTATCAAACTTTTCTCATTTAAGAGTTGTAAAATTCCAGTGGAATTTTCTTTTTGCCGTTGACTTCAATGAGACAAAACAATTTCTTGGGAGCTCTCTCCGAGATCAAAGAGTCATTCTGACCTTTTTACATCTTTTTGATCAGATTTTTTTACGCTGTATTAAAAAATAATGCTGCGAAGGAAAAGAGAAAAAAGTGTTTATAATCGTGTGTACTCCCACGCATAAATTCACGGTCTCAATCGTTTTATTGACAAGTTGCGAAGTATTTATGTGCGTCATTTGGTAACGGAATTCAGTGCGACGAGGATGAAATCATTGTAATGCGAATAGGTAGGGAAAGGATGGGACGGTTCATACACAGGGTCGAACTCAGCTCAATTAAGTTTAAACAGTTCACCAGAAAGTAGCTGTTGTTACTTACAATATTCAAGCAAGTAGGTACCTCATTCGTTTCACTGCTCCATAGTTTCCAATATTATGGGATATATTACCTATTACGCATTCACAATTTAGTGCCGATATCTAACATGCAACGGTTTGGCCTACACATGTATTTTACACATGGCTTGTTCATTGTATAACCACTGTTGTTGTTTTATTTGAACAAATACATAGGAGATATTGTATTTTCAGATGTTGTGTACCTACCTACTACCGCGTAGAGGCTATTACCATGTTTTCTCCAGCTGTAGAATCCCGGCGCAGAAGTCTGTTTCATTTAGGTATATCAAAATTTCTTAATTTAGGAATGATAAAACTTGTCCCATTAATTCACACTCGCTTTTGACGCATGAAGAAAGGCTTCGATAAAGAATTGCATGGTATCTTGGAACTTCACATTCCCATATTCTACGAATTCACATAACCAGTGAGATGAAACCATACTCCATCAAATAAGAAAATTTTGTCCAGGTTGTTATAACGAAAATTATTTAAAAATCACTTACAAAACGAGGGTAATCGTCTTCTCGAAGTTACAAGTTAAACGGTAAGGACACAAGTCCTTTCTTTTAAGTATGGCATGTACCAACAGACACATCAGTTAGCTAAGAAAGAACACGTATAGAAGTTTTAGGAGCATCTTACTTAACTTGAAGCACATTTTCTTATAGTTGCTCCGATTGTGCTATAAGACGAGACCTTTCTTTCGTTCTACACTTAGTTCATAGTATTCGAGATAATATTATTCTGTCCATTGTCCTTCAACTTTCCGTCCGTTCCTGAAATAGGGTTCTACCATAAATGTTTTTTGATGTTGTGCAAACATCATTTTAAGGATTTTTTTCATAGAATCTATACAATCGGTTTTGGTTTAGAACTTGATCTTTGACAATTTGAAAGTTGTCAAGCGCCAGATCGCAAAACAACAATTGTATTGTGGTTTTGAATATCTCATCTGAGGTCAAATTTTGTTGAACGCATTCATCGCATGTTACATACAAATATTTATATTTGCCATTCTATATGACTTATTTTACAAACTTGAGTGCCCATTGCCTTAACCAATTAAGGAGGGCAAACCCTTTACAATTTTCAAAAAAATCGCTTTTTTTTCTTATTTCGTCAATAAGTACAATATATTGAGAGTAATTAATTGGAAAGAGGAAAAATCTAAGTATTGAATATTTATGGAGTTATCGCACATATTTGAGAGCGCTGGGGCTCTACCTCATACTACATACCGTAAACTAGCGAGTCAGGTAGCCGGAGCACTTGGGGGTGGAGTAACATTTCTTTCATAATACCTTTTGTGAAGAAAACAAACTCTTCGAGGAGGCTGAAGGTTTATTATATGCACCTAGAATCGGTGATTGATCGGTAAGTCACTAAAACTAATAGTTTTAATGTATTGGAACTTTGAACGCGATTATCTCGGAACTGTATTTTCAAAAACTGCTCGTGCTGTAACTCAAAAAGTTATTGATCGATTTGGCTGAAATTTTGAGAGATTTTGTTGTCTATACTATTATCGGAAGGATGCACCTAAAATTTTAAATCTATCACGTAATTACATTACTTTTTTTGGGATAAAAATTGGCGAAAAAATAGTCGAAATCTTGAACATTTAATTAAACAGCCTGATTTTATACTTTTTTATAATTCTACAGGTTTATCCTTCCCCTGCACATGTCAGTCACTAAAAAATTTGTTTTTTTGGTTTCCGATCAATAGAAAAATTATGACAAATGCAGCACTTTTGTTTAAAAAAAGGAAACAATGTTTTTCTACTCTTCAAAGTTGTAATAAAATAATGTTAAATCTTTAAAATAATGTGATTACTTTACCACCTTTAAAAATAAATAAATAAATAGATTCATAAAAAATGACTCATTTTCGGGCGTCTAAAGGATTTTCCCCCATTAAGCACTAAATTCAGAAGTTTCCTCATTTTGACATAGTAATTAGCATAAATATGTTATATCAATGTAATACTTGAGCCTTTTGAAATTATCCCATTTATTCTTTAACTCCCAAATGGTTTGGCTTAGATTCAAGATGCTAAGTGCCAAACCAGTTGGGAGTTAAAGAATAAATGGGATAATTTCAAAAGGCTCAAGTATTACATTGATATAACATATTTATGCTCATATTACTATATTAACAGGATTGTTAAGAGTTCTAGCCAACCAGAAACCAATAATATTTTTTTTAAAAAGATATCTTGTGATTGGATGAGAATTATAACGAAGCTCTTATTAACAACATTAAGTGATACAGCATATATCCCAATTGCACTTAGTTTCCAAATATTTAAGCCTCTTGATGATGCCAACGTGGTTCGCGAAACGCGCGTTGAATACAGTGCAGTCTTTAGATTGTGAAAAGATTGTCGAGGTTTTTGTTATACGAAAGTACCAGTCCCTCTCCAGGATACAAATAAAAGTTCTTGCTGCAATTGGTAATAAGTACCTAGTATGCTAGAATATGAGGAGTAAAAGCTCAGTAAAATGGGCAATTCAATGTAGATATGGAATAACAAAAAGAATGAGTCACTTACTTATGACTTCGAGTTAGAAAATAAGAGATTATGTTTCATGTAATCAGGATCACATACACTCTAAATAGTCCGAGTTGTAGTCTACTAATTTTCTTATATTTTTTTTAACATAATTTGACGTATTAATATTATTGTTTGATGACCTTTTAGTGGCATTTTATTACCTTTATAGCATACTTTAGTATAAAATATAATAGTTTTTTGACATAGATCATTATATTTTACTCTATCAGTTTTATAATTATATGGATATATAGGTGTATAAATTGTAGGAGTACGGATTGTTAGACGTGATAGTGACTAAATGTCTCCGAATAATAAATTATAAACGTTAATCACATAAACAAAAATCTCATTATGGGTCTCAATACATGTAGGAGCCCGTTAACCTGTCCATAATATGCAGACAGTCTGTATATATATATATATATATATACGCAACAGTATCTTAATAACGCATTTATAATATGCGCATAATGGGCAAATATTTGTTGTTTGTTTTGCCATTTTCTTGAGTTTAACGAATCTAGTGGTTCAAAATATCGTTTGGATCAGATTACAGTTTGATAGTGTTGGTAGTTGTGAATTACGCATTCTGGGGTTAGTTTTATACGAGTCAAAAAATCCGCTCTGTGGAAGTAGCGTATACCAATTTGAGACCTCTACTGCATCATTGTCAGCAAATTTGATTTCCACGTAACAAAATTGGCAACTTTGTTGGGTCATTGATGTGTGTAAGTATATATTGATCAGCCAAAATATTATAACCACCATTCTGAATGCGAAATGATCACAGCCAGCAGACATCAGAGCCACAAGGCAAGAAGTATCTGTTCCGTAGGTAGTCTCAGGGGCAACGGACGATCACTCAGTGTACTTCCTGTACTTAGAATAGGGAACTTTGGCCATGTACAGGTCTTTGATAGAGACCAAATTGTGATGGTCAGAAGACTGGAAACGAACATCTCTGAAACAGTGCGACTTGTCGGGTGGTTAATACCTTTAAAGAGCGGAAAAGGGAAGGTGAAACTACCACAAAACGAAAAGAGGTGAGATAGTCCCGTCTCATTACAGATGTCGGACGCCGTAGGTTGTCAGGATTAGGAAAACAATACAGGCGGCAAACTGTAGCACAATTTGCAAACTTTAATATTGGGCAAAGTACAAGTGTGTGTCACCGTACACTGTTAGTTATAGGCCTCCACAATCGACGACTCACCTGTGTACATTAACACACTTAGCATATGTTAACTGCACTTCATCGTTGACAATACAACTACAATGGGCATGGGACCATCGTAATTGGACCGTCGAACAATGGCGCAATGTTGCTTGGTCCAATAAATCACGATACTACTTGCACCATATATCGATCGACCGATGAATTCGCTGATCTGCCAGAAGAATACCTGTCCCCACATGTACAACAAGACGAGACCGGCCTGTGGTGGCTTCATTATGTTTTGGAGAACCTTTATATGATCATCCATGGGGGCTCGGTGGTTGTGGTTGAAAGCATAATGGTTGGCTACAGATTATCAACAGATGATTGCTGATCATTTACATTCATTCATGTTGGCTATGTTACAGATGGTAATGGTATCTTCTAATACGACAATTCTCCATGTCAAATGCCCACACTATGCCATAGTGATTCGAAAAGCACTGTGGTGAATTTCAGTTGATGGCTTGATCCCCTAAATCAACCCTATCGAACTCATTTGACATGTTACTGAATGAGCAATCCGCATCGATCATCTGCACCCTAGGAATTTACGGCAATCGAGTGATATCTGTGTGCAGATGTGGTGTGTCGTGCCTCCAGTCATCTGCCAAGGACTCATTAGTTCCTTGTCATACCTCATTGCTGCCATTTTGAATGCCAGTGGACCTAGACGATATTCAGCAGGTGGTTATAATGATTTAACTGGTCAGTTTATCTCCATTTATGATCCTCCCTTTTCTTTCCGAAATAAAACACCAACCTACAGATGAGCGGTGCAACACTTGAGCGAGCAGTACTTACACAAAGCAAATAATGTAGTACTGAAAAATATTTAAAAAGTACCGACTCTGTGACAAATATACATAGGGTTTGTTTAACTATGGAGTTATGTACATAATATATACAAATTTTGACATTTGTTCATTGCTTTCAGCTATCCATTCAAAACAGGACGTATTAGCGATTGAATAGCGATAATCTAGCACTTGCACGATTGAATGCGCCCAACGACATGAATTTTGGACAGACGCGGTCAAATGTCATATTTTTCAAAACAGTGAAAAATAGTAAAGCAATTTAATGTAGACTAAATATAATTTTACTATGCAACTATGAAAAAAGTTTAAACGCATCAAATAAAACATTAGCAAATACTGTAATTAAGTCGCCAATGCCACCTCAGTTAAATTTTATGGTAGATATGTAACTGATAATACTTTACCCAATGATAGTTTCGTTGATTGGGTAAAAGTCAAAAAAAAATTATTCATTACAATATAGAAAGCTGTCGACCTCCTTGTTCCATTGTTGTACCCTTCAGTTCCCATCAACACGTCTGCCACTTTTCAATGAAAGCCACCGGACGCTTCATTGATCCCCGACGACCGACGACCATATTACAAATTTTCTCCTCCCCCACGCTTTTTGCTGTGCGCACTCACGCCCTCCACACCCCCGAACTCATGTTCAGTCTATCCGTCACAACAAACGCCGCTGTGCCTCCCGCTCCCGAATAGATTCCCTATTTACCATTTCGTATGAAATCCCGTATAGAGGACGGCGAACGTCGCGACGGCTAGTGAAAGTAAAGGGGGTGGGGTAGCATCGTCTGCGTCCTCGACCTTGGTCGTATCACCATGACCTACCCCAACTCGCCCGGCCGGGGGTAGACGCGCTCAACCCCTGCGAAGGTCTCGCCGGTATGGATTTAGTTGGTAGTTTCGCACAGTCGGCCGTTTTTTTTAACCTCGGTCTGATTTATCGACGAGAATGGCTGGGCCCGTGCAATAAAAAAAAGTTTTTATTGCGCTCCTTTTTTTAATAAGTCGGCTCGACTGCGAGGAGGCCTCAACACAAACATTTTCGCTGGTGAAGTTTACCTTAACGGCTTTATACTTTACATGCTTGGTTTTTGCTTCAGTCTGTTCCTAATCCGTGAAGATTAAACATTTTACAAAAATTATTCGTGTAACTAATACATCAGAATTACTTATAATATGTATGTGGCTAATAATGAAAGTTATTTTTATTTAATTGGGAAATAAACATGCATATTAGGTCTGTTCGCAGAGGCATTTCTTTCAGGGTTTCCATCAGAAATATTGGACAAGTTGGGTTTGACTTTTTAAATCGTTCCATTTACTACAAAACTTAGATGGATAACTACTTTTGATGGTTGGAAACTAAGACAAACTGACTGACTTATGCATTCACTTTTTTACACGTACTGTTTGTTTGTTTTTTTATTAAAACAACGTTCTGTTATTATCACGTAATTATCTCCAGACAAGTTGGACGTATATGAACGTATAAAAAATTATCTCCAGACGTAAAAAATATTATTCAGACAGTGCACAGTATTTATTAAATTCCGTTGTTTAATTAAGGAAAGAAATGCTTCGTTTCAAGTTATGTACACATTTTTTTACACTCCACCACTATGCATCTACCCATAATTTTTCGTTTTATTAAAAAGAAATTTGTTAAACAACAGAAGATGTTTAGCAGGCAAACTCTACGAATGCGAAGAACTAAATTGTGACGTAAATGAGTGTACGAGCCCGGACCTCCGTTTGACTTCCTATTGGCTTCATCGGTTTATGTATATGACTTGGTTTAGTTGGTCTGTGGGATATAATATACTTACAAGTATGATTTTTAATTCATCTAACTCTAAAACTTATAAAACCATATGTCACACGAATATTGTGCTTCACATTAAAGTGTCTTCCTCCCTATTGCAAACTATGTTATAGCTTCTACATACACACATATTATGTACATACATATATCCCCCAACATTAAGACAATTAAATTCGCAATGTAACCAGCTTCAAATGTCGATATGATGCGCAAGTGTTTTAAGTTTCATATTAATATCTTAAACTGTTCTGAACACAGTCTGTGAACACAGACTAAGAGACAGACCTAGACGAAAAGGCCTAGCCTTTCGTCGTACGAAAAGCTGTTTTTTTTATTCACTTGGAATTTGAGTAATTTTTCTTTTTGATTTTCTGGTAAGGCACGCATTTGATGTTTTGTTTGAAGTTTTTTGGTGTATCTACCTAATATTTCATTCGGCCTTATAACCACGGCCTCAAATATGGTGTGGGTCCCACGGTTCCTTTTCAAGTTTACACTAGTCGCCACAGCTATAGTTACAAGTTATTATTTTTTTATTGTATGTAAAAATAGTCATCATAAAACACACTATTGATTGCTTTTTAATAATTTTAAATATTTATGTCTCTTTAGCCCTTTTTGTACAGTGGACATTCTGTTTCATAATACATAATATTTTAAATACTGTAATAGTATCTATATAAAACCTTATAAAACATAAATTTCAGTGATTTACGTTTCGACCAGTCTGATCTCCTGTCATACTACATATGTAAGTCTGAGTTTACCTCGAGCATATAAAATTTATTTACAACATAGCTAATAGCTATTCACATATTTTGTAATGTTTGCATTTAAAATTAAAACTATCCCAACATTATGGCTATTTTTAATAGAGGTTTTGATCATACCAAAATCAACATATTTTTCTAAATAATATGCATAACGTATTAAAAATTTCGGAAAACAACATAAATAAATTACCGTAGGATAATTTTGTTAACCTCAATATCAAAATGAAAAACATTTATTTAAAATTTTAGTTACAAAATAGTTCGGCAACTTTAATCTTGACACATTTAAGGATACCTACGTTTAAATTGCTGAACTGTCATAGATGTAAACAGCGTATCGACCTCAACGCAAGGCTATCCGAAAAGTTTTACAACAAAATCGCACTTTAAATGTTTTTCTCATAAAAAATAGCGTACCTGCGAATTGAATAAAAAACATACAATTTTAAAAATATAAATAATGAATAAAAGTAGAGAAAATTTATGTTAGTCAAAATTGGTATATTGTAAAATGTTAAATAAGGTTTAGTATAAGTTGGAAATTCGCAAGGAGAAATACACTTTTATTGTTAATTACTTATTTTTCCAGCAATATATTTATCATATATTATACATACTTATAGGTTCTTCTGCATGAGTTTAAACAACAGACTAGTACAGGCTGCAGTACCCACTAGAACCATTTGTGTCTTTTGTGACGAGAAGGCAGTTGGTACAAGCGATTCACAAGTTTAAAGACATGTGGAGAATCCACTCATTTTAACGCATATATAATGTTTTCACACCATATGTGATTCTTTTGTAAGATGTAATCAATTACAAATTTCTCAAAAAAATTAACTCAAGCATCTCAATGTGCACACGACCTCGGTCTTACTGAAATAACGTTGTAAACCATCGTCGTCCGGTATTATGAAAAATATACCTAAGCAATATATCTCTGCATTTAATTATCCATCAGAATATGTTGAGCTAACAACATTTTTATAATAACTTTAAATAGCTACATGCTGTTCATTGATTGTTTCTTATCATTTGTCTCACCGTTGCAATACTTTCTTCTGTTCTTACTCTGAGTATACCAATTTCTTCTTAGCAGTTTACGATTCTAGAGTTACTGTGAAAAGTAAGAAATTATTTTACCGACCAATTAAAATGGCCAATGTGAACAAGTCAGTCTGGAAAAACTTCTATGGAGTTATTGAATGTAATTAAATTGCACCGGTAAAATTAAGTTGTATCAGTAAAATCTCTTCACAAAGAGCGTCAAATATACCCAATAATTACTTCGTACCTTATTACTAGAGCTGAAAAATTCGCGAATCCTAACAAAACCGTATTAAGATGAAGTAAATGGCAGTGACGGTTGGTGGACTTAAAAATTTTCCTATTTTCGTAGGGGAAACATCGTACCCACATCATATTGCAGGAAATGAAATGAGTATTAAACCTAAATAGAATGCTATTAAATAATACCAAAACACACTTCATAGGAAAAATTTTCAAAAACTGTCTACCTCGCAAGAAAATCTTGGATACAGCTTGCAAAATATTTGCGAAATATGTTTTTCTTAGTTGACAAGTAAATATTAAGTATTTTTTTTCTTGTTTTTTTTGTTGTTAAGTTTTTATACTTCATTTAATAATTATGGACAAAAAAATATAAATAATTTACAAGGCGTTACAAAGATTTTCTGGTGAGCAAGATATTTTCCAAATATTTTGCTTCATTTGAGGTTTTTATTGCCATTTTCTCTTTGGGTGTAATACTCGGTAATCACTACCAAAAAATATGATATGGGTCTCCGTGATTTAGGTTAGTTAATTTAGTTAGTCAAGCAGTTAGAAAGTTACGAATATAGAAACGACTGTTTACGAACTCACTTTACTTATAAATACACGAAAAATATGAGTTACCAAATTCATAATCATAACTTAGAAAGTTACGAAAATATTAAAATCTCGTAGCATAAGATAGGTTCATTTTACGAACGAAACATTTGGTAAGTCCCTTGGGAGAAATAATCCACTGTATACAATACATGTAACATATTGTATAAATATTCTAGTCAATTAGAACAGCAACATGAAAACAACCGAAACCAAATTAAAATAATGTTAACTGTGTGTTTCAATACATGTTAAATTTTTGTTCAAAGTTTTTCGGATTATACAATGCTTAGATAACATCTTTAAGAGCAAACAAATCATATATTCCAAAATGCACATCATCTCTTTAACTTACTGTTACCCAAAAAGTAACAAAAATATGTGCCTAAATAATATTTGTAACTACAAACACGCGTTCCACTGATATTGAAACACAAATACTGATGATAAAATTCAGTTCATATAGTTTAAGGCCACTATTGCCACTAAACATTATTTTCATTTGGTTTTGAGGCTTTCATTTTCTTTGATTGATAACTCTTTATATTTTTTAGAGAATTACATAAAAAATAATTAATATAAAAGTAAATAATAGTAATAAATATGGTAATAAATGTACATATGTAATTATAATGTGAACCCAAATTCTATAAAAATACTAAAAAATTTTTATAAATACCTACCCCCGGTATATAACGATGTCGGTAAATTGCATGGTCAATGTCCTATCACGGATCCTGCAATAAAAATAATACTTACAACTTACCTGTATCCAAAAATGTACCCCTCCTACAGCCCCCTTACAGGCGGGGAAGGTAGTATCTACGCCAATGATATTTTTTTCTCCAATATTTCAAAAGCTCAATTGATTATGAAACGTTTCCGTCTCTTATTAAATTAAAAAATATGTCTTACGGTTTTCTAGCAACAGGAACGTCTTTAGGAGGCTGTATTTCGTGTTTGTGTGATATTTTGCATAAAGATTTTGACAGTTCTAACGTATTGGTAGATCACATCACTTGACATCAGTCAAGTGATCACATCACGTCATATCACTAACATCAATTTTCACAAAAAAAATCCTTTTTACCGATGAAGCCCGTTTTACAAGACGTGGTGTTGCTAATCTATACAAATAACTTGTTTATTTATTTAATCCTCATGCTTTTAAACGCATTTTCAGCGTGAATTACATGTTACTATGTGGATAGGACACAAATAATGTTTTGATTGTGTTATAAACAATGTTTTGATTGAACCATTTTTACATGGTGAGTTGGGTTAAATCGTCTTATTTTTATCGCATAAATCCGTTGTGGACGTTGGCCATGGAATTTACCGACATTCAATGTATAATAAGAACTTGAGCAGAAATGCTATCTTGCCTGAATTGTACGTAAAAAATTGTGTAGAAAAAGATTTTACTTTTTTCAGGTTAATCAAAATTTAATAAAAATAAAGGGGTTTATTTATAAAACTAACGTTTATTTATATAACTATATGTTCATTTATAAAACTAACCGTGTATATTCTAAAAAAAGCGAATCCCAAATTTCCCTTACGGTTTGCATAAAATCGTAAAAATAGAGTAGAAACCAGTCCTCTACACCAGGGGGCGGCAACCTTTTTCTATAGAAGGGCCATTTGGCGGTACAACGAATATAGTGCGGGCCACATGTCATCCGAAAATTGAAAATACGTCATATTAGATTAATGAAACAGAATGGTAAATTATGACATTTAATTGTAGATAACCGAAACTCATATGATATCATCCTAATAAATGTGAAATAAAACGGTCAAAAAATTAATTCATAAAATATTTTAACCCATTAAATCCCAAATGTCCTGATTTTTTAAAGATTACACATTATTTAGAGATTATACAAAAATGTTTTTTGTATAAACTTCATTTTTTTTTCCTCAAAACTACGATTTTTGTAATGTTCTAAGTAAAACAGGTCTTTTCAGACGATTTATTTAACTACTGGTCCAAAAAATCACAGAACATCAAATTTTTAAACCAAAATATATCAAATATCAATAATTTTTTTCTCTAAAAGTTTAGATTTTTGGAAAATTTCTCGAGAAAAAAATGTCAGAATTTTTTGAGTAATGCTCTCCTGAAAAGCCCGAAAAATTTTTTTTGGGGGTTTCGAGGGATTTTTTTTGGGCAAAAAAAAAAAATCGAAATTTTAAAAAAATGTAAAAAAATCTAAAAATGTTCGATTGTTTCTGAGACATTTTTATTCATACATTTTTACCAAATTCCGTAGTTTTTGAGAAAAATGTTTTGATTTACACAAAAATATTTTTGTTTCGGCCGCCATTTTGTTTTATCATAAATTTTTAAAAATACAATAAAGCCATTAATTTTAAGTTTAGGTCTCGAGGACGCGATTTTTTCTGGTATAGAACCCGGGGATATAAAGAAATTCAGGTCAACATTTTTTTGTTTTCGAATAAATCGTAATTTTATCCAAAAAATTTTTCTTTTTTAAAATCAGTTTTTGAAACATTATAAGGCTATATTCTGGCCTTTAATATAAATAGCATAATATTTTACGTTGCAATTGACCAGATCGAAACTTTTTCAGCACCGATAACATTGAAAATAACTTGTCAGAAAACCTAAAAAAATCAGGACATTTGGGACTAAATGGGTTACAAAGGAAATATAATTCAATTTTAGTTCATTCTTCCTTGCGGGCCGCAGAAAATAGGCTGATTGGCCGCGGGTTGCCGACCGCTACTGTACACCTACAATCCTTGTCGAAATGTGCATGCAAGCGACGCTACTGAAAATTCACGTGAATTGTGCCAGCGCGACTCGTCACGAATTTAAAGTATTCCGTTCTACAGTGCCGGCGCACGCCGCTGTGTACCGTCGCTCCGCCATCTCGCCTGCCAGCGCAGCGCCGACGTATACATGGCAATATAGATTTTCCTCTCGCTTTTCACGTCCTCGAGCCTCACCCAATATGATTTTTGTTTGCTGCTGTTGGCGTACAGCCAATATTTTGGGAACCTCATGCTTCCAGCGCGAGCAGACGATTTTATTAGCGCACAGCTTGAAAATGCCTACGTACTACGTAAACACCGTCCACGGCGGGATTTTTTGCTGTTTTTTTTTTGGGAGATTGAACTGATAAAAAAATATCAGATTTGCGTACAATATAGATGGTTTGGTTTTCCACACCGTGAAAAATTCGTAAACAGAGTGGGCTACATTTTTGGTAGCGGTTAGGTAATTTTAGACATGGTACCATTTTGAAAGAAGGTTCTTGTACATAATTCAAAAGTGAGATCGAAAAAGTAGTTAGAAAAATCGCCAACCGAAATAGCATTGTGTTAGAGCCTCTTCCACCTGGAAATATATAAAAACCGGAAACCTTTTTGCAAAACCGAAACACCATAATTACTGGACGTGTGATCACTAGGCTTCCGAATGTTTGCGTGCCCGCGTGTAAAACTCCATAAGATTATCCCGCCCGCATTCCCGCGACGACGGGAATGGGGATGGCGTACTACTGCGCATACGCTGGCTTTGGAACATTTTAGGGAAGGGGTAAATGGCGTATGTAAACGGGAAAATAATACAGGCGTATATAATGTACAAGACGCTTAAAAAACACGGTTTATACTTTCATTATCATATAGTTTTATACTGATGAGCCCTGTGTTGCCGGACACATTTCCGGACCCTATTGATCATCTACCACGTTAGTATTATCAATACCATGTATGTATGTCACAATTTGCTGAACTATAGACTTCTCTCTTTGTTTATTAAATAGATCAATTCAAGATCCAGACAACTTTTTTCACAGATTTACAAAACAAAAAAAGTTGTCTGGATCTGGAGTCATACCATATGTTTCTTATGTATTTTTCGATGCTGAATTCGAATCTATTTTTAGTTTTGCTCTATCACGTCAGGATTTTGAGATATCCTAACCTAAAAATGCAAAAAATACGGTTTTTTGACATATTTGAGGTTATGTACCTTTGCGATTTATTTTTCTCGAAAAATCATGTATGGGATCTTAAAGTACAAATTTTCCACTTTAAAATGGATTCATATATATTTTTTTTCGCCGAAATATCAAATTTTGAAAATTTTCTGTTCATTACATATCTTTCCAAATACTTTTAAATAGTTCGGAAACCTTGTGGTTATTATTTAAATTGCAATATCTCGGAGAAAAAGGGCAATTTGAGCAAACTCAACGGCATTTTAAAGGTGATGATTTGTACTTCAAGATCCCAGACATTATTTTTTGAGAAAAAAATTCTCGAAGCTACATAACCTCAAATATGTCAAAAAACGTGTTTTTTGCACTTTTATGTTAGGATATCTCAAAATCCTGACGTGATAGAGCAAAACTAAAAATAGATTCAAATGGACAACTTTTTTTGTTGTAAACTTGTGTAATTACATATAACATTTTGTTTATAATCTTTGTAAATTTTCTTTACCCAAAGGGGTTCCTTACTTAGTTATTTTTTTTGTCTAACACTATTTTAAAAACATACATATCAATATGGGAATCCCGGCTTACCGCATGTAAAACTGCATTTACCTACTCGGCTGCCACATTTCAAAACACAGTATCCAACATTTGTCTCAAAAATTCATTTTTTACTTCGAGCAGATATTGTGTTAATTACGCGTCTATTGCACCACCTAGAAAACGAATATCTTTTATAGTTACGCACATATATTTCGGCAAAACACAGTATCTACAGTACAATTTTTGGTTTTCTATGCCAAAACCCAGCAAATACTATTTTTCAATAGTAAAATATAGGCGAAACCTAGTATGTGGTACTTACTGTGTATCAAGGGCGTAGCCAGTAGTTATCTTTGGGGGGGGGGGGGGGGGGCGCTCAATGCAGATGAAACAAAAAAAGCCAAAAAAAAAAAGGTCAGGAGAGGCAACGGCAACGGCAACCGAAAGCCCCCCGAGTATTTTGGTGTTTACTTGACCCTTTGGGGGGGGGGCGATCGCCCCCATCGCCCCCCCCCCCTGGCTACGCCCTGTGCTGTGTATTGGAAGCAACATCCGGAAGAGAATGTTTTACAAAAATTTACTCGTAACAAAGTACAAAACCCGTACGTGTGGCAGTTACTGTGAATTGGAAAATATATTTTAGTTAGATGGTTTTACTCGTAACACAGTAAGTGGTCAAAGCAAGAGGTGATCAAGTGGTAATTATTGGTCACAAAGTAAGTAGTAATTATTGGTCACACCAAGTGGTAATTATCAAAATGAAAGTATTATGTGGAGATACAATGCTTTTTACTATATACTTTGCTCACGTTGTATTAAACATCTATGCCAAAACACAGCAACTGCATTTTTTTTTTTTTGAAAAAAATACAAGAATCTTTAAATTATTGTTTACGTATACAATAACTTGCAATTATAGTATCCTAAACTGTTAAAATTGTATTTAAAGATCTTTAATAGTTCGAGGGCCATATGTTTAAAGTTTTCTTTAATTTACTCAAAACTGAAAATAACAGTTACTGTGTTTTGAAATATGGCAGCCGAACTAGCGTTCCCGCATAAGATCGGCGTACTACCGCGCAGACGTGAGTCCCGGGACATCGGGAAGGATCGGTCAGTGGCGTGGGTATGCATGAATAAGAAATACACGCGTATATAATTTACAAAGCCCTCAAAAATACGGTGTTATACATTCATTACCATAGAGTTTTATAGTGTCGAGCCCTCTGTTGTAGCACTTTCCGAACTTAGTTATTATTTGTCTTATAAAATGTAAAGTCCCGGTGCCACTTGCAGACGTACAACCCTTCTTGACTAGGTGTTTTTTCACCTCTTTTTTTATCCATAGAAAACAACACATTTTCTGATGAAAGCAGATACACTTTATTTGATCTCGATTTCGATGTTATTAAATATCATCAGTGTAACATATTTGACGGCGAATGGAGATCGAGTATGTTGGTTGTATCCTGAGCAGGATAGCATACAGTGGCGTTACCTTTTCGGTATCACTCTCTAGTGTATTCTAATGAGGCTAGATATATTTTGACGGTCACGCCACGGTATGCTCTCCTGGTCAGAGTAGAACCGACACGTTCGATTGACATCATTGGACGTCAAATGGGTCACACTGGTGACTGGTGATATCTAATACGATCAAAATCCAGATATATGACATTTAACGGCGGATGACGATGAATTCATAAGTAATCTTTCTCGGTTCATATGAGTTTAGAGAATGCTTTGGGAAGGACATTTGGTAGTTGCCGACTTTATCGGACCTCCAAAATATGTCTAGTCTCGTTAAAACGCACTAGAGGGCGATACGCACTAGAAGGCGATATCGCGAGGCGTTGGAGCTTTTGACAGCGGATGCCGGTGAACTAGGAATCCTCGCTTATTTTTTATTGTAGCTCTAGAGAACTACATTCTACTTTATTTAAAGTATTTAGGAATATACATACATTATACTTTATCTAGTTTTTTCTTACTTTTAAATTCTGTTCTAGAACTCCAATTAACTCCAATTAACTCGGCTTATTTGAAAACATGTTCCAGGCCGGAAAACTAGAAAGAAAGTATACTGGCTCGACCCATGATGATGAACCCATGGCTCGACACTTTGCCCATGATCAATCCATGATATAAGATATCTTTTTTTATGTATTCTCTGAAGGGAATCACGAACCCCAAATTCCGGTACTCTAAAGGTTAAAGGGCTTTCTTTCATTTCTGTTTGAAATATTTTTTCATAAAAGTAACGTTTCAAAGAAGCCCACATTTTTGAGACTTTCTCGCTGGGCTAGGACACGACGAAATTAAGTGAGGTAAAATTCTGAAAAGTAACATAATATGACACGTGCCTCCAAGTTGGAAAAAACTTGCATTCGTATGTATTTCCGATGGAACCAAATGAAGGCTTGGATTTTTTTTTAACTTTTAAAATGACTTGCCGACTGGTCTATAAATAACAGCCATTTGATAATACCATCAATCACCATTTATCTCTATTTTTATACAGTTCACAAGTGTGTAAAAAAGAAGAATTTTGTCGTACATTTTTTTTTTATAATTTATTAGAAATAATGATTTTTAAATCTTAGTTTTGGCTCTGGAAACCCTTTCTATTTATAATACTACGATAGGTTCGGTTGACAGCTAGCATGCGCGGAAGTGGTAACAGATTTTTTTTAGAAAAATCTATTCTCGACTTTATTACGAAACGATTTTAGGTAATTTCGTATGTTAGATTTGAAATTTGGCATTCGTGCTGGGCAGATTTGAATGTTAAAAATAATACAGCGCCCGACTGTTCTCAAGGACTGGCTGATAATTTATGTTCAAATTAGCGTCCGACTAAAAAAAATGTTAAAACTATGTAATCTCCGAATGACTGATTCTTTCAAGTTATTTCTGGATTTTTATTCACTTTAGATGTCTGAACAAAGGTCAAGAATTTATGACCACGTCTCGTTTAAAATGTCTATTTCATAGTAATAATTTTAGTCTGGCACGTATTAGTCAAAATCTTCATTTTCCCCTATCTTATAAAGTGAAATACGTAGTTTCACTACTCCAAATGTGTACTCATTTGGATATACTCCATATGTGTAGTGTATCAGTTTAATTCTCGTTGGCTTAATATGAAGTGTGTAAATTAAGTAATGATACTGATTTTTTAATTTTTTTTTTATTCGAATATAATTACAATTCAGTATTGTCTCCTTCAAAATAACTTCCTTTGGAAGACACACAGAATGGCTGTGTGACAAGGCGCATTGTCGTGATGCAACATCCAGTTGTTCTTGGCGGTTGGTCTCAAACGCATGACCCATTTTCGAAGTTTTTCAAGAACCTCTGTCTAATTACCAGTAATGACACTTTCCATAAAATGGGGATCATTTTCAATCGATTCCAAAAAGTCAAGATACCTTTCTCTCCTGATGTCCTTTTGTTCCTGCGAAAGGTTTTTTGTAACCATTTTTGCGCAGATTTTTCTCATCCCTAATTCGTTAATCAAAATCTGATGAAAAGTGGTGCGATTCAAATTTAACTCTTCCCCGATCATTCTTGTCGTCAACCGACGATCTGAACGCACAAGATCCCGTATTCTATCGACATTTTCATCGGTTCTTGAAGATGAAGGTCCGTGGTTCATCTTCAATCGACTCTCTTCCTTCTGAGAATGCCTTAAACCACCGAAAACCTGAGCTCTTGAACAAAACACTGCCTCTGTAGACGTGTTGAAGTTTTGCAAAAGTATCCGTTGCGTTGTGTCCAAGTCTGAAGCAAAACCTGATAGTACACCGTTGCTCAAAATTAATGTCACTCATTTTTAAAACGCACTAGAAGAAACCGGTTTAAGACAACAGTCACAAAAAAAAACAAATGACTCTAACAAATTCAAACTTGTACAAAAGGTGCACTACATGTTAACCGACCGCCTTTCCAAGTTCCATCTTCGCAGTATTGCTAGATCTGGCGCTACGTTGCCAGTCTCATTACTTAATTTACACACCTCGTATGTTACGTCATTTAGGAAGGACATACCTTAAAGTGAAATAATATATTTATGTGACATATAGTTTCAAGTGTTTCTGGGTTTCAAATACCACACTTTTAAATCTGCACGGTTATTTTTTTTTGCGATGCAATATATAAAAAATATGAATGAATTGAATCTCGAAATATGCAGTAAAAAAATAATCGTTCAGTAACAATTACTCTTCGACCATTTGTATCGTACATAAGTTCGTATCGGTGTCGTTACTAGCAATTGTTTTGGTGTAATGTGACCTCAGAATAATATTTTTCTGATGTATGTAAATAATTGCCACCCTTAACCTAATTTAAAAGTTTTGGTCTTAGATTGTCCTATTTTTTACACAATAGTGAGGACGTTAGAAACAAAAAAACTGTCCTATATAGGTCACCAAAAATAAACCCAGTTAATGGCGGAAATCATTTAAATATAATCACAGTTAAATTTGGTATTTCAACATATGCAAATGCAAAAACAAAGATACATATATACAACTAGTTATACGCAACTGTTGAACCTAGAACCCATTTCCTGGAATGGTCACTAAGGCATACCAACATAATAAAATTGAAGCGATTTGTTTTAGTAATAAAAGTATAAGTATAATAATAAGAAGAGTGTAACATTGAAAACTGTAAGACGTATTTTTCAGAGTATTTTTTATGTGAATTTATGTGCATAAATTTTGTACTAAATGGCGGTTACTTATCTTAACCTGAAATACATTACAAAACTCAATACGTCCCTCCACCTAATAGCGGGGTGGGTGAACCGAACTTTATATACTTTTATGCTAATTGTTAACAGTAAAATCCGGATATAACGACATCGGCGGGACCATCAGATTTAGGTTTGTGTAGCTCGCTATATCCAATAACTGAATAAAATGATTTATTTTTGTACATATATTTTTTGTACATTTATTTCAACAAATAATGTAAACTATAAGGTTGTGTCCCTCAACATTTAGATTACTTGATACAGGGTGGCTGTAAATTCCATGGTCTACATTCTACCATGGATTTATGCAATAAAATAAGACTATTAAAAAAAAACTGGACGTTTTACGGTTTAGGTACTATACTTTTCTCGACGCGCGTTTCGCCAACTTAGTTCATCTTCATCTTCAGGGGAAGATTAAAACTTAAAAAAGTGTTAATCTTCATGCCAATTTAGTTGGCGAAACGCGCGTCGAGAAAAGTATAGTAGTTTCAGTGTTTCGTAGAAAACGTCCAGTTTTTTGTTTCTACGCCGAAGGTTCCAGTATCCACTCCAAGACGATTTAACCCAACTTACCTATATCCCAAAATATGCCCCCTCCAATATGCAGCTCCTTGAAGAGGTGAAGTCTTTATCTGTAATATTCTAATTTGGCATGACTATTTAATACCGATCTACTGTCTACAATGACTATTTAGTGGAGATCTAATCAATTTGATGTGTTTAAGATAATATTTTTTGTACAGTGTGCTCGTTTTTACATGACACATTCTTATTCATTGCCCCCAAAAAAAGTTGTACGCACGCCAGTGATATTTTTTTCTCCAATATTTCATAAGTTCAACTAATTTGGAAATTTTTCGTATCTTGAAACAAATATATCTCACTGTTTTTCAGCAACAGGAACTTTTTTATTCAACCGAATAAGTAAATTTAGTAAATCTAGGTATGTCTATGTATGTCGAGGTATGAATCTATCTTGAAAATAAAACATGAGTTATATTAATAATATATTTAAATTTTATTTTACAGTCTAGTAAATGACAGGAAACATGTTAAGAAAAGGAACAATAAATAAAAACAATTAATAATAGGAAATAGGTAATAGGAAAAAATATCCCAATCAGAAATCAGTATTACATAAGTTAGAAGATAAGAGCATTATCAAATTATAGATCAGTATAAAAGAAAACATTGATGTCAATAAATGCTGAATTTGACCACAAATTTCCTATAGACAAAGAATCAATAGTTTTAAAAAATTGAGTAACCTTTAACCTAATTGAGTAATCCTATTCCAGCAGTCACCAAAAGCGTTCGAACATAACGCTGACGTCCACAATTTGCCCTATTTGGCAAAAAGCTTCCATTTTCACGCAAACGGCGTTCGATATTAGCAAAAGTTTTATAATTGAGTACTCGTCTGATAGGAAATATTTACCCATAAACCTTCACAGCTAAACAACTTTCGCCATTTACAATTATTACAAAATGCAATTTATTACATCAGAAAAAACACGGAAATTTTAAAAAGAACGCAGATATTATTTACATCAATAGGTATGTTATAACTGTCAAATTCTTGATGCAGATGCTCTATTATTCAAAATGCACCATAAACACAAAATTCAACCTCCTAAAGAAGCTCCTGTTGCTGAAAAACCGTGAGATATATATTTTTTTTCAAGAGATGAAATAGTTGCCAAATTAATTGTACTTATGTAATATTGGAGGAAAACTTTTACTTTTCTCGGGGACAAAGATTAAGAATGTGTCACGTAAAAATGAGCGCCCTGTACAGCAATCTTGTCTTAAACACATCAAGTTGTTTATATTTGAGCTATTAAACAGCCATGCCAAATTAGATTATTCTGGATGGAGCCCTTCTACCGTTATTTAAAAAAGTGGCTGCGACTCTACTCATGTAAGCGACTGTATCTTGGAGGAGGTACATTTGTGGATATAAGTTTGGTTAAATAATCGTATCTTTACTTAACATATTATTAATCTAGTTATTGGTAAAACATCAGTAGTCTTGTTTCTTAAAATTATTTTCGTAAATATAATAAAAATAAATTCTAGGACTGTGTAAAGCGTTGAAATATTGTTTAGTAATTAATTGTTTCTTAACCCTTCAAAAGCAACATTTTCTTTTTAAAAATGCAAAGTATGTTCATGGGGTGTTGCGTCAGTCGTTTTTAAGGAATACTAAAAGCTGAGAAATCCCTGCATGAATGCTTGGCGGTTCCTCATTTTTCATGTTTTATAATACTTGTCCGTCGTTATAACAAGAGGATAGAACAATATACAACGAAATTTTCGTCGACTTTCGTCGAATTTATAACCCGGCTTCATGGTTATACAGTAAGTCTAGGGTTAGGGTTTCCAAGAGGGAAACAAGTTTTCTTGTTTTTCGAATGATACTAACGTCGACAACTTTAACATTAAATGCACTGGGTGTTTGTAAAATTGAAAAATGGTAAATTATTTTAAAAATTGTAAAGAAAAGTTGTTAGGAAAAGTTGCTCAGAATTGAAATTGTTTCCCCAAGTTGTACCCCAATTTGTAAATATAAATTTCTTTTGCTTTTATTTCTAGTTTTTTTTATACTATAACCTAGCGCTACAGTCATAAGTGATTGTGAGCTGTGACGGTGACATTTGAGTTGACTGATTTAATTTTACGATACGGTAGAATTTTATATGCTCGTATTTTCGTAAGGAGGCATGGGACCCACATCATAATTTAGGGGATGGTTACTAGACCTAAGTAAAAGTCTATAATGGCAAAAAATCAAAAAAATCTTCAGCGAAAACTTTATAAAATTTCATTCCAAAAATGGCTGCCTCCGGGCAGATCTTGGAAACGACTTTGCAAAAATCACAAGTATTAAAAAAATGTATTTACTCGATGATAATGAAAAAAAATATTTTACAAATATTTTGCAAACCGTTTCCAAGATCTTCCCGGAGGTAGCCATTATTTGGAAAAAAAAATTCGCAAGTTTTCCTTGAAATTTTTTTGCCATTATAGCCTTCTACGTAGGTCTAGTAACCACCCCTAAAATATGGTGTGGGTCCCATGTTTCCTTACGGAAATACAAGCATGTCAAATTCCACCGACCGCCACTGGTGTACCTGTAGGTACTTATGTTAATACTGACTGCTTGTTATGAAAACTTTGCTAGACTGTTTTACATTATGATTAAATATGGGACAGTTAACATAGTTAGTATAAAAGTATTTCACTGTATAGCACAAGTAAGTACAGCAGATGGTATTTACGCGGTTACTATAGCTGTTCGCCGACTCATGTATAGTCTAGGTAACTGAATTCTAATTAACTAAATTTAAAAAATATATACATATATGGCAATCAATCCTAGCGTTGCGCTTGTCATTTTACAACTAGGAATTGTTGTTGGCTTAACACCCAAAAATTTGCGTAATGATATGTGTGTATTAAACGGGTCTTGTTATAATCTCAAAATGGTGTGCAGTATTAAACGCTGACGCTAGAAACTTTTGTAGCACTCTATGTAGACCTTTGTTCATTCTGTATATAAATAAAATTCATAGTCCCAATATTATACTTGAGGCGGTTGCCAAGATGAGGGACACTAAGGTATAAAACAGTTGCTCATATTTAATCAAATTTAAATTAGGTTCAGTTTTAGTTGATCGCATTTTTACGCAACTTGATGGTGATTGCAGCCACAGTATACAGTAGTTAACGATTTAATTAATTAATAACACTAAATTAATAAATAATCTTCCCGATTTAGGAATTTAAGTTTTTATTCATGTAACGAGGATATAGCAGAAATAGTTTGTTACATTTAAAAGCAAAACCTAAGATTACTACCTACCTAAGTAAAAACTAAGATACCTACCGATTCCTAAGGAATCTTTACTTCCACATCCAATTTTTTTACATTAGAGTAACTCACTAAAAACATTAGGTCATATTCTTGAAAGTATGATATTAGGTTATTAGGATATACCACATGGATGTGGAAGTAATAAATAGATCATTCTTACAGTATTGCTTGTTTGGATTGTTGCGTTTTACACTTTTTTATCTTTGACATGAACAGTTTGACTAATTCTTTTTTTTAATGTTTGGGTTACATAGTTTAATAAACTTTGGATATTATTTTCAAATAGCATCTATTCTTTGGAAAAGAACGTTCCTCATTCTCGGCCTCAATTTACTGTCCACGTCTCTCACTACCTTCGTCATCCTTTTGTCCTCTTTCTGTCCTCCGTTGTTCTTTTACTCCCCTTGTCCTCATTGACCTTCTTTTGTCCTCATTGACCTTTTTTATCCACGAAATCATCGTCCTCATTGATCTTCTTAACTTCCTTTTATCATCCTTTCTCTCATTAACAACTTGTCCTGTTACACCAAGTCACCTTCTTGTTATTCAACACTTCATCCTCCTTGCACTTCCACCTCCTTTTGTCCTAATTGTCCTCACCTTGTAACTAACTAGTAAAGTAACTAGCGTCTTACTAATGAGAAACTTGAATTTTTTCTACTTCAAAATCACATCAAATGATACGTAACATGAATAGCTTCGTTAGTTCACGTTAAAATACAACCCCCTTATCTTCTTCCCTCCCATTTGGAGTCTTTTTTCTATCACATCTCATAAATTTTCTATGGGGGTAAACCTGGGCGAAGGCCAAGACAGTCGTTTAACTGCATGCTCATTCAGAAACTGTGCCTCGGGAGCTGCTGTATGTGTTCTGACATTATCTTGTGGAAATGCGGCACCTACGTAGTCCTACAGATAAGGTACTACTACTGGTCGCTAGTACTTCATCGATGTATCTCTGGCTGTTTCAAGGTACCTTGAATCTGAGTAGACGTGACTTGTTATTAACAATGGCGCCCCATACCCCTACATCTCGATATGACATACCCCCTTCACGTAGACCTAAAATTCGACCTCTCTTAAATTCACCAACTTGCTCGTATCGATGTCGTTCTCTTCGATGGAGCATTTCGTGGCACTTGTCCTCACGCACTGCATCAACAAAACTAACACAAAACATTGATTAGTAGACCATTTTATAGTTCATTAGGTGATGTGACCCTTTCGCATGTATCTGAATTTCTCAGAAACGATTAGCCGGAAATTCCTCCAATTGTAACATTTTTTTATTTTATCATAACAAACCAAAATACAGGAGGTCGTGACATTATTATTGTTTATACTGGGTGTTGCGATTTCAATGGCTACCACTGTATATTTATTTACCTGGGGGAAAATTTGCTATTCGCTATTGAAGTAACTATTGCCTTTAACGCTAATTGCGATTTTCTGTATACATATTCTCAAAGTATTTACAGTAAACAGCTATACCAGTTTCTTGATATATTCTTCAATACAAAACTAACATCCTTCGAACTCTTAAATGATTTTAGGAAGTGGTTTCAATTTAAAATTAGGTACTGATATGCTTTTCTGACGGATAATATGTTTACTATAAGTCTACATTATACCAGGCGAGTGATAAACCAATGATAGATGAGTGATATCCAATACTAATATTTTGTAGTACAATCAGGTTTATTAATATTTAACCGAGTTATTGGCATTTTGGTAAAGAAGTTTTCCATATCTTACTACTTTATTTACTGAAAATATGTACGTTCAATTATTCTGTTAAACTACAACAATAATAGAAAGTATGATAAATATTTATTTTATTTCTTTTACATTTTATTAACACTAAAATACGATACTTATATTCTTTATTTGTAGTTGTAGCGTTTACCGAAGAATGAAAAAATTGTTACATACTTGTCTGAAAATATACACATGATATAACCAATATTCTAAGTATATAATTTTATATTGGCTTAAATTCTCTGCAGCTACTGACTGCTTTTTTAAGTTTTTGAGGCATAGGCTCCACATTAAACTGTTAGAATGTGTTATCGGTATTTATAAAATTTAATATGGATGAGTAATTCAGTAATGAAAAGCAATATATGTATGTAATAATTGATTTGATAAATAATAATAGTATTACTTGGTTTAAAAACGCGGGTATAGCGCAAAACTAAAACACATTTAGGGACATTTTAATAGGCATTTTAAGACATTACGTGGCCAAATTGCTGAAAAGACGTAACGCATTAAGTAGCAACCCAAACTCCGCCATTTACCCCAAGAATATACTAAGTTGTCAGACGTAATTAGGAAAGTACCCTAAAACAATTTCGGTCGGTTTCTTAAGCTCGGCGTATCATGTTCAGCGAAGGCAAATTACATTATTTTCTTTACCTCTCGTATTATTTGGCTTACTTGGCCGTGGGTCTGCGGGTGTTAAATGCTCCGCGGAAATATCCCGGGCATGTCGGGGCCATTAGCCGTCAGAAAAGCCGACACGGCCACGGTGGGGGAGGAGGATGAAGTTCACTTTATAAAATTTGGTGTATACTTACAACACTAGGCCTGTGCTCCTTTGTTTCGGATTTTCGGTTTGTATATAGCCCTTGTAACAGTTTTATCGCGGGTTTGTACTATTGTACTTTTTGTGTACATATAGGTATACAGGATGTCCACTTTGTATTATTAATATTATCATTTCGCATCCTATCCCAAAAATATTTATAATAATGTGGCAAGTTTACAATTAAACTGTCCTATGAACCACTTCTAATGAAACAGTTCCAATGTCACAAGGTTTTTGGCGAATATGGTCGTCGTCACTCCATCTGCCGGTGTCACTAGGCCGTATGTTTCTGTCCTCTCTAGTCTCCAAAAGTGTTTCAGCTCGATTGCTAGGTTCTCATATTTCTCTAAGTTCAGCTGTCTGAATGTTGTGGGTAGGTAGCAGTTCCACTGCATGTGACATTGGTGTTATAAGGTGATTAAAACCCTAAAAAATATTTATTGTATAAATACTAATGGCAGTCTGAAAATACATACAAAAAATACCCAATATTTCATCAAAATTGGTAAGCAATAGCAAATAGTGTAAATATATAATAAAAGATACGTAGTGTCATTTGAAAGAAAAAATGGAGATGGCATTGCGGCTTTACCGGAAGCAGCATTTGTAATGCTGGCTAATACTTCTTTCCAGTGGCGGTGCGTGATATTTCAGTTAGCCATATCTTGAAAACGACGCATGGGACGCACTTCACTTTTTTAGTGATTTATAGTGAAAAAACCGTCAGCAAAGTTTGCGAAAAAATTTTCAAAAACACTGGAGCACTCCTGGGTTCTCAGTAACGCTCTGTGGAATATTTGCAGTATATTTTTTTCATAATCTAGAAACAAATATAAGACGTTTTTCGATTTGTTACAAAATATTTTTGTTTCAAAAAAGTTATGGCCATTTTAATTTTGGGAAACAAAATGTTCCTATAAAATTAAAATTAAAATGGCCATAACTTTTTGAAAAAAAAAATATTTTGCAACAAATCGAAAAACGTCTCCTTATATTTGTTTCTAGATTATAAAAAAATATACTGCAAATATCCCACAGAGCGTTACTGAGAACCCAGGGAGTGCTCCAGTGTTTTTGAAAATTTTTTCGCAAACTTTGCTGACGATTTTTTCACTATAAATCCTTTCTGTAAGAGGTGTATAGTCATCACCTAAAAAGTGAAGTCGGTACCATGCGTCGTTTTCAAGATATGGCTAACTGAAATATCACGCACCGCCACTGCTTCTTTCTAACCCCTAAGACCCATCCCAACAAACTAACATCGATTTTATTGCAATTCGATATCTTTATGAGTATAGGAGTTATGGCTCGTATAATCATTTTGGGACACCCTGTACATTCATGTATGTACATATAAGTACATGCGTATATGCGTATATAGATAACAATCATATAGACGTACAGTAGCTATGCGCTACTACACCTTACACTACCTTAACACTACAACTTTAAAGGGGTATATCTTGAAAACACGATTTTTTACGATTTAGTCAAGGACTATCAGTATCCCAGAAGTTTCAGAAAGTTTGACCGAGAGCGATTACCCATAATGATCCTGCGAGGTCCTTTTTTGACTAGTACTTTTTTTATGGTGGTTTTCATCAGTTCGGGAAACTATGCTACATTCCGAAATATATATTTCTGTAAACGTATTTAGCCGCATATAAATGTAAATCAAGTAATAGTGGCGGCCGGTGGAATTTGACATTCTCGTACACCATAATTTAGGGGGTGGTTACTAGACCTAAATAGAAGGCTATAATGGCAAAAGTCTTCAGGGAAAACTTTTTTTTCCAAATGGCTGCCTCTGGACAGATCTTGGAAACGGCTTGCAAAATATTTGCGAAATATTTTTTTCCCTAATCAGGGAGTTTTTTTTATACTTGTGATTTCTTAACATTTTGAGATCTGTAAAAGTTATGGTAATTTCAATTTTTATATTATCCCAACATTTCGGCTGTAAGATTTTACAATATTTGTATCTTTGGGCAGATTAAGAATTTTGCAAAAATCACAAGTAAAAAAAATTGTACTTACTCGGTGATTATGAAAAAAAAATATTTCGCAAATAGTTTTTAAGATCTGTCTGGAAGTAGCCATTTTTGTAAAAAAAAATCCCAACCTTCCCCTGAAGAATTTTTGCTATTATAGCCTTGTACTTAGGTGTAGTAACCACCCCTTCAAATATGGTGTGGGTCCCATGCCTCCTTACGGAAACACTAACATGTCAAATTCCACCGACCGCCACTGAGTATTATTGCTATAATATGATTCTTTATTCAAAGAAAAACTTTTCTCTGTGTTCTTAAGTAGTACTGCTATATACATTTTTTTTTTATTTTTCATTCACTTCCAGTACACATACATCTATCGTTCTGGAAGATATAAACGTCGTTATCAGTTTGCCACCCCTTCAAAATCAGTGGCCATCTGCGGAATATTCACGTTAGGGTCCGGAAATGTGCGTCATAACTAAAGCCGGCAGATCCGGGCGGCGGGCCATAATCGGACGCGTCATACTACTTACTACTTGTATGTACAAAAACAAAATTCATGAAAACAATAAACTGTTGTAATTTAGAATGAGTGTTAAACTTACCCTGTTATTTATGTTGAGATGTGTGAAAACTTTGTGGGCCGCCGCGCTGTTTAGCCGGCTTTAGTCATAACATAACGCATGGGTGGCAGAATACAACTCTATGATAATTAAAGTATACACCGCATTTTTTAAGCGCCTTGTAATTTATATAAGCGTGTATTTCTTGCCCGTTCGTACGCCACTGATCATCCCCGACAACCTGTCGGGACTCGCATATCAGCAGATAGTTAAACGCAGTTTAACACGCGTTATGACAAACATTCCGGGAGCACGGGTAGCCGAGTGGGTTAAAGCGCCGTCTTTCCAGTCGCGATACCTCTGTGCGCGTTGTTCGAGTCCTGGCCGGGGAAGACGATTTTTAATTGTCTCGCTTCCTCTGTCAGGGCTTGATATGCAACCACTAATACACTAGTGTATAGATGTGGATGCATAGATGCCAATCCAACCGCACATGCCCTAGATTTGGTAATGTTCTGAGTTTTCTGGGTTTCCTCAGAACTATAAAGCAAATGCGCTACCGAAATAATCTCACTCCCAGTGCGTCATGGCAAATAATAATAATAGCCACTCCCTCCCCGCACAGATCCCTGAGAGGGACCTAAGGGGGTTACTCTTCGGAGTAATTATAGGCTGAGTATTATTATTATTATTATTATTATTATTATTATTATTATTATTTCGCCGACTTTATAGTCACACTTCTCAGCGTAAACGCTGGGAAACATTCACCCATTCCTGCTGCAGACAGTGATGGCTTGATATCTCATCCCCGCCTCCAGCAGAAATTAGGCTCAGGCGAGGGGAGGAAATTCATCCTATCCCAAAACCTTCTTAAATTGGCAAGTTGTAACAATATTGCCTTCGTTACAATGACATTAAAAGATAGTCCTAATGCCGCGATGTTCTTGGCGAATCTCGTCGTCATTACTCCCTCTGCCGATATTACTAGGGCGTACGTCTCCACTTTCTCCAGCCTCCATAGGCGCTTCAGCTCGATTGACAAATTTTCGTACTTCGCGATCTTCTCCCGTTCAGTCTTCTGAATGTTGTGTGTAAGTGGCACAGCGATGTCTATGATGATCCCTCTTCGTTGTTCCTTGTTGATCATCACAATATCTGGTCGGTTGAAGTCCACTGTTCGATCGGTGATGATTAGCCTATCCCAGTACATCACGGCAACTTCCGATTCCAGCACAGCTTCCGGGACATATTTGTAGTATGGAGGAGCAGTCGCTAACAGGCCATACTTGAGCGCCAGTTGTTGGTGAACCATCTTCGCAAGTTGGTTGTGCCTGCTGAGATATGCTGACTCTGATAGCGCGGGACACGCTCCTATTATGTGTTCTATAGTTTCGCCTGCAGATTCACATTTTCTACATTGGTCTTCGACGTCCTCTCTCAGGATATTCTTCTGGTAATTTCTTGTTTTTATAACCCTGTCCTGAATGGCGGTCAAGAAGCCTTCGGTCTCGGGGTACAGATATCCGTCGGTAAGCCATTTTAATGAATTTTCTTTGTCGATGTGGTCTGGCTGTAGCATTTTTGGAAAACGGCCCTGCAAAGCATGTTCCATCCACTGTGTCCGGAGCTCCTTTTCTGTTGGCACGTCGACCGGGATAAGTTCACATCCGAGGCTCAAAGGCGTGTAACCAGCGTCCTCTCTTGCTACTGCTGTTATTAGCGGGTCCCTGTTCGTTAGTAGTCTTCTTCTTAAGGAAGCCTCTTGATTAAGGCACTGATTTTTGATGTTCAATAGACCTCTACCACCTCGTCTTCGCGGCAGGTAGAGTCTGATTACGGAAGAGTTAGTGTGTAAGTGCCTGAACTTAGTCAGGAGCCGCCTGGTAAGTCGGTCAAGCTCATCAAGATCAGTAACGGACCACTTGACGATTCCGAAAGAGTATGTCAGCACTGGGACAGCCCACGAGTTGATGGCTTTGATAAGATTGCCTCCAGATAAAAGCGTATTCAGCAACTTTGTCACGCGGCTCTTGTATTTCTCTTGGAATTCCTTCTTCAGTTGTGTGTGGTTGATCCTGCCATCTTGACACACTCCCAAGTAACGGTATTGCTCTTCCGGTGGTAGTTGATGAATGTCGGCGTACACCTCTGGATTGTTATGAGGTGCTCCCTTCACAATACTCAGTGTGGCGCACTTATCTAGGCCAAAGGACATTTTGATGTCGTCGCTGAAGGTTCTAGTAGTTCCAATGAGGGCCTGGAGATTTGCCTTGGTCCCACTGAATAGTTTTAGATCGTCCATGTAGAGCAGGTGAGTGAGTGTTGCTCGGTTTCTCACGTTGATCTTGTACCCAGCTGTTGTCTTATTCAGTAGGGTTGATAATGGGTTGAGTGCCAAACAGAACCAAACCGGCGAGAGTGAATCACCTTGGAAGATTCCCTTCTTGATGTCAACTTGATGTTATTATTATTATTATTATTATTATTATTATTATTATTATTATTATTATTATTATTATTATTATTATTCCGAACCCTAATTCACGTCCACAATCCATATCGCTTCAGTATATGTTCGGGGTTCACCTGGCCCCTTTACCACCCCCGCCTCCAGATTTCTCCGGAGCGGCGCTCTCGCTTCCCCGGTTCCGGAATTACTTAACATCCGTCGAAAACAATTATCTCCGGACAAAACACGAAATGTTAGATCCCGAAGGGCCCGCAGGCGTTGCGCAGGAAAAGAGAACAGTCCGTCAGGATCGAAAACGACCTACATCATCGTCGTCGTGACACCGGCAGCTCGCCCCATTTCCTCTTGCAAAGTGCCCGTGGTGTAGCGGTTTTGAATCCACGTCCATCTGCTTATCTGGAAAAGGTCGGCGTGTTTTCCGTTGAACCTAACCACCCTTTGCTTTCGTCAGTTAAGGGTTTCTGTAATTTTTTTCAAAAACACTCGCAATGCTCTTTTTTGTGTAGTTTTCAAATTAAATGCGAACTTTATTAAATAAATACATCGGTCTTATTACATGGAAATAAATTTATTTATAGGACATAGGAACTTACTTTAGTGCCATTAAACGAACAAAATGATTTTAATGTTTTGTTACAACTCAATTTTAATAAAGTAGAGTGCGGTAACACGTTCTTCAATTTTTGTCATATTTCTTCTTAGGCTTTAAATACCGACCGATGAATCTAAACTAGCACTAGTACCTGATTTGCTTTAAAGGTGCTTGTTGTATATCACTAAATTACACCGTTTGTTCATCAGTTTTGGAACATATTAGTCTACTATGCAGCCATCGTAATTATACATTGTGGGGAAAATATTAAATGTTTTTTTTTCATTTTAAGGCCCATTAATTCAAAATTTCAATTAAAAATTCAAATAGTCTACATTATTAACATTGTTTTAGTTGACTTTTAGGTTTAGAAGTTTTCTTTGTTAAGTTCGTTTAGTAATTTTTATAAGTAAGCAGCTTCTAAACTACAGTGGAGCATCGATTATCCGAACTAATTGGGAACCAGGGTGGTTCGGATAACTAATATTTCGGATAACCGATAATTTAAAAAAAAACCTATTTGGGGTGTAGGTACATAATATGTATGTGCATAGATAATTAAACAAACAAACATTAATACAACACACAAATTTATTTTACACTTCAATGTGTACCAAAAAGAAAAGAGAACAACCACTGCAGAACGCCCGCACTGTCGATGTGACGTTGGTCGCGTAGGCCACTCGTGGAGTAGAAGGGGGGAGGTTGGATTTTGAGGTTCGGTTAACCGGTCGTTCGGATAACTGAGGTTCGGATAATCGATGCTCCACTGTATAACTAATTCATTGCTGAATAACACATCTTATATTTTGCCCGAAAAGGTAGAAGGCATATGAGTATGTTATTTTTACATATTACATACGATTATATATTCCAAATTACACTAAGCTCTGTTCATTTTTTAATTAAGTCGAAAGAACATACATATAGGTGCTTAAGTAAATCTCTTACTTAAGAACAGAGTGAAACTAAATATAAAAAAAGTTCAAAATTCTTGTTTTCCGTTTACATTACGTAGTTTATAGTTATAAGTATATAACCTATTAACAATATTATAATTCGTCGATTTAAACTAGCAAACGCCTTATTTTCTGTTGTATAAACGCAAAATTAAATGACTTACTTAATAAACACTAAATATAAATGTCCATGCTTTGGAGTCGTTCTTAGAAATATAAGAGACAACAAGTGTATGTAGAGTATTATGGAATTTCTAAATAGTGGCTTAAATACACTTTTGAACTCTACTGAAACTTGTGAAACTTTCCCTAAAATATTTTAGCCTCCCTTTATATATAAGTCAACTTTATAACTAAGTTATAAACTCAACAAGGAGTTATTATCGTTGTAAAATATTCTTTAGAGGGACGGTCCGAAAAATATTGATTTGGTTGGCGATCAGAATAGCAGTTTTTAAAATACGCTCAAACTAATGTTCCACACAAATGAATGTACACGCCTACATGCATACATACATACATACCTACATACATACATACATACATACATACATACATACATACATACATACATACATACATACATACATACATACAAATTATATAGTAAACTATATTAAAAAAAATGGAAAACCGGTCAGCCCCCTCCAAAATAAAAGGGTGGGTCCATTTCAAAATGTACACACTGTATGCACCTATATAGTATCTATACATATGTATTTACATACGGATTATTTCATTTCTCGTTCCAACATGTGTACAGTTTTCTGTCGCACCACGCTGTTGGTGGCCATTCGAGCACAAGTGAAAAAAAGGGAACGTGCTTTAGTCTAGCGACATTCGTGCTTAAACGCGGTAGGAGGAAAAAGTGCAAAAGCACTTTGTAGGTGCGTATGGTCATTCTTCGCATCTATGAAGATGCTCAATAAAAAAAAATCAAATCAAAATCCCTAAAGGTATGAAAACGGGGGTGGAGGTTGTATGGGAAATAAAAAGACATAGGGCTTTTTATTTCCCATTCAATGGTTCTCTATGCATACATATACACATATGTATTTCAAAAAGACATATTGAAATTTAGAAACGTTAGAAATGTTTCTATATGAAGAATTAAGCAACAAAAGAAAGGAAAAAACGTGATAATTTAAACGTTTATTTCTTTTTATTCTAAACTAGTACCCACATTCACGGTCATTAACTTGAATAAGTGAAAACCCAATAAACAAATTCATATACGGAATATACAGTATGAAAATTGTACTGATCTAAATTTTTGTAACTTTAATAACAGTTCTTCTGTAACAAAAAAAGTTATTCATTAGGTATCTAAGTAGTTAATAAAACTAACAAAAATTTTAGCAGATGCAACATTTCTTTTATAGCAAATGGGCAATTTATTTTTTAAATTGTAACCCCATTGCATTTTATAGTATTTACATTGGGATTTGGAATAATCTCTGGTATATTTCTATGGGTCCTTTATGCTTTCCGGTTTAAGGATTTTTCCTTTTAATGGATTTTCAGACAGTAGTATGATAAACGATATTATTATCACGTTCTAGGTACTAAATTAGATTTTCTTGAACAATTAGCAACACTTTCATTTTAGTACGTTCTCCGATAATGAGTTGTTGTCTAGACACATTCTTCGCATTACCCTACACTCGATAGCGTGCCTCAGTTTCAGTAATAATACCCCGACTGGTAGGTGGTAAGTCTGGATGCTGTTATCTTAATAATTGAGGCTACCTCAGTCTGACTTTGAAGTCTTTCATGTTGGATCATTAGAATGTCAATACGAACGGCTTACGTTGTTAATACGACGTTTTCTCTACCAATCCTACAGAAGTCTCACAAATAGGTAGCGCATCAAAACAGATTAAGATTTAAAATTACAAATGTGGAAATAAGGTTTCTTCAAAAACATTAGAAAGGCGTAATAAAAGATCCTCATTATTAATATTTTTCAAAGGAGTAAAAAAAATAGAAAAATAATGTACGCGGTGATTGTATTCTCTTGACCAACCCATTTTATTCGTAAATGTAAAAGTGGTGACATCACTTCTACTTCTAATAATAACGTACGATACGCAATTGAAAATAAAAATTGACCTGGCCATGGATTTTTTCAAAATTTTGTAGTTTGGAGGATTTTTACAGACCTTTACGTCGTCACTGTACTTAAGTGAGGCCTTCTATTTGTGATATGAACGAATTTAAATTTCTCACCTAAATAAAACCGAATCACTAATTTCGTGCCATTATCTCAATTTTAACGGAAATTTTAGAGAAAAAGTACTACTAAGATTAATTAGAATTATTATTAAATTAGAACTAAGGTAAGTTTAGCTAAAGCATATTATTTTGACCTAAGGAGTCTGCTATTGTACTGTGTACTTATGACCCACCCTGTATATGATGATTCTGAGTTGGTGTTTTTTTTTTTAATAATGCTTGAGACTTTTTTCAATAATCCTCAATAGCATAAATATACATACTTATTTTCGGAATGTATTTCAGAAAAATTTCAGCACTATCCTAAAACAATTGTTTGCCGTAATTTAAAAAGAGGCTCCTATTTCAAGGAGTCATATGTGTGATGTATTTAAGTACATAGGACGGTACTGTATTAATATGCGTTGCCCGAGTAACGAAAGACGTGCCCCAGACCGTTAGCCCACGGAGGACCGCCAGCCTCGTGCTCCGTAAATAGAGCGATGCCGTCTCCAGCGATTGGCAGTCGGACGTAAATAATGACGGAGCGAAATGGAGGCGGGGAGGCGGTTGCCCGGCGGCGGGTTCGCGAACGAAATGGAAAGTCCGGGGAAAGTGTACCGTGTGTGAGTGTGGTGTGCGGAGAGCGAAAATCGATGGGATCGTCTGGCGCCCAGAGAGGTCTCTTTTGCTCTCTCTCTCTCGCTCGCCGCCAAACCCTCGTCAGAGTTCAAGGAAACGATTCCGCCGCTGCCGCCGGCGGCGGCCATCCAGCCGCAAGGGCAAGTCAAGTACTGTGGCGCGGGAGGGGCAGGCGGAGGGTATTTTTTTTTCGGCGAACGGGGAAGTCTTAATGCCGAATAATGTGGTTAGGCCCTGCCTTTGTTCCGGGTCCGTTCCGGGTAGAGACCAGAGCCGGCCCTACGTATAAACTGCCAGAAACAAGTCCGACTGCGGTCAAAATTATTTTTAGTGTTTCCTTGTTCACGTAGGCGTTTAACATTGGCGTAAGTCCTGACACAACAAAACTATCTCTTCTTAATATGTATTTACTGCAATACAGTATACCCAGAATATCTTTGCCCGCGAATTGCTCACCTAGAACATAGTACGACGTAATACGACCATACCCCAGAGATACCAAAAACAAACAATAACAAACTGTACTTCTTAAAGCGTTCACTGCTGCACTACGAAAGAAATGAACGATTTTAGTTTTTTACTGCGGCCAAGGCCAAAATTACTGTTGCTGCACTGTACCTATCTATATGTTTTTATTAGATAATCATTATACAAAGTTATGAAAACAGATCTTATGTTGTACATATTACATAATTAATTTGAGAATATACATACGAGGTGTGTAAATTAAGTAATGAGAGATTTTTTTTAAATTTTTTTATTCGAATAAAATTATAATTCAGTATTGTCTCCTTCAAAGCACCCAAGCTTAAGCACCCAAGTCTCATCACCAGCAATGGCACGTTCCAAAAAATGGGGATAATTTTCAATCAATTCCAAAAAAGTCAAAACACCTTTCTCTCCTGATGTCCTTTTGTTCCTGCGAACGATTTTTTGGAACCATTTTTGCGCAGATTTTTCTCATCACCAATTCATTACTCAAAATCTGATAAACAGTGAAGTGATTCAAATTTAACTCTTCCCCGATCGTTCTTGTCAACCGACGATCTGAACGCACAAGATCCCGTATTCTATCGACATTTTCATCGGTTTTTGAAGATGAAGGTCTTCCGCTGCGTGGTTCATCTTCAATCGACTCTCTTCCTTCTGAGAATGCCATAAACCACCGAAAAACCTGGGCTCTTGAAAATACACTGTCTCCATAGGCGTGCGTATTGAAGTTTTGCAAAAGTGTCTGTTGCGCTGTGTCCAAGTCTGAAGCAAAACCTGATAGCACACCGTTGCTCAAAATTAACGTCACTCTTTGTTAACCTACCGCCTTTCCAAGTCCCATCTCCGCAGTGTTGCTAGATCGGGCGCTACGTTGCCAGTCGTATTACTTAATTTACACACCTCGTATGTATGTGTATTGTTAGGTATCACAAACCAAATTTAGTTACATATTTTACTCAAAAGTCCATCGGTCACTTCAGGTGTTTGCTACGAATTCAGAAAACATTAGGAGTAGTTTTTCTAGACTAAAACTGAACAAGCGGATAATACCCAGAAGATCACAAGTAGAAATATACTTAATTGGAGAGTCGAGAAAAGGAGTCTTGGGCAAAATTTTCGTAGATTCCCATCGAGACACATTTGGATACATTACAGCAAATAAAACCTGGGGTATCAAAGGTTATGGGGCGGCAATACACTTTGTCCTAATCGGTACCCAAGGCGTCAGATATATATTGCAGTGTCCAAAAATGCTGGAATTGTGACTTTTTTTATCTTATCTTCATTTAAATGACAATGTATTTACTGCTAGATTTACAATTATCTAACAAAATCAGACAAGATCAGTGTGTCTTTCTTGTCTGTATTTTGTGATATGTTGAGGTAAAATAAATTTTGCCATCATTAATTTTATTAAAGGAGAATGTCCTAATCATCTAATTTGTGGGGGAAAACACGAAGATTGGATATTATAACTCAATCGTTATGAGGATAATGGTTTAAAAAAATACACTTATTAGTGTCAAAAACGTTTTCATTATCTTAAAATCATGTAAGGCAACAATTGTCGTTTTCCTTGCAAAACTTCCGACCTATTTACCCGGGGGAATCGAAACCAGAATACCCAGGACATGTGAATTTAATACAGCCACATAACGTGTGATATTTAGGTAAACTGCTAGCAGCAATATTCTTCTAAATGGATGTTACTACATAATATGTAAAAAATATAGCAACGTCGCCTGATAGTTTTAATTAGTTTGAATTTTGACAATAGAAACGCAGAAAGGCAGAGACCAAAAACCTAAATATCATTGTACATCAAAACATAAATATCTGAGAGAAAGTGTCTCTAGTGTTCGTAAACAATGTATTCAATTTGGCAACAAAAAAAAAACGTATGTATACAGGGTAGTGATATAACCTGTTCTTATTCCACACCTTCGAGAACATATCCTCAACCACATGCAAGCCGTCGATTTGTTATGCTGATATGAGGACACTGAACTAACCGTCTATGGTATTTTTTCAGCCTGTTTCAATACTATCAAGCTCCAGTTCAATGGATTAAGCATTTTAGTATTTTCATTTACATCTATAAAACGGCGACCACTAAAATAAGTTTTCAGTCAACGCAGTCAAGGTTGTAGCGAATATTGTAGTACTTCAACCGCTTCAAGTATAATCGACTACGTCGCTCTAAGGCACATGAAAACTTTACAAAGAAGGCAGGCATTTCGCCTCATAGAAAGGATGCCGGGGCTAGTGAAGTGTAATAGTGGTACCAATATGATTTATAATAATGTGAAACTTGAAAAATGTATTCTTACGTATATTTGCCTGGACATTTTACAGGATAGTAAGATTTACAGCAAGCCAAATATATACAGTGTCAGACAAAAGTTAAGCAACTAAGACAAGTTGTACATATTTAATGGTATAACACAATAAAATGTAAAAATCGGACAAAACATTTATTATATAACAGTAGATCGTATTCTTAAAAGTCATGTTTCAACAGAATAGAGGTGACAAAAGTTAAGCAACTTGTATTAAATACAATAATATTAATATAGCCTTTATGTTTAATGACTTCAGCACACCTTCGGGGCATAGACTCAATCAACTTCTGAATAGTATGCTGTGGTATCTGTGTCCACTCTCGCGACAAAGCCTCATACAATGCTTCAATATTGGAGTACCTGTTGTTATCCCGAATTCGACGGTTAACAATCTCCCAGAGATTCTCAATAGAATTGAGATCTGGGGATTGCGAGGGCCATGAAAATACTGTAAGTTTGTTGTCCACGAACCATTGTTTAACGATATTTGCAGTGTGATTTGGGTCGTTGTCATGTTGGTATATCTGTAATGAACCACTGACGTCATCACTGTGATGAATCTAAATTTAATTGAATAGATTCTGATGGTACGCAGCGTGTATGGCATTGAAGACGTAAGCGGTTAGACCCTCATTATTACCGTAAGTCTGTAAAACATGGCGGTGGGAGTGTTCTTGTGTGGGGTTGTTTTTCGGCCAATGGGGTGGTATGGGACCGCTGCATAAAATAACGGGTATTACGGATCGTTTTCAATACCTGGATATTTTAAAACACTTCATGTAACAGAGGAGGAAATGCCTCTCCGTTGGATATACCAACATGACAACGATCCAAAGCACACTGCAAATATCGTTAAACAATGGTTCGTGGACAACAAACTTACAGTACTTTCATGGCCCTCGCAATCCACAGGTCTCAATCCTATTGAGAATCTGTGGGAGATTGTTAACCGTCGAATTCGGGATAACAACAGGTACTCCAATATTGAAGCATTGTATGAGGCTTTGTCGCGAGAGTGGACACAGATACCACAACATACTATTCAGATGTTGATTGAGTCTATGCCCCGAAGGTGTGCTGAAATCATTAAACATAAAGGCTATGCAATAGACTATTAATATTATTGTATTGTATTCAATTCAATTCAAGTTGCTTAACTTTTGTCACCTCTTTTACAGCCATCATAACTGTTGATTTGATATATCTCTTACTAGTGTGCAAATAAAATAATTCTGTTGAAACTTGACTTCCTGTAAGAATATGACCTACTGTTATATGATAAATGTTTTGTCCAATTTTTGCCTTGTATTGTGTTATACCATTAAATATGCACAACTTGTCTTAGTTGCTTAACTTTTGTCTGACATTGTATAACATATATATATATTATATCATCATATACCATCCCAATTAATTTTTAATATGCTAGGGTTAGTAATAATAACTAAAGTTGACATACGGCGACGCGACACAGGTAAATTAAATAGCATGTGATGGAGGTTGCCTCAAATAACCAACGATAAGCCAGTTGCGCGACTGAAGTCCTATGTTAGCTGATGCTGTTGTACAATCTCCGCTATATGCAATACTTTGTGGCGGGTCCCGTTTCTGTTAGTATTAGCGATAACCCCATCGTAATACAATTGAAACATAAACTGCCGTTTTGAAAATATTTTACTTTAATTGGCTCTAATAAAATCATGTTGTAATAACTTCGAGATTTGATTATTTTCTCAAAACAAGTTATCTGCTTGCTACATATATAATATGTGATGACGTGATGACTAAAACAGCAATCAGTATTTAAGGCTTATTTCAATCTTATGTCATCAAAGTTAATTGAAAATGGTGTTTGACATAACAATAAGGAACCCTATGTTCATAATTTTGTCGAAAAAATCTAGAACCAGAGGAAACTGCACAGAAAACTTACAGTAGAAAACCGTTAATCATGGTAGGTGAGAGTTGCCCAGACAATGTTACTTCAACATTGTTTTGTGATGGTTGTTTATGCCATTACCGTGTATATAACAATTCAGTTTTTATTCAACCGTTAGTTGAATAGCCAAAAAAAAATATTGTAGAAGTAACATCGCAGAAGGAGATGGAATATTAAACATTTCTAGTCATATAATGTTACATATGTATCACAATAATTGTTGGTTCCAGTGACAAAATGTGTAAAACAAACTAAGATAATGTACCAACATTCTCTTAGATTGCTTGTGTGCGTTATTGATAATTTAAATAATACAGAAAAAGATAATTTTGCAATTTTCATTTCATTACATTATTTCAATGTTTTACATTTTCTCCAAGGGCTACCTATATGTATTATCCTTAGGAAAAAGTGAAACCGGCCCTGTTAGTGACGAGCTCTTCTGTGAGTTTGTGCGAGTTTTTCCGGGTTTGCTTTCGATCTCTGTGATGTAATGGATAATTTATTGTTTTGTTTCTTCTAAGAAACTCGTACTAAAACGGTTTTCATTAATTCTTATCCGTTTATTCTGTAAGAATTCCTTGTTCTTTATTACTACATCGCTGAGAAAATAATTTCGTATATACAGAGCGGTCCACTGTTTTGTTAGTCTTTCAATTCCATTCCTTAATTCTGAAGTGGTACTAGAACCTTCGACGTAGAAACGCAAACTTACGATACGTTTTCATAACTCGAAACACTGCACTATATTTGACGCGCTTTTCACCAAGCACGTTGATATCTTCAGGGAGATGATTAAACTTCGTCAAGTATCGTATAGTGTTTTGGTGAGCAGAAACCCTGTCGTAGTTTTGTCAAAGATATTCGTTAACATCAACGCTGTTTTCTATTGATCGATGATGATTGTTTTGATTGATCAATGACCCATTCGGATCATCGGTGCAAATTGGAAGTAAGAATGTTGATTATTGCTAGCCTATTTGTAAACTGCTGTAAATACTTAAAATACGTAAAATTTCCGGAATTAATACTTCATTATTAATTAATTAAAGATTACAAGTGCTTACTAGTAATCTTTCTTACGTGAACTTGTAAGTTAAGTTTGATATAGGTATTATTTATAATTTATAACTCATCAGATTTTCACTTTGATTTTAATTAGAACAAATATTCAAACTGAAAACTTTTCACCACTTAACACAGAAAATTTTTTTTGCACTCAACGCGTTGTGTTGGCATCATCGGAAGATGATTAATACAATGTGAAAGAACAACTTTACGTGCAATGGAAACGTGTACACATCCACATATTGCTTTTACAATTTTTTTTCAGTGCTCTTTTTTTGTTTTTCTTTATATTAGTTGCTCATTCGTTAGTAGAGGCTATACATATGTTTAATGTTCTCATCTGATTCATGAAAAAATTAATTATGTAAACCTGTGATGTACACGATAGAAACAAATGAAAATGGCTTCCATATACTACGAAACTAAATAAAGACAAATTAAGGAGATTGACAGTAAAACTATATACAACATTTTTTCATTAGAAAAAATTAGCTTCACGTCTAAATAAAATTTATTTTATACCTGGTTTTATTAGCATTTACGGAATATACATACATACAACATACGTATACGAATGTTGAACCTAAGAATAGAAAGTTGCTACAAAATAGGCGTAAATAAAGTAGCATAATATTAACATTTCCTGGAAGTATGTCCAGTACCAGTATCACCTGTGTTGCACGCTCAATCTAGGAGAAAAAAATAGTAATTTTACTTTACGGCGAGATTTTACTTTCGTTTCCGTCGTTCACGGCGATCATCATGTTAATTAATGAATCGCTGGTAATAAAACGTCCTCCAAGTGCACATACACATGTTAAGTGTAAAAATATGTACTCGTCTATACCGAGTGTCCCAAACTAAGTAGGCCAGGCTGTATCTTCTGTATGTATAGAGATAATCAATTTTGATATACGACAAGTTTGTATCGCTTCTCATCTTTATTGTGACGATAAAATCACCCCTTGAATATATCAGTCCTAAGTAACTACCCCTACCTCTATAGTTTTAAACAACACCCTGCCCATATTTTTACTTGTTTGGATGCTGTTTCTCCCGATTTGTTGAAAAGTTTATTTTTAGAATCTTAAATCGACCCACCAATAAGCAAATAATCACAATTTTCAGATTTACAATTAGACTAGACAGTCCTGGAGTCGTTTTGAAAACACTATTTCTTTTTGTCAAAATAAAATTATCATTTCTCTTTTATTTGCGGGCAGATTTCAGGTTCCAAATAATGACGGCAGAGAATTAAAAAGTCAATCGAAATATTAGAAAAATATACAGGGTTCCATTTAATTTTAAAGGTGGGATGTGGGATGGTATATTTGGAAGTAATTGTTATCACAACAAAGAACGTCAGAAGCAAAAAAAAACTCATTATTTTTTAGAATTCGAATATCTCTATAAAAAAATGTAGACGTTACCTAACTATATTATATCAATTCATTTTGTGATACACGGTGTAGATATTCAAACAAACGTCTGTTTGCTGTAAAATAAAATACATGTCGTAAAGTTACAATCATTAATATATTTACTTATATTTTTTTATGACATATACCATATCTCTTGAGATAGGTAGTTTCTAATACAATTTTATATATTAGTTTTTCTGTCCTACACTTGCTTCTAATTAAAAACAAAATTTATTAGATTATTTTGATATACCTACATTAATTTTGATATACCTACATCGGTCAATATCCACGTATTTAACTTAACCGTGTAGGTTGTCCATTGTTAGAGGTTAGAAGTGTACCTAAACGGTAAACTCCTTCAAGAAATCGATAGTGTCATTGTCATTATATCGGATAAAAATAATTAACCGTTCTTATTAACTAATTAATGTTCGCCGCCAATTTTCAATTTTAATTAATACTTAGTATACTTAAATTACTTAAAATTGTAATCTCTCCCATAATGTAATATAGACACATTACATTTTATTTTATTTTTCTTTTATTCCAGCCTATTTTATTTTTCCATATTCCTCTAATTGATTAATTTAAATTAATTAGTAGCGGAACTTCTTAGAAAATATTGTTTCTCACAACTCTAATTTTTAGTACAAAACCTCAATGCAAGCTTGATTAATAGCGGAATTGGTTTCTAGATGTTTTTAATTTAGTTCTAAAAAAAAAAATGGAAACAAAACGAACATAAAATAAACGCAATGTCAGGATAAACAGGTACGTGTAAACTACATACGACTGTTGTCCGTTTTTAAACGTCATTTTATATAAAGCTTAAAAAAACACATTTACTCGAAGTGACATAAGACTAAGGAATTATTACACACACATATATATTACACAAAACCCTTACTGACCATTGAACTTCTTGGTAGCCGTAGTTTATATTTGGAGTTTGATTTTTACTTTACTCTGTAGTTTGCTTTTTGGACGTAGTTTTTTATGTATGTATCCTTCATATTACGTAAAAATTTTCCTGTATTGCGTCAATGGTAGTTTCAAATGAGGTTATGATGGGGAGTCAAAACCGAAAGCTCTGCCGTAACATTAAGAAGTTCTGACGTATTTCAGATAAATTAATTTCGCCAAGATACACCTTGACTTTTTCAGGTGCGATCTGACATGTAACCAACTCTAGAGGATAAAGGTTGAAAGGTAGAAAACATAAAATGCAGCACAGAAAATCGAAAATTTAAATGTGGAATGTTGTGTGCCGTATAGAGATATAAAAAAGTCATAATTTTTGTACATTTCTTTTTCAATTTCTGGATAAATCTGCCAACTGTATACATAAGATTAGTCTCAAAATTTTAATTGGTTTATTTTCTAAAGTTATTCTCCTTTAATTGCTTTAATTTCCCAGCCATTAAATTATAATGTATATACATACATACGCATACAAAATTTCAAGTTAACTTCTTAAAACCCTAAGAAGTTAAAAAGTGTGTATCTTAAAGCATTCATAAGTTACCGTGCTTACTTAAAAAAGGTTAACAAACAGATAGACATATTGTTCTTCTCAAAGATTTAAAGCGTTTGTTACCGTTTTGGACTATTTAAAACCTCTTTGAGCTGTAAGGTTGTTTATATTTTTTGTGTCTACTTTGTTGTATCTAAACTATGTGAATTTGGAAGTAAAATTTACCCCTAAGTTTACCCCTAAGACCATCACACCTCCATGTTTTTTGAGTTATTGAATCAATGAAAATCTCTCAATCCTTTTTTCCATTTAATTCCGTTGGTTTGAAGTAAATTTAGTCGATTTCAACGATTTTCGTTAGGACAGAAAAAATGATAAATCACCGTTTACAAGTAAAATGGGATATACATACATATGATACCTGACTACTCTTGGACTATAAAAAGAGAAAATGGAAAAGAAAATGAAATTAATAATAAAATAAAGCCATCGCATCGATCTGTAGATGATAAAACAGAAACAATACGACGAAATAAATAGAGAATAATTCTAACCTATTAAGGTTTATCCTATTTCCAAATGTAAATTGACTATCTCAAAAACATACCGTTAGCATATTGCTTACTGATTATAGTCAACTGCGTTTTTACTTTGAACTATACTCTCCAAGGTCTAAAGCTATGTTCTACCTTAACACTAGAGCTTCCCATTAGAGTACTTTTTATACACAAGGTGAATTGATTTGAGAATTGGATTTGTGGAATTTCTTCCAGATAAATGACTGTAAAATACATATCATTTGTTAATATATTTGTGGTACTTTATGCGCCAGGCTTCTGCTAAATTTTCGTTAATTTGTTTCTGTTCACATGGCGTCGGTTACACAATTTCAGTTTATACATTGAGCTCACCTCGTACCCAAAATGGACTGAAATTAGCAGTTCTAGTTATCGTTGATTGAGAATCGTAATCGATTTTATTTAAAACAAGGATTTTATTCACATATTCCCTCAGACATGAATCTCCGTACTCCTAAAAAATTTGTTAAATGTGGTTCTGCCACTTTCAACTGTGTGGATTTGATTAAAACGGCCTTTTTCCGGTCGTCAGCGTCGCTTCCCGTTGTTCCCGGTTCGACAGAAAGAGAATTAAACTTTCATCAAACCCAACGCAACCCGACGTCCGGGTAATGTGAATTATGAATAAATGCCTGTCACCTGGTAATACATAGCGTGCGCCAAATTCAAAATCTCCAGACTAGAGATGCTCATCCTGAAATCCTACCTCGGCTCTTTTTTGGGCCGGGCCGGGCCAGAATTTAAATCAACCGACGTCGGCAGGAAAACGAAAAATGGCCCATATATGAGTAACTTGGTTGTCAAATAAATTGTCAACTTGCTCTTTTCATGTTGATAGTCTTTGGACGAGTTTGGATGAGAGAACCAGTGTAGGTTGTAGGTGGATGTTAAAGATAAAATGAAACAACTGGGATTTTTCCAAGTTGGAAGTGTCCAAAAATCTAAGTTGGAAGTGTCCAAGCATTTCCGTACAATTCCACTAAAGTTACAAAAGTTTCTCCCATGCCAATTGTTGGAATTAGTAAATAAAAGTAGCTTATTCTTTCTAATGTTCTATTGCGATTAACTCTATGCGTGGTACAGCTTTTACAATGAATACAATGCCCTGTTGAATCTCAAAAGGAAAAATCATTTTACCATCGTGTAGTACTATTTTAAATATATAATATAAGCCAATGTATTACTGTTTTGATTTTTGCAAACCAGAGATTGTTATAATAAACAACACTAATCTTATTGTTTCTTTTTTTAATACATTGGACTTCACTTGCCACAACTCATCTACAAAGCCTCTAGAAATTGCTCCCTCTATTGATTATTTGGAATAGTACCTAGCCATAATAACAAAAAATGGAAAGTAAGACATATCAAACACAAGAACACAAACTGACCCTAATAACCCCTAAAGTCATCTAATATTTTCAACTTATGTGCCAACATTAGGCTCTGCTAGCGAAAAATTCAAGTTGTTTAATTTCATCTTCAACATCCTCCTTCAACCTTCAACCCGCTCACAACAATCTATGGGCCCCTGAGGCAGTGGCGGTTGGTGATATTTCAGTTGTCCATATCTTGAAAACGACCCATGGGACCCAATTCACTTTTTAGGTGATGACTCTTACAGAAAATAATGTTATATATAGTTTAAAAATTTATATATTATTTATAGTGAAAAAACCGTCAGCAAAGTTTGCGAAAAAATTCTCAAAAAAACTGCAGCACACCCTGGGATCTCAGTAACGCTCTGTAGAATATTTGCCGTATACATTTTTTTTCATAATCTAGAAACAAATATAAGGAGAGGTTTTTCGATTTGTTACAAAATTTTTTTTTTTTCAAAAAAGTTATGGCCATTAATTCCAAAAAGTTAATTTTAATTTTATAGGAACATTTTGTTTCCCAAAATTAAAATGGCCATAACGTTTTGAAAAAAAATATTTTGTAACAAATCGAAAAACCTCTCCTTATATTTGTTTCTGGATTATGAAAAAAAAATACTACATATATTCCACAGAACGTTATTGAGATCCCAGGGGTGTGCTGCAGTTTATTAAAAAAAAAATTCGCAAACTTTGCTGACGGTTTTTTTCACTATAAATCTTTTCTGTAAGAGGTGTATAGTCATCACCTAAAAAAGTGAAGTGGGTCCCATGCGTCGTTTTCAAGATATGGCTAACTGAAATGTCACCAACCGCCACTGCCCTGAGGTCATTTTTCGCCCTCCCATTATGGATGTGAAAAAGTACTCTTACCCCTTACTTTTATTCATACGACAAGATCTATTATTATGGTTAGTGGTAAGGTATGCTGATGAGATTATAATAATTACAGGATTATGTAAAAATATGCAATTAAAAACTTATGGGAGACATGCACATAATGGCTATAAATCTCTAATTTTCGTATGACGTATATAATTCCTATGAGAGTATAGTTATGATATGATAGTTTTCAGAATAAAAATGTACCACACAAATTTACATAAAATCGACCACAAAAAGTAACAAAAACACTCCTTAATAAAAAAAATGACGTTAATGCATACTATTTAGTATAAATGCACTTCGGTTTCTCCGGTGTCAATTACACGTTACACCACGCATTTATCAAAACGAATAATTAATGTTTAATTCGACGCGCGTCACTCAAGGTTCAGCGTTTCGACCCAAATAAAAGTAAAAAAATACCTACCAAAGCGATAATTTATGTTACAGGTACAGACACTTGAGCGAATATGTGTATGTACATATGTGTACGATTGTCGTGGATGGGTGTACGTCAGTGTTGAGTGCCTTGACATCGATATTTTCCTGATTTAACCATCGCCAAGTCCGGCTTAAACGTTCTAAATATACAGAGTACGCTTATGTTAAGATCAAATTGCTAAATTTTTGCCGATTGCAGACCATTTTCTTTTCCTACATCATTTTATTCTATTATCATACAATACTATTTTACACCCGACTTAAACCCCATAAGAAAGACACAGGGAGTTAAACGACTTAAGAATTATTTATGTAATAAAGGCAACAAGGGATGAATTTGTGTATATAAGGAGATATTTTGTGGACAGATTAGAACTGTGATTTAGCAATAATAGAAGGCTGTCTGAACACAATATGCGGTTATTGTGATTGAGGCAATCATAGGCAATATTGAGGCAATCAATTGAGGCCTTCATAGTAACTACTAGCTTGTATTATTACATTATTAACCAAATTTATAAAACGTAATAAACATGTAATTTGAAAAAAACGTAAATTTGTCGCACAACCCGTTATGTAACTTCACGAAAAATTTATATAATCGTACGCAGAATAGTGGGCTGAAAACATTATTAAAAAACATAGAGACTATTAAAAAAAAAAAACAAGAAGGGTGCCACATCTGGAAAACAATTGAAGAAATATAAAAATGAAGATCGCCAGAACATGAAAAAAATAAGACTATTATAAGATAAAGAGAGAAAATATTATTATTATTCCAGACTTTTCCAGAAAATTTTATACTTTTCATATATAGGGTGTTCCAACTCTATTTAGACAAGCATTATCTCGGAAACGATTTAACATATGAATAAATGTTAATTATTAAATTTATTGTGTTTAAGAAGGTGCGTTTCACAGTTTCATTTTTTATGTACCTACAGGATACATAAAAAGGCCATACGGTATGCATAAATGAAACACCCTGTATATTTTTCCATTTTTAGATTATCCTTTAATTTATAAACAAAATTTATTAACAATGTTCTACACTTACTGTTAATGGTTTATGAGATAGCAATAATTTAATCTCGAATCATAGTCAGTTTCCATATTACTAAATAAGAGAGGCCGTATAATTTTGAATGGATTCCGAAGATCCACTCTGTTAAATTATGGTGGATAGTGTCACCTAATGACGGTTGCAGTGGAGGCAATTTAAGCCATTTATTGATTTACATTCAGCGGGTTTGAGTCCCACATAACTTTGGCTTTGTGATGACTAAGGTCTGGGAAAGTATGCTGTCACGCAGAGCCGGCACAATACAACACATTGATAATTAAAGGATAAACTGTATTTTTAAGCGCATATATCTTGCCCATAAATATCCACGCCACTGTCCGTGCGTAGAATGTTATCCCAAACGAAGTATTCGCGGGAACCCGGGACTCCGCAATACACTTTCTTCGTAAGACGGCGAGTTATTCCAATAGTGTTCTACCTGCCGGCGGTGTAAATGAGATTTTTTTTGTCGTGAGTTGGTCTCTTGTGAATTCGTGTATTGTATTTACATATTACCTGATTTTGTGTGGAGATCTGCAATAATGGCACAGTCGTTACCATTTTTAAATAGACTAAAAAAAGAATATTTGAAAATTACAAGGATTTTACAATAGACATATACAATAGACATATTTTGTGTATTCCTTGCAATCGTCGATATATATTTCGTAAACGCCGAGAATGTAAAAGACATTTAGTTTCGAATGTCCATTAAAAAAATATACCTGGTACGAATAGAAAAGAGGATTTGGCGTAGAACATGGTCGACAATATTTTTTACTTTAGATGTTTTTTTTTTTCCAAATATGTACCCTATTTTCCATTGTCTAGTCCATTGTCATCCTATACATTCCGTAAAATATATTTACAGAAGACATATCAACGTGTCATGGAAACTATCAAAGAAAGCATACGTAATAAATTTCTGTGGCTGACAGTGGACGAAACAACAGATTTTGCGGTAATAAGGTCGTTAATACTCCCGATGTTGATAGCTAATAAACTGGTTTTGCAAACAGCGGCTAAAAATATAGAAATAGTAGTAACACGTGTATTGTCCTCTGTAGATGTAAAAAATAATAATGGACAACAAAAACTGCTAGTGATACAAACAATTGTGCAAAATTCGTGAAAATAATGTGACTAGTGTGTTGTCCTCTGTTCACATGAACTATTTTAAATTTGCACCTTTAACTTCAGTAGATGTGGAATGATAATTTTTTCTAAACCATATATTCCAAAAATGTGGAATGTGTTGCCAGAATAGGTATGAAATGCTAATGAGGACAGTCGGTATTTCTAAATGACATAAGCAATAGGTATGTACATACATTATTAACACATTTTACTCCCGTTTTTCTGATCTCTCACATGTCGTCTTATGAATAACATGACGGATTACGAGTCCGGTCCTGCGTTACAGCACACGTTCGGAACCCTAGTAATGACTTATTTCATTATTTGTTATTTATACCATAAACTATAGACAGGGCCTCAGAAAAGCTAACGTGTCACACACCTCGTGAACATTAATCTACACTCGCTAGTCAATCATTCTTTTTCGTTAAAAAATGTTCTTCTAATAAAATGTAAAGGTGTACAATTTTTTTCATACCACAAATATAGCCCAAGACAAACGGAAATTGATCCTTTTTCAAAAATTCAAAAAAGTTTTATTTTTTCGAGTTATAACGATTTTTTTTAAAAGACGATTTCAAAAATCAGTTTTTACAGAGGCAAAAATGATCGTACAGAAACGATCATGGGCTCATTTTATTCACGAAGACTGTACTTTCATGCTATTAAAATACCAAATCTTTTATTTAATTTTTGCGTAAAAAAATGCGTTGTAAAATTTATCCATACCAATCAACCGACAAATCCATTTCTCATAAAATAATCACCCTTATATAATAGCGATATAGTTTCAAAGGCTTATTAGTATGTCTTTAGGAGGCGGTCAGTAAGATTAACTTAATAAGACAAGTTCACGACTGCTGATTAAGCCAGCAGGTACATATGATATTTCTGCCTTTCACATTTCTTTGATAAAAAATATTTCTTTCGACAGCCGGAAATAAAATATTTATTAAATTCGTTTTGCTGGTTTGGCTGTCCCTTGAATTAAATTTGAAATTATTACAGTCTTTTGGGGTTCGACTCTCATCAGCCGCTACTAGCAAATTGACTTTAAGTATCAGTAACAACTTTTGAATTTTACTGCTTTGAAAAAGATTTCAAATTTCCGTTTAAAAGATATACCCATTCCTTGTGACGCGACGTCTCCCCCAAAATTAATTTCTTTAGGATGCCTTGCTACGTGTTACATCATTGTATCTCTCCTTTTTTACTCTTAAAACAAAAATGTGCTGTGTATTTAATTTGTTAGACAGCGTCTTGTATCATACTTCTGTACTTAATAGCGTAAACGAATTGTACATTATTTAAGTTGAACTAGGAGCGAGTTTAATTTAATTAAATATATTATTTTAGTAGCAGAGCAAAGACGTTTATTTCGTCCTATCAGTATCAGTGGTGCCAACATAACTTTTATCGTCAGTACTTGCGACTCTGCGGCAACTGTTAATTTAATTGTCTTCGTGAGCCTTTTTATTTGCAAAAATTAAAAGTATGTACATATAAAATTAGTTTTGAACATTCTCTACCAAAAAAGCTCAAGGTTCGTGACGAAAAAAAGTATAGAGACATCCAAAAAAACCGATCAAAGTTGGCCGAGAAAAAACCCCCAGCCTTGTCAATTTTACAACGTACAGCACTTGTAAAAGTTTGACAAACAAAAGTAGAATAGTTTCCATTTCTGTTCTAGAGAGTTGAGAGTTTTTTTGGGATGTCTCAATATTTACCAATTAATATATAATTTAGATATTACATATATTTACTTTCACCATGTCACCATGATTGAAGTATTACTATCTTCCTCTTTACATGAAACATTTAGGTTTGATCACCGTATACATACTAAATAGGCATTACCTAAATGTTTTAATTGGTTCATTTTTAAAACTAAACTTCCTGTAACTCATTCAGCTCCACTTCAGCATCGATGAAGCTAAAAGTTATAGTAACCCATTTGCAGATTTTGTGTATTTATTGATGTATTTCTATATTTATTGATGTATTTTCCCTTATAAGCTTATATTATAAGCTTCCCAAATGTCAAGTTAATATCTGAAAAAGTTTGGAAGTTGTCGGTAGGTAAGGAAAAAGTTTACTATATCTCCAACCTCTTAAGTGATTAAGGTCACAGTCTATTCAGCTTCAGATTTCAGTATCATTCAGAATTCAGTAAACTTATAAGTTTACTAAATTTCATATTGATATCTTTAAAGCGTTCAGAACATATCGAGTACAAAAATAATGTGTTCAATCAGGAAAATATAGGTAAATACAGATTTATTATTGTTCGTTCAGACATAAAAGACCGACGCGTCAGAATATTTTAGGTTTGTACTTCTTCTTACGGATTTTGTTCTTACGGACATGTTCTTTTTAAAATGAAATAAGTTTGGTATAAAAAGAAGAATCTACTATCTGAGAAATTTGTACAGGGACGATTACGAAACTAAAATCCGATTCCGGGTATTTACATTATTTGTAAAATAATCATGTTCTAGAAGTGTGAACAATGTTTTAAAATTATTTTCTGTTACATGCGTATCGTTTGTGTTGCGTTTTTAATATCAACTCTCACGTAGATTAATTTTATGGAAGCAGTCATTGGCATGGTCCTCTTACCGCCCGCTTTCCTTCCCTTAACCCGTGGGAGGAACCTCCTCAGAATAACATGATTATCTATGTATTTGCATAGATTTTATGCCTGTTTAGGCAATGCAAAATTTTAAATATTGTTTAGTAATTTTTGCAAATAAAATTGATCTCGGAATGATTCTCATTATCTTAAAGTAGAACTTCACTTAAATAAGTTAGAAATGTCAGGTTTTCAACCCTCAACTTTAAGATCATATACATACTCATATGTTGTATGTATCTCAGCACAGAATAAAATTTAGTAGTCTACTGTGTTCAGTTTTTGTCATGTCTTTTGTGAAATAGGCTGTCGTTAGTTGATTTCACGATTTGATCTTCTTGGGTTTTCAACTTGGTCCAGAGGATATAAAATATATTTTATAAATATAAACAGGACTGAATTTTTTAAATAATAGCTTTCTTTTACAGTAAAAATATATTATTTTTTTCACATAATCTCCCTTCTAGGGCATTTTTTCTCAGCGGAATGGAGCTTTTTAATCACGTCATCGTAGAAACTCTTCATATGTTCACGTAGCCATTGGAGCACAAACTCTCTTTCTCTACAACTTGATTGTCGTCAAAACGCTGATCAAGCGCTTGTTTCAGGGGACTGTAGGAAAAGACTTAGACTGTTGGAAATGGTTCCAACATTTTCCAGCCTAATCTGTCTAATTTTTGCCTCGTAGCGGTTGGTGAATGAAGCCTGGCAATGACCTTCTGCGCCCTTTTGTCCTTCGAAATGACAATTTTGCGGCATCCAGAAGGATATAATAATATTGCGCATTAATCAGGCATAAAAATATCATTCTTCACGATAACGCCAGGTCTCAGTCAGCAAACTCTTCGAGGAAAAAATTACATAGATTAGGCAAGGAAACGTTGGAACATTCTTTCTACACTCTAGACTTTTTTCCTTGTTTCTCCCTCCAGACATCTTTTTGGACCCCTGAAAGAAGCGCTGGGAAACTAGCGTTTCGACAACGACCAAGCGGTAGAGAAGTTTGTGCTCCAATGGCTACTGAACGTCCGAAGAGTTTCCACGATGACGGGATTAAAAAGCTCCCATTCCGCTGTGAAAAACGCGTTTCTGGGGGGCGAGATTATGTAGAAAATAAAGTTACAATTTAAAAAATCAGTCCCTTTTATATTATAGCGGGCGTAAACATATGAGTCATCGTTCAGAAGATTGTGAGGTAACGCCTGTGCTGTCTGGAAAGATCGCGGGTGAATTAGAGAGGCCTCGATTATATCTCGCTGTCACCCCTTGATTAGGGAAGCCTCGATTATATATCACTTCTCGATTGACCGGCCGGAAATACAAAACTACGTCGGGGCCGCGGAGAACTCAGTCTTTAAAATAAATACGTGCGGGTCGCGTTGTAAAACACACTCCAATATAAATACGAATTTAAATTGTTGTATATAAATTAGTATTAGTGTTTATTTTCGTTATTGTATTTAGTTAAATCAATGTGCGTATTTAATTTTTACCTAAAACAACGGTAAAACGTTACAATACTTTATACATACTCAAATTTAGAATTGTTCTACACTCCCCTGCTCTGTCACTTTATTTCTGGATTACTCTGTATATAAAAAAAAACATATATTTTTTAACAACCTAATAATTTTATTGTATTCAATGAAAATGTGAAACATCGGTCGTAGATACATGATGTGTCAATTTATTACATTTTGTTTAGTAACAATGTTCAAATGTTGCACCTATAATTCTGATTTAATTCCAAGGAGATGAACGTTATCTTCGTGACACCAACAATCTCTTTTATGGATCTCTATTTTTGCGGTCGGATACTTTTCGAAGGGATATAAGAGCCGACGAAGTCATTTTTCACGAAGGACGTAATGCGTAGCCTACAGCGATCGGCATGCGTTGGAAGTTATCCAGGCCGAAAGATAAAGTCTGCAAACTTTGAGACGTTAAACTCGAGACGAACCCACTGGATCGCTGTCCTTGTCTGCCGCACCCATCCCTCCGTTGTCCCCTAATAAATACAAATTGCTCCATTCCGAAGTAGAGGTGAGGCCCCGTCTAGAGCTCACCCCCGTTTTCGGTGCGTTTCGGGCGAGGAGGTGCTGCTCCAGCCGTCGCGCCGTTTTCCAGGGCTAGGCGAGCACAACGCGCGTGCGTCGGCCTACCTCAACCCTCAGACGCTTGTCGCCTCGACGCCGCACGCCGCTTTCCCTTTCCGGAACCCCGAACCTTCCGGACTGGCTCGAGAGGTTTCGCTCGCTTTCTCTTTCGTCCTCCGTCCTGTCGATATCGACTGCTTGTTCTCGATGTTCGGAGGTGTGGGCCATGCGTGGGAGAATTTTGGGCTAATAGTCCAGGCTAAATAGTTTATTTTTTGAAAAGAGTCCTGAATACGGTTTCTCGGCGCGATAATTAAGTAAAAAATAGTAGAAATGGATTTAATGACGAGTAATTTAAGCCCAGGAAAAATGCTGTACGACCATTTTTCGGCTTGTAAAAACCGTTTTCGAAGACCTTTTTTTTTAGTTTTTTCGATTTATGAAAAAAGTTGTTATTATTTTTGCATGAAATTTTTTACTGCATATGGGCACGACCAAAAGCTACAATTAAGCCGAAAATTTCTGCAAAAATTAGAACTGTTGTAGTTCGATTTCAAAAAATGGGCATTTTTCATCGGTTTTTTTTTTTTTTGTGCAAAAACTTCTGAACCGATTTTGATCACCAAAAACTCGTTTTTTTTCGTTATTTCAAGCGCTATAACGTGCTATTTTTTGTTTTACGAAAAAAATTATTTTTCGTCCCTTAATCCGCAAAAAAACGGTTTTCGGAACTTTTATCGATTTTTTTACTAAGGTTCCTACATACCGATTTTATCCAAAACATACACAATCAATTTCTACTATTTTTTACCTAATTATCGCGCCGAGAAACCTTATTCAGGACTCTTTTTTTAAAAAATTGGCACTTTTCTGCTATATTGCCTGGATTATAATGGCACACTCACATTTATAATTTCATGATTACGGCTTGTCAGGAAATCCATGGATGTAGCTAGGTATAACATGCCCGGCGCCTCCACCAAAATATCACGGACTGTGTGACTATAGAACAAATACTTTTGTGGTAACTCCACCATAGGACACCACAAGGTGTCCGGAAAAAAACGTTTAACATTTTCGGGGAATGGTAAAATCATAGGTAAAAATAAGAAAAAATGTGTCCTTAAAAGCTTTTATATAGCTTTTTTTAATCACGACAATTACATTTATCGTAAATACATTGTGCATTAATTTTAATTTTAGGGCAACCAAACTTATCATATCTACATAATTACTGGGCAGAGAAGAATATATCAAAATGTATTTATACCTATAAAAGCTACATACTTATCGATTTTTGTAACCAAAAGTCGCGGTGTATAAGAAACGACTTCTAAATGAACAAATAATTAGTTATGGTTATTACTCATCGGCATGTGTTTATTAACTTTTGATAAAATCGCCTTTTATAAAATTAGATACGGTCAGTGTGGCATTTGTCCTTTGTCATAAAAATCACAACATGAAATGCCACCTGTACCTACAATTTATTTAACTATAATCCGGCATTACTTTCACTCCATTACGTGGACGTAATGGACCTTGACCTGCGTATTATTTTTTAAACGCATTTTTATTCTGTTTATGAAGTAAATAAAAATTCGCGACCGTATGGAACTCACCCGCGGATCATCTGTCACCATCACCATAAAACACGCGATATTATTAATATCGGAAAGCCCGCCGTTTGCTTTGCGAAAAGAATAAACAAATACATCCCAATTAAAATATTTCGAACGGTACGGTTCATAGACTCGTCGACCTCGTCCCAAATTCACTGCGAGTCTAATTTATTTATTATTTGGTGGATATCAATTATACCTACAGGCAGGAAGAAAACAAGCGTTGTTGAAGGCAGCAGCAGAAAGGAAAAAACAATAAGGTTAGATAAAACTGAATCTGGCATATCTAACCTGTAAAAAGCCACTACCTAGGATAATATATCTATTGTTACTTAGAAATTTTCCACATATAATAGGAATATAAAGGTTTAAGTCGCTACATATGTTGCTACATCAATATAGTACTACAGTAACTAAATTAGTACTATTAGAAGTAAGTGACTTTGAAAACGGAATAATACTTATTGAAGAATGAATCTAAATATGTTTAACGCATTTCCTGAATTAAAAAAAAAGAATGTTGTTAAATAACAGATATAAATACATTTGCGTTGTTTTCATATTATCAGGAACACAGACGGTAGAAAATTTGCAATATTTACAGATGATGATAATTCGAGGAAGAAGTGCATGTGATGAAAATGGTAATTTATGAACGTTAAAAAAGCATTTATATTCAGCAATACTGAAAAAATAACCCTTACAACATGCTTAATAGTTGCATATACAAAGATCGAAGCAGTAATAATCGATTGAGAAGCGATTTTTTTGTTTCTGAGAGACTTCTCAGTAACAATTACAGTATTTTCTCATTTTCTAATTTTCAAGTCACTAAACACTCACTGTCACTACTGTATGACACTTCATTAGAACATAAGAAGATGAGATATGTCGCATTATTTTTGGAACATCATCACTTACATAAAGTAATAAGTAGTAATGATCGGTAGCTTTCTTTGGATATTAAGTAATTAAAAATTAAACTATTTAATTTTACCCTCAAAACGCACTTATTATAATTTGCAGACTTAGTGCTATTTTCTGAACTATACCATATGCACCATACTACATAATTGCGAATATACTCTACATACTACAGTTCTTTGCGAACTGTAACTAGATTCTGTTATTTTGATTTAGTTTGATTAAACACTTTAAGCTTCCCTCTTGAATGAGTGGTGGTATACACTAAACACATTTTGTTGGAAATTGGTAATTCTTGGTCGATATGAGGTGGATATAAAAACAAAAACGCTTGTCCTCTCTTTATCGCATTGTTTATTAGGTATATTGTGCAATGTTATTCTTCGCAACTCTCGTGATGGAAATATCATGTTCTAATTTCGGTTTTTTTTTTCAGGTAAGGAGGAGCATCAGTCTGTTAGTGTAACTAGTAAAAAATACACATGTACGAGTAAGTAAAATTAGTTTATTTAAGCTCTGTAAATAATATGCTGTGCTTGACGCTGTTCCTGTTAGAAGTACAGGAATATTCGTAGTCTTGGCAACCTTGTTATATTCGAGGGATGAGGGGCTCCAGTTCTGCTGACGTCTGCGTCCTTTAGCCAGACCAAGTAGTTCGGGCATAAGCCTAAAAATCGGGTCTGTACACGGCGACCCCAACGTCTTTTTTTGTCCCGGCTAGGTGCAGTCAGTTAAAATAATTGAATTTAGCTGGTCTTTTTTTGTGTGTCTGGAAGAATAAAAGGTTGGCGGTTTCCATTTGTACCTAACCTACGCTACGAACTAGAAGGTGTAATGTAACAATAATTCGTAGCAAACGTTTTATTTCATTAATAACTAAATGGTAAATGATACAACAGGACATTTAATTTTCAAACAGAATAAATGATCAAGTAGTATGATTCAATCGCCAGATCTCTTAATTAGAGTTGAATTTTTTTAATATAATTTAAGTGCAATTTAGATCTACGGATTTCTCCTCATTACGTACTCAAGTGTTCTCGTGTGGACTCAGCTTAATAGGTTTGGGGGTTGAGGATATTAAGGGGATTGAAATGGATACGTGTACAAAGTTTTACTTACATACAAATACATATATTTATTTATCTAGAGAACTTACTAACTTTCTACCCGCCACCCTCACGCCCCCCTTACATATACAGGGAATCGCTATAATAAAATCATAAAATTAAAAATCGCAGCATGTAGATATATGTAATAGTATAGTTCAATCAGTAGACAATACTTATCCAAAATCTTACAAAGATATAAAAGTGAACGAAAATTTGTGATTCATAATGATTCTGTGCAAGTAGCGAGACCTAGATTTCAAAAAAAAGTGTATCTACTATCCAAAATCGAGTAGATTGTTTTTAGAGGCCCGTGTACACGTTTGGCTAACTAGTTGGGCCAACGTGTACAAGACTACTGGGCGTAACTTGGTCGTTGGCGGCCAGCCGTATGTTGTCGCCTTTTCGTGCACACAATCCGGCAAAAGCGATCACACGTTGGCCTCTTCTTCAGTTCGTGGTTGCCATTAAAGCGGAAAATATATATATGGTAATTAAACTGGCAGCTTGTTGGGTACTCAGTCTCCTAATTACTTACATAATTATGTAATCAACTTATCATATTTTTTTTTAATTCCTCTTATTCTGTTTCGATGAATACTCAGCATCCACCATCTTCTTTTGCGCCATTTTTTTAATCACTCTTCTTTTCACATTTCTATAATAATTGAAAGTGGTAAAGTGTAGTTTCCACATCCATCCTCGTCAAATGGCCAATGCAGAATGAGCAACGCCAACGTGTAAACAGTGTCCTTATTTTTGGCCCTCAACTCATTGGCCCAACTAGTTAGACAAACGTGTACAGGAGTAAACAATTTTTCTTCCACATCCACGTAGTGGAGTGGAAGTATAGTAGTCATAAAAAAATGTTATTGGTTAAATAGGCTTATAATGTTCTGAAACGCCGAGATTTTAATTTTAAGGTCTGTCGGTCTATCGATTTGTGTGTCTGCCTGAAAACCTTTTTTTGTGTACACGATAACTCGAAAACGCGTTAAGAGGAGTAAGTATTAAGAACAGGAGGGGAGGGGGCGGTTTTTTGTCGTATATTAGTGTGAATTAATAAATATATTCATGTGATGTGTCGTTTTATAGGTTTTTGTGGCAGAAGAATTCAAATATCACAGTATTAAGTCTCTACTCTCATTTTTACCTTTATATCCATTGACGTATGTTTGTCGGGTCATAAAAGTCATTGAGGTCTTCAAAGTCATAAATGTCATAAAGTTTATAAAGGTCATTAACTCATTTCCGCCCAAACGACGAGATTTTGTACTCGACTTTCGACGCTATAACTTAATGCCTAAATGTCCTGGAACAAAATCGTAACATAGTGTTTTCGAAAGCTTAAAACCTCCTCTCAGATGGCTTAGTCGAATTCAACCTAGAGTTTGATTTGAAAAAGTTATAATCGATTAAAAAAAAAACGAACTTTTCATTCCTTTTTTTGTTAAATTCGTATTTTGGGTCGGAAAAAGCCTTTTCTGGTTGCTCAAATCATGACGTCTAGTGCCACTAATATTAGTTCTTTAAAATCTCATGGAAATTTTTGGGAAATTCCACTCGACAAATTCAAGAGGGCGGCCGAAATTATTTTTTTTTTTTTCGAAATATTACACATTTTTTTCTCGAATAGTATAGACTTTATCAAAAAATTCCTAAGAACAAACATGTCTTAAAACTGATTTTCAGAATTTTTCTCGGCAAAATTTTGATTTTCCGATTTTCCAAAAAATTAAAAAAATTCTCAAAAAAATTCTGAAAAAAAACAGCAGATACTTCTTCAACAGCAGAAATGCCACTGTGTGATCCAGATTCAACGTCAGAATGGTTTTCCTCTGGCAACATGGCAATATCAATTCGATTTTTTTCGTTCAAACATTTCACAAGAATCGCCACGCAATGTATTAGAAAATGTTTGACGTGAACATCTTACAATATTACTATGTGATTGCTTGTTTTTAGACATTACGAAATATTTGAAGTTTATGAATGATATAAATACTATAGTGGTTTGTCACTTAATTTTGCTGCGATTTATTATCGAAAGAATTTTAGACTTACTATTCAAGAATAGTATGATAAAATACATTTTTTTTATTGAAATGTATCGCATTCAATAGTATCGAACTATAAAAATCACAGCCTATTGTTTACTACTATAGACTGCTACGATATAAAAATGTGATAGTATGAAGGATTTTCTTGTGTTCAGTACGAAAAAGTAAGAGTAAATATATAAAGCAAATCTTGAAAGTATACAGTTTTGTACAATTTTTTCCGGCACTTATATAATAAAGGTCAAACATGTACTCGAAATGGAAATTTTCATTTTTCACTTTGAAACTTTTTTTTCTCAGAACCTGGACTTCTTAATCAAAAAATTTCTAACAAAAAGTCTTAAAATTGATCAAAGAATGTTCTAAAATTTTTCAGAATTTTTTGAGGAATTTTTTTATTTTTTGGAAAATCGGAAAATCAAAATTTTCAAAAAATGCCGAGAAAAATTATGAAAATTTTTGAGAGAATTCTTGAGAATTGATCAATTTTAAGACATTTTTGTTCTTAGGAATTTTTTGACAGTCTATACTATTCGAGAAAAAAAATGTGTAATATTTCGAAAAAAAATTTTTTCATTTCGGCCGCCATCTTGAATTTGCCGAGTGGATTTTCCCAAAAATTTCCATAAGGTTTTAAAGAACAGGTATTAATGGCACTAAACGTCATGATTTGAGCAACCAGAAAAAGCTTTTTTCCGACTCAAAATACGAATTTAAAAAAAAAATGAATGAAAATTTCGTCCTTTTTTTTAAAAAAAATCGATTATAACTTTTTCAAATCAAAATTTAGGTCGTATTCGACTATGCCATCTGAAAGAGGAGGTTTTAAGCTTTCGATAACACTATGTTGCGAGTTTTTTCCAGGACATTTATGCATTAAGTTATAGCATCGAAAGTCCAGTACAAAATCTCGTCGTTTGGGTTAAGTCCGTTTAGGTCATTGATGTAATATAGACTATAAGTCACAAAACTGGATGTTTTCCACGAAACACTGAACTACTATACTTTTCTCGACGCGCGTTTCGCCAACTAAGTTGGCATCTTCAGGAGAAGATTAAAACCTCGGGGAGGTACGATGCTTCTGAGGATATGAAAGTCATGACTTATCATATGAGCCATACAGGTCCTAACGGTCTTATCAGTGAGTCATCCAGATGATAAAAATCATAATGATCATAAATGTCATGGATGTCATAATGGTCATATTCAAATGCATAATATCACACTTTTAAGAATATAACTCGATGTTTTTAGAGATATCTTTAAATGTGGAAAAATTGGATGTGAAGTGATTCCATCGGCAGTGTTTTTTATAAGGTAATTTCTAAACACATTACTGTAATGTGTTTACGTGAAAATTGAGGTTTTTCTCTACATCCTATGTCATTTTCATAGTCTTATGAAATTTTCTTAGTCTCATGAATGTTATAATTGTATCGATTAATTGACCATATAATTAAAAAAAACTAGGCCTAGTGTGCGCTCATTCTGTAGCAACCCAATTTCTGTAATTAGAAATTCTTAATCACATTCAGTCATTTCTGAATTAAGAAGTGTATAATACTTTTATTCCCAAAAACACATCGTGTAGGGTGTAGGATTATCTGTACGCCCCCTTTGAATACTCGTCTGTACTACAAGGGTCCTGTTTAAACAAGAGTATTTACATTCGACATTTCAATTTCGAATACAAGCAGATATTTCCAATGCTTATTTTGCATAATTTGCTTTGGGATTGTTTGCCATTCGAAAAGAGCTGAGAGGCTTCAGCCCCAGATCCAAATATAATTGTATTGGAATATTTAAAATCTATAGAAGGAAAAATGTGATCAAAAAATTAGTTTTTGTAGTCGCCTTTTCCTTGTATTCTAATTTACGTGGTATTACTTTTTTCAACTTTTATGTTACGTGTTTCTATAATTGGTGGAATAGGTATGACTAGGATTTATTTTCCAATCCGATCCAGATATATTTTTTGACCTAATACATAAAATAAGAGAATGAGTCTCACTGGCACGTAATATTACGACTAGGCGGAAAATTATAACAGTTATAGCTTTTAGTGATATTTTGAGCTTAATCGATTATGGGGTTGAGGGGTAAATGGGGATAACACACTTTTTCTTTGCCAATGTGAAGCTAGGTACTTGGCAAACGCATTGAGTTATTCCATTTAAACTTAAAACGCTTATACATACATACACTCGTACATTATAGAGACATTAGAGATCAAAAAAAACGTCATCAACTCTGTCTATGAACGAGAGAGATGGAAATAGCGGTCATGTCTAAGCTTTTCGGTTATGTCAAACTTTTTACAAGTGACTGTCACAATTTATAAAATAACAATGGCTGTCATATGATGTGACAGTATTGACAAGTAAATAAGGTTATAAATTAAGAATAGAAATAGGTTTTTTTTTCTCAGCCAACTTTGATGACGTTTTTTTTTTAATGTCTATACCTACTATAACAAAGTAGAATAAGAAGATGGGGTTGAAACAAGTAGGTCTTAATAAGAGATGGGATTGAAACAAGTAAGCTTGTAAAATAAATTTAAAAAAAAAAATCTTAAAATACAAATTAGCTATATAAAACTTATTTCAAAGTCCAAGTGGGTTATTTTCCAAACCCAGATTTTCGTATACCTTATGTATCAAAAGAAATTGCAAATAAGACCACCTACTAAATATTTTTTCACTTCTTTATTCCCTCCTCTGTTTAAGCACCGATGTCACCATGTCGTTAGACTAAAGGTCCTCTTTACTCGTGCTCAAATGATCACCGACAGGGTAGTTTGCCAAAATACACACATGTTTAAAACCGCAACATATCACATTTATCAGGCAACAACAATGTTTTAACTTACTTTTCCTTTATTCCTATTTCATTTCTCTCGCATTACTCCCGCATTACTCTCGCATTAATGTTGCTTCGAAGATATTCTCGCAATGCAACTGTAATACATTTTTGCAAGCAATTCTTAGGGTACCGGGGAACTGTTTTTCTATATTCTCATTTGTTGTAAAGCTATATAAGGTGGTTGATCGTCGTGATTCATCCTCAACTAAATATGTATGCAGTTAGCTGGCGCGGTTCTGCCTCAGACAACTCTAGTTTTATAATGAAACCACACGCTTATGAGATATGGCTATAGGAAATCTTAACAATAAAGTTTTATAGCTTCCGTAGATTTTAAAATTCATTATGCACACCTACATCAAAGCGAGACTGTCTGCATATAAGACACCTGTTAGAGCAAGTTATCGTTAATACAGTGATCTTGTCAATATGTCTGGTTTACGGAATTTCTTTTTTAATACATATGTATTACAAATAGATAGGTATATCAATTGTGTCCCTATTATCTACATTCTAATAAGTATGATTTTCTAAAAAAAATTGAATTAAATTCCTTCACTTTGATGTTTAAAAGGTAATAAAAGTTAATGGTCTTAATTTTTAGTCCATTTTGAACTACTTTTCATAGAAGTCATTGTTACTTTATCAAAACAAAAGATTAACTCACTTACATTTTAAAATAACCTTATTTAATTGTCAAAGCTGTTGCATTATATGACAGTCATTATTTATTTTACAATTGTAACAATCACTTGTCAAATGTTTGACATAACCAAAAAGCCTCGATGTGACCGCTATTTATATCTCTCTCGTTCATAGCCAACTTTGAGGCCGTTTTTTTTTTTTTTTTTGGATAATTATGAATCTTATTTCACCACTCCTACGTATATGTCCTTAAAGCCATATACAGTGTGTCCCAAAATGTTGGAAACAGTCCCGCAGAATCGAAACTATTAGTATTTCCAAAAAAAGTTTCCTACAAAAAACATTCGCATCACAAACCGCCATCGACCAGTCAAAACGACGTCGACATTCTTCTACAGGGTGTTTCACAAATCAGAAAAAAATGTTTCGGTTAAATGGCAACACCGCTTAATTCGCTTCTAATCAAAAAATGTTATTAAGAAAAGTTGTTCAGAATGCCGAAATATGGGGATATACGAAAAATCGACGCGATAGTCAAATGTTTACGAATTAACGCTGCCCAAAAAGTTGGAAACAGGCCGAGAGGAATGTCGACGTCGTTTTGACTGGCCGATGGCGGTTTATGATGTGAATGTTTTTTGTAGGAAAGTTTTTGAAAATACCAATAGTTTTGACTGCAGGCCTGTTTCCAACTTTTTGGGCCAGCAGCGTTAAATCGCAAACATTTGACTATCGCGCTGATTTTTCGTACACCCTTATATTTCGGCATTCTGAACAACTTTTCTTAATAGCATTTTTTGATTAGATGCGAATTAAGCGATGTTGCCATTTAACCGAAATAGTTTTTTCTGATTTGTGAAACACAGGAAACTTTTTTTGGAAATACTAATAGTTTCGATTCTGCGGGACTGTTTCCAACTTTTTAGGACACACTGTATATATTTTTGGTATACTATCTTCCAATTTCCAGGATTTAACATATTTTATGGATTGTTATCTGAGTTGAACGAAAGTTGCTAAATTTGAACTACAGTTCAATTTGCAAAGCCATTATTGATTCGACTTCTGCAACTTAATAAACTCAAATTCAAAAGACAACAAAATTGTGAACTATTTCTAGGTGGATAGTAAATACACTAAAGAAGACAATAATGTAATGACAATGTCAATTTTTTTTTGCATATTAGCAGTAAATTTCCTTTGCAACTCATAACATGTTACATGGGATCAGATGAGCAGACTTAGGCCGCGAACATGTTGGAGTTAAAACGCATAAAAGTAACCTCAAATTAATCCTTCCTCGATATGTTTGTGTTGGAGCTGTGACAGTAGTAAGGGTCTAGGCATTTCATTTTGAATATTAAAATATCAATTAGGTCAGGAATAGTCGTCAACACCTAAGAGCAAATAAACATGAATGATTCTGAAGAAAGAATATTATAACTAAATTAAAATAACTATCTGCAAATATTGCAATACGGTATTGAACGGTATTGAAAACCATCAGAAATGTAATTACTATGTAATTACGTATAAGTGGTGGCCGGTGAAATTTGAAACACTCGTATTTTCGTAAGGAAGCATTGGTTACACCATATGTTAGGGGGTATTACTAGACCCAATTGGAAAGCTGTACTAGCAAAAACTTAAATTAAAATTTCAAAAAAAAAAAATAAAAAACTGTCTGCCTCCTCAGAAGATCTTGCAAACGGTTTGCAAAATATTTGCTATTTCACAATTACCAAGTGAATAAAACCTCTTTATTCGTGCGCCTTTTGCAAAATTTTCATTTTGCTTAAAAATAAAACTATTGCAAAAAAAACAAACTATTGGGATAAAATAAAAGTTCAAATTACCATGACTTTTACAGATTTCGAGTTTTATAGAAAATTAATGTTATTTGTATAGAGACATCCAAAAAAAACGTCATCAACTCTGGCTATGAACGAGAGAGATGGAAATAGCGGTCATGTCGAAGCTTTTCGGTTATGTCAAACTTTTGACAAGTGACTGTCACAATTTGTAAAATAAACAATGGCTGTCATATGATGTGACAGTCTTGACAAGTAAATAAGGTTATAAATTCGATCAAGAATAGAAATACGTCTTTTTTTTCTCGGCCAACTTTGATGACGTTTTTTTTGGATGTCTCCATATAATAACAATACAACAAATATTTTAACCTCAAATGACAATGACGGAATGTACGTAGATTGTTTACTGTCTATCCTCCAATAGATAAAGGAAAATATGGATCAATCTATTTTATACTTTTGGAAACAAGTAGATAGTGGCGCCTCGTCGGAATAATCCGCACGTTTCTGCATCCAGTGTGAGTCTGGGTTAAAACACCGATACGAACTAAAACGACACGAAACAAGAAATTACAGCATGAAAGTTTGAATCTGACATGTCAGTATCATTCGATAGGCTCATAGATATAATTTTGTTTCTGGACTGCCTCTGTCAATGTATAGCGCCCTCTTTGGCAGTAAGATCAACTAATCTAATTGTGTCAGTTTTGTAATCCTTTTGAACCGTGTCATTTGTCTCTGTATCCTCCTATCCCATTGTCTTTGTTTACTATCTATCCCCCAATAAAAGCAACGAAACAACACTTCTACTTCTCTTCGCTATTATCACTGGTCGGCAGAGAATCTGCGCTCTCCTCGCTGCTCCAATATGACCACTGCATATAAACACGTGCGTTCTTTTTCTTTCATTTGTTAGTGTCGTTTATCACAGCTCTCATCGCTCTCATCGTTTATCACAGCTCCGACATAATCGCGCGAGAGGACGATTAGTAAAAACGCTTTGAACAAAATATCACCTGGAGTGGGTACTGGAACCTTCGGCATAGAAACAAAAAACTGGACGTTTTCCACGAATCAGCGAACTACTACACTTTTCTCGACGTGCGTTTCGTGAACTAAGTTGGCATCTTCAGGAGAAGATTAAAACTACATTCTAAACTACACACTTGCTCTATTTATACTTATTCTGCCGTCAATGTTCACTGAACCGTAACATATATCTTTGTTTCTCAGAGCAAACAGTGGACTGTTGGGTATTGGACCATTGTTCTTATTCATCAAAATTCAAAAGCATCCAACTGTCTACTCTTACATTTCTAATTAATTTAAAATTATTTATGTCTATCCTATGGTTTTTGTCAAAAGCATGTTGGGCAACACAAGATTTTTCCATTCTGCCATATTTTAAATTAGCCATATTTACTTTAAATCTAGTCAAAATAGATCTCTTTGTTTGCCCAATATACTATTGATCACAATCTTCACAACTTACTTCCTATATATTCCTGACTTTTCGTTATTGTCGATGTTATCTTTGCGGTTGCTCAAAAGCGGTTGTAGTTTATTTTTAGAATTATAAACCAAATTAATATTAATAACAAAACAAAATTGTCAGTATCTCTACGAAAAGTGGAATTGTACAGGGCTCTCATAAATACCGGGTGGAACAGGATCATGGTACACACCCCTTTCTCCTTTAGTTTTCAAAATGATTTATTGAAATTTGGGATATCCTATATACATAATAAGCGGCACTGTCTGACGTACAAGTAATTTTTTTTCACTTCCGGTTTCGCCGGAAGTGACACTATCTTTCGATTTTTAAATTGAACACCCCGTATATTATTGCATTTTTGAATTCTGCATAATTTTCTGAATCCAACGATACTAAATAAGTGACATTTCAAACGTCAATATTTTTTACAATTATAATTTTTACTTTTCCATTTAACTAGGCCATCACGGTTCCGATTTATTTCAAATGACCCATGTAATGCTACAAAAATCGAAATCCCATCAAAAATACTAAATTATGTGATTTATGAGCAAATAAATTTCATCAAAATTGTTTTTGGAGCAAAACTCAATTTTTTCAAATAGAACCATATTGGTACCATAGTGCCATTTATTGTTACTATTAATAAGTAATTTATTCTTATGTCGTATTAATATGTGCGATAAATACAAACTAAATTACAGCTAAGAGAAATTAAGAAAATACAGTAAAAAATATAATTGTAAAAAATATTGACGTTTGAAATGTCACTTATTTGGTATCGTTGGATTCAGAAAATTATGCAGTATTCAAAAATGCAATAATATACGGGGTGTTCCATTTAAAGACCGAAAATTAGTATCACTTCCGGCGAAACTGGAAGTGAAAAAAAAACACTTGTATGTCAGAGAGTGCCGCTTATTATCTATATAGGATATCCCAAATTTCAATCAATTATCTTGAAAACTAAAAGGGGAAAATGGGGGCGTACCATGATCCTGTTACATCCGGTATATGCTTCTATATTCTCTTTTTTTTTACTATTTATATTTTATTGTCTATGAAGCTGAAAACTAAAATTTTACATTGCGACCTCCGACTCCGCGGAGGTCGGTATCAGGGGCTGTCCACTCTTATGAGCCTACCTGAAATGTGATATTTAGTATGAGACCAACTCTATAGATGGCGCAACCAGCTTAGTTAGTTATGTATAGTTGGTATTGTTAAAAAAAGAGACTGGTAGTCCTGAAGAACTAGTTCAGTCAATGCGCCCAAATGTTTAATATTTATAATTTGCGTTATGTTCTTACGTCAATATTTATCTGGGCGTATCGATTGAATTGGTTTTAAGTAAAACCAAAACAAACCTAAGTTTTGTAGTTTTGTGTTTAATTTGTTTCTATGTGTTAATTTATTTTGTGTTTTATTTGTTTATTGGGTATTATATATTCTTATTTGAGACAGAAATTAGTTGAGTTAATATTACATTAAAAGAAGGAGAACTAGAACTGGTACCAGATGTGTATCATAAATGAAACGTAAAGAAAAATGTAAAAGAAAGTTATGCCTTTAATTTTTTTAGTTTATATAAATGGCTAGTTGGAAATAATTTATACTTAAATGTGATTGTGCCTTGTGTATAAATGTGATTGTGAATGCGTATAAATGTGTTTGTGAATAAAGGAATCTTACATCTAAAACAATTGATTTTGGTATTTAATGGTTTCAATATCTCAAATATCCTCATTTTTCATCACAGCATGTCTTTAAAATTTATTTTTTAGACATTATTTCTTGAGGAACGGTTTCAAATACAGTTTGTGGACTTTTTTAAGTGTTCCCTTATGGACGAAACGTATATATATTATATGACAAGAATAGCAAAATCATATTTAGTTTATGCTAGATAAGGATAAAAAACTTTATGTAACCAAGTATGATTATGATATTCTTATATACATACGTTTTGTCCATAATGGAACTCTTAAGAGTCCTCAAACTGTATTTTATTTTTGAATATTTTTTTGAATATAGCGCCATCCGCCATATTAGTTAAAATTAGTTTGAGACCAATTCAAGAGATGGCGCTTCACGGTTTCATTTAATTCTATGAGAGAGTTCCATCTATCTCTTCTTTTATCTATGGTCGGTATGAGACTTCCGACTCCGCCTATGCCTCCGACAAAACTACCTCCGTAACATCTCTGGTGTAGATGGTATAAGTATAATATGAGCTATTAAATCTAGCTAAAACTTTATTCTTTTGTTCCAGTATGTATACTTTTCTGTCCATCTTGTATTAAGAAAATGACGAACCAAAGATGTAATTTTTGTCAACGTCGATATCACACAAAATCCAGTAAAATACTGCTTTCTAGTAGAATTGTTAAAAATAATATATACATAGAATTCTTCACCAACTCACTATGCCGCTATATGTTTTTCGTTGATTTTTCTTTTAAATACTCTCACGTTTTCATTTATGATACGTACTTAAATGCACCGTAAAAAGCCGCAAAATAATAAATATTCATCAGAGCCGCCACCGGACGCTTAAATAACTCACAATTTGGATGGTTCAATTAGTCGCACTCGAAGCGCCGCGAACGCTCCGCCGCCGTCCCCACCTCTCCAGCTTAACCTCCGACGGCGGCGGCGGCGTCTGCAGCCCTTTGTGCAGACCCCAGGGAAGAAAAAAACATCATTGCCGCCAACCTCCCTGCCCCCCCGTCATTCGTTATAAATTACAATTGTCTGTTAACTAAGCAGGCTGCGTATTATGCGCTCGATATCAGACAACCCTGACCCGGGACACTGAGCGCCGGCTTGTGCCGTTCGGTGCGTCACGACGCCGATACGCATTTTATCCCCGTCGTCCAGGGTTACAGACGACGCGACCGAAATGTTACAATTACCTACCCTTTCCCCGGGCGCTATTTCTCGCCCCCACGCCAGCCAGAACTACGCAAAAAGATATTAAGCGCGCCCCTCGCACGTCCCCGATCCCCGTAACTCTGTCTGCCTCCGATGGCGAGGTGTGTTCTGGGTCGCTTGCGATAAATAGAGCATTGTTATGGAGTGTGTGTCTTTATTCCTGGATTCGTTTTGAAATAAAATAAGGGCGTCTTCAGTTTCAGATGTCGGAACGTTAATGAGAATTTTACGGGGATATTTCTGGACGTTGTGGAAAAGCTGGCGCGTGACTAACGAACGTGACATTGTAGGCCAGGCCCGTTGTCAAAAATACCCCGTTTTTTTTTGCCAAAACTAGTTATAGCACGATAAAAAATCAGAAAAAGTCCGTAGAATTGAATAAACTACTGTTCCCGAGCTGAATTTCGCCGCGTCATATTCAAAATGGCGTCCAAAGTTGGCCAAAAAAACCCTTTTTTTCGTTTAAAAAAAGTATGCGTCCTACAAAAAAAAGTTTCAAATAAAAGTTGTAGAACTTATTAAAACAAACAATATAAGCCTAATCCGACTTTAATAAATTAATAAATAAATAAACTTTTTTGTTGCAAAAAAACAGCAAAAACCGCGATTTTTTCAATTGCTTATATATTTGAAAAAAGATATAATATTTTTTCATGAAACTTGGGGAATGTATAGTCCTCGATAAGTAGAATAAGCTGATATTTTGAACATTGCAAAATTCCTGATAGTTTTTGCAAAAAATCGCATTTTTCGCAAAAAAATGCTTTTCGCAAAAAAACTCCAATAATTCATACACAAATGCACTTAGAGAGTTCAGTTAGGGCTTAACATTTTCTTCAAGACTTGTACTTTCGTGTACAAATAAAGGGCGAATCGTAATATGATTGTTAATATGCTAAAATAACCGCGCAAAAATCGCCATTTCTTTACCGAAAAAAAATCTAATTTTTTTCAAAAAAGTTTAAATTATATCGAAATAGCGTTATTTCCATTCGATAGCTGCAATTTTTTTACAGATTAAAAAAAAAACTTTACGACCTTCTGGAGCCGAAATATATATATTTTTTTTTTCGAAAAATCGCCACTGCCTCATATCTTAACACTAAGGGCTGAAATTTGCACAAATCGTTGTTAAATACTTGTACTTTCATATAAATACTATTTTATGTCACTCAGTCATTTCCTGATCTGTAGACTACATGATATTGGCCTCTATACAAAATGCTACTTCCGCTCAATATTCGTTAGCTTTTAATACACAGGAATCATTCATAGTCTTTATATATCACTTACTCCTCCAGCTTCATTGTTAAGAAAGATTGGCAAGTCTATCTTGTTTTACTTTGGAAATATTTAAAATTTAACTGTAAGTATTAAAGTATTTCGAGATTTACTACCACTTTTAAGGTTAGGTTTCGATACACAGGAATTATTTTTAATCCTCATATTTTACTTACAACATTAGCTTTCTAATAAAAAGAGATTTATCAGACCATCTTCTTTTATTATCGAGATATTTGAAATTTTACACTGTTTTCAAGTTTTTTTTTTGAGATTCCTTATTGTTTTATAGGTTAGGTTTTAATATAAGGACTCTTAATATTTTTTTTCTATTCTTCATGATCTTAGCTTCAACGTCCAAAAATAATTATTGGATTATCTTGTTTCGTTCTCGAGATATTAGGTTTTTTGAAAATAAAACACGAAATCTTCCACTATGCGGCGACACGGCGTATACAGTTAGCGAGTCGGCATCTCTCTCTCTCGCGGAGTTAAAAAAAAACATTTTTTTGCGAAAAATGCGATTTTTGCAAAAACTATTAGGAATTTGGCAATGTTCAAAATATCAGCTTATTCTACTTATCGAGGACTTATTCCCCAAGTTTCATGATTATATCTTTTTCGAAGATATAATATTGAAAAAAATCGCGATGTTTAGCTGTTTTTGGCCAACTTTGGACGCCATTTTAAATATGATGCGGCGAAATTCACCTCGGGAAAAGTAGTTTATTCAATTCTACGGAATTTTTCCGATTTTTTTATGTATATTTTCGTGCTGTAACTAATTTAAGCACGTAAAAGTGTATTGGGCTTGGCCTATTAGTTGAATTGTATTCCAGCGTGAATTTTTGTTTTTATTAACGAGCTCAGATTGATTGAACTGAACCTTGATTCTGTTATAATTAGAGTTCCGAAAGTTTGCTCTCACGCGTGGTACACTGCATTTAACTATCCAGCCCTCCTGCACGGAACCGACGTACTACCGCGCATACGCGAGTCCCAGCACCTTGGCAGGATAGGTCTTGCAGGGGCAATAAATACACACGTATATAATTTACAAGGCGCTTAAAAATTACGGTTTATACTTTAATTACACAGCCCCACAAAAAAAAAAGGTCAAACCCAGAAGCTAGATCTCTCTACCTCCATGTATTTTGATACGCTGAAACCGATTATGACATTAAAAATTGATTTTAACTATTGAATTTTCCGCTAGCACCCCCTTATGGATTAAAATTGAGGTTTTTATAAAAATTTCAAATGTATATGTATTCTTATGTATTTTGGCGTTCTAAAACCAAATATGACAATAAACAATGATTTTAGTTGTACCATTTTTCTATTAGCACCCCTTTACGACCCTCCTGAAGGGTTAAAATTGATGTTTTTATAAAAATTTCAAATTGATGTGTATTCCTAAGTATTCTGGTGCACTAAAACTGATCAAGACAATAAAAATGATTTCAACCACTCAATCACCCCCCTGGACCGCCCCATTTCCCCCATGTACCCCCCAGGGCGTCAAAATTTCACTTATATATATTTTTTCAATTATATGTAAAAGAGGATTAGAGGATATGTACATTTTAAATTTTTATCAAAAGCGCATTTTTTCCCTACGGCGGTCGCAAGGTGGTGCTACAGGGAAATTTGGTAGTTGAAATTATTTTCTTAATTGACTATATCCTGGTTTAGTTGACCAAAATACCTCATAACACGTATCAGTTTTAAATTTTTTTAAAAAAGCTCCATTTCGAACCCCTACAGAGGGGATGTTAAGGGGGTGTTAGGAGAATATGGTACAACTAAAATCATTTTTAATGTCATATTCGGTTTTAGAACGATAAAATACATAAGAATGCCTACACATAAATTTTTAATTTTTATAAAAACTTCAATTTATCCCCTCAGCAGGGTCGTAAAGGGGTGCTAATGGAAAATGGTGCAACTAAAGTCATTTTTTATTGTCATATTTGGATTTAGAATTTGAAATTTTTATAAAAAGTTCAGTTTTCAACCGTAAGGGGATGCTAGCGGAAAATTCAATAGTTAAAATCAATTTTTAATGTCACAATCGGTTTCAGCGCATCAAAATACATCGGGGTAGAGGGGTCTCCCTTCTGGGTTTGACCATTTTTGTTGTTGTTGGACTGTGTTATCATAGGGTTGTATAGTGCCGTCCCTAAGTTATGGCCTACGTACCCTAGTTATAATATTTCTTCACAGTATAAATACATTCGTGGTAATGACTTTTTTAAATAGAACAATATGCAGGATGCCCCATTAACAAAGGGACACAACGAAACCGCAGATTCTTTGGGTAAAAATATTGCGATTTAACCAAACTTACCTTAATCCAAAAGTACAAGATACAGGGTGTCGGCGATTTTCGTAAAAAACTTCTTTAAAAAACATTTTTTCACAGAGTTTGGTGATTGGGGTTTCTTGGGGAAAGGAATTTTAATTTGTTGATCATATTGATATAAACTGTAGATGGGTGCTCTCTGCGCCGTTGTGGGCACCTACTTCAAAACCGGCGTATTTTTTGCCATAGAACATTTATGTTTGTATTAAAAATAATTAGAAATAGCAATGTTATCATAATTTTTTGACAGAAAATATATACCTTTTAAATGTCGCTGTGACCGACCGGTTTCATGATGTTCGCCTTCATAGTGTTTAGTGCAACAACCTATCTAAATAATTATTATGAGATTTACAATTAATATCCCACAACAACGGCAAACAGTTTAGTCCCGGTTAAGGAGGATTAATTAAACTGACGGTTAGACTATAAGACATTTTTACAGTGTTATCGTTTACAAGTTGGTAACATTTTGTACTTTAAGTAAGTAGCTTTGTACAATTTTTCTAACATACTGTTACGAACGCTGGGCCAGTCCGCCCTTGCCTCCCTCGATACCAGCCGACCGCGTCGTCTGATAGACGTATGTGGAAGCGCCTGGAGAGATCGCGGCGGCTCGCGAAGTCGAACGGCCCGGAAGCTTCGAGATATGTCCGCAAGGATATATAACGCGGCAAATCGACGCGGGATAGTTCAGTTCCTATTTGAATATCGGCGCGCTCTCCGTACAACGCTCTAATATAAATTGTATAAAAATAAATTAGTATAGTTAAATAGTGTTAGTCCGTAGTTGTAATAATTAAATAAATAGTGTTAGTTTAAAAGTGCGAGTTTAATTTTTCACACCTCACGAACCCGAAATAAATAAAACGTTACAATACTATACAGTGTTTAATTTAATTATCTCGACTTATGATGTTCTTATTCTGGTATTTTTTAAATCAAAATGTTGTTGCTAAATTGAACAATTTAAACGCAAATATCTCTAAAACGGTCATTCAGAGCGACATTTACAGGGTAGACCTTTTCTGTCAAACATTTATTAAAAAAAATATATATTTTCAATAAAAAAAAATAATCTAAGGCACAAAAAAGTTACACCGGGGGTTTATGTACTCCAAATATCTCCCCTAGCTGGTACTAGTAACACTATTATTATAGAATAAAACTATGTATTGCACTGTACAACACAAGTACACCACGTAAAGTTCACCAGGTTAATATATCTTTCGCTAGCCTATGTATAGATGAGTTTCCAACTTGAAGATGGCTAACAACACGAAAACTTTTCACATTATTCAAGTCGTTACTTGAATAATGTGGCCAAATTATGCGCATTTTTATGAATACAATTTTCGCACCATATTGAAAGGTTAAAAAGAAACTCTGAAAATGGTCTGTGTTTAATATAAATCTCAAGCAGAAGCATATCTGTGCACAGTGTCCATACATTTACGTATTTATGATGAGGCTGGTTGCTAACAGTCGATAAAAAATTGGAAAATACTAATTCGTTTTGATCTATCGGTAGATATTATGTTAAGAAGATATATATTACAATAGACATAACGTATCGTAACACTGCGGAGACGCGACTTGGAAGGGCAGTAGGTAAACATGTAATGCACCTTCAGCACAAGTTTGAACTTGTTATAGTCATTTGTTTGTGCTTTGGGACTATTTTCGTAAACCGTTTTTTTCTAGAGCGCTTTAAAATGAGTGACATTCATTTTGAGCTACGGTGTGCTATCACGTTTTGCTTCAGACTTGAACACAGCGGAACGGATACTTTTGCGAAACTTCAACACGCCTACGGAGATAGAATACGGGATCTTGTGCGTTCAGATCGTCAGTTGACGACAAGAATGATCGGAGACGGACGGTTCATCAGATTTTGATTATCGAATTGGGGATGAAAAAATCTTTGCAAAAATGGTTCCAAAAAACCTTTCGCAGGAACAAAAGGAAATCAGGAGAAAAAGGTGTCTTGACTTTTTGGAATCGATTGAAAATGATCCCCATTTTATGGAACGTGTCATTACTGGTGATGAGACTTGGAAACCAAGCGCCAAAGCATGAAATGGCACACTTCAAGCTCTCTAAAAAAGCAAGAATGAACAAGTCGAAGATCAAATGCATACTGATTTGCTTTTTTTGATAGCCAGGTAATTGTACACAAAGAGTTTGTGCCTCCAGGCCAAACAGTTAATCAACAGTTTTACAGAGAGCTTCTTGAAAAACTTCGAAAAAGGGTCATACGTGTGAGGCCAAACATCAAGAACAATTGGATGTTGCATCACGATAATGCGCCTTGTCATACAGCCCTTTTAGTAAACGAGTTTTTAGCCAGTGAAACATTCCTGTGGCTCCTCAGCCTCGTTATTCGCCTCACTTGAGTCCTTGTGACTTTTTTTTCACCCCGAGATTAAAAAAATCACCTCAAGGGACGTCATTTTGGGACCATGAAAAACATTCAAACGGCGGTAACCGACCAGCTGATGGATATTCCAGTATATGAGTTCTAGCACTGCTATGAGGAATAAAAGAACTGTCTCCATCACTATGTAGTTTTCCAAGGAAGTTATTTTGAAGGAGACAATACCGAATTGTAATCCTATTCGAATAAAATAATTTAAAAAAATCAGTCTCGTTACTTAATTTACACACCTCGTATATGCAACATCTATATATATTTTGTATCTTTAAAGGTAAAAACCCATAATGCTCAAAATATGAGTGACACACCCTCCACAATACTGTTTGCTTCGTTAATAGTAATATATGCATATAAAATAAAATATTAGGATACATTTCTCATTTTAGACTGGATCACTTATCCCAACAATTGTCTATGGTGTTTTAATATTGTCTTAATATTTAATATGGCTATTTACCAATTCCCAAATAAAATGAAGACAGTAGAGCGTCAAGGTCGTTACTATGATCATGTGGGTTAATAGAGTGGATAAGTGCAGAAAGTTGAACAGAATGAGGAAAAGTGCAAAGCGTTTATTCGTTATAATAGTAATGCTACTGTCTGCGGAATTCACAGCTAAGAGTGCAGTGGCATGCAGAAATCATTTGATGTAGGTAACAATAATAAATAATATTATGCGCTATAGATATATGTAATCCAGCTGTAAGTGTTTCAAGATCTCAAAGTTAAAAAAAAGTATGTCAAGTGTATGATTTGCTTTATAATAACGATTGAATTATTTCTAAATATTTTCATACATCTCTAAACTAGAGATTGCCTATTCCCATGGAAAATACCAAGAATCTAAGGTGAATTTAAATTTCCTGTATATATATTTTGAATAAATTATACAAAGAATGAATTCAAAATACAAAACTAATATTGACATTACTCGTATTTTTAAGTTATATTCTTAGATTTGATTAACTGTATTTAAAACAGAAAACATATCATTGGTGTAAAGCTGCGAATATCCATAAACCTTATAAATATCTCACCAATAAAAGATAAATATTAAATAAATTAGATAAATTTTCACAAAATAACGATAATAAAATTTGTACGCAAAGCTGCCCACGGAGTACAGTTTCGATTTCATCAAATTCGTAGGTGATATTTGAATTCTTCAATCTCAGAAACCTGTAAAGCCTTGCCTCATGGAATATTTTGTCTCAAAAATACCAGTTTAGTTCTTACATTTTTGTAAAATTTTTCATCATCAATAGTCTACTGCATTACGGATACCTATGTGCAAGTAATTAATTTCAAAAAATATGTTTTCTTCTTAGGAACAATTATAAATCGAGAAGTTTTTGTATCAAATTAACTATGATTCTCTACCTCCTGTTATACTATGTATAAATATTTACATACATATATACTTTATTAATTTATTACGGGTACATAAGTTTATAAAATCTCCTTTAGCAACACAGATTTGCTCCGTTTATGTGTGTTTCTCTTTCAAAGTTGCGTGTAAAAACTACTCATTTAGGTAAATATCACAATTGTTTACCAATAGAAAAGGAAAAATTAAAATAGTACATAAGAGCTTTCATCCTCTTAAACGTTAGTGAAAACAAGTACGTTGTATGAAAACAAATGTATTTATTTGCAATTATACCATATCAGGAAATAGATATGGATAAAATTTACATGTGTTTCTTCAATTTAACTTCCCTCATGCAAAGAGGTGGATGATCGTAATTTATGTGCCACCTACAAGTTTTGATAAATCGTAGTCCTAGGAAACAAACAACTAAATATCTGATTTTTGCCGAGATTAAAAAAAAAACATTTGTTGATGTTTATCGTTGATGGCAAAGAATCACACGTAGTTATCAAAACTATAATAGTGGTTTTTATTCATTTCATAGGGACTCTTACAAAAACCTGCAAATATTTTAGACATTCTGAAAGTATTCTACGCGTGTTCCCCGTTGGCATAATCGGAACATAATTAAAACTAACACCTTAGTTTTAATTGTATTTAAATTTGTATTTAAATAATGTGTTTTAAAAAAACACAGTATTTTGGCATTTGATGTAATGAGCAGTATATGATGACCAAAAAATCTAAAATATTCATTAAATGAATAGAAAAACCTCCATTTAACCAATAATTATTTCTATGTCCAGTTAATTATTCGTTTTAATCTTCTGGCGTCTAATACTAATGATTTGACAACGCAATATTAAACATTTCTCAGCTCCAAAATATCCCCACTTCTATCGTCGATAGAAAATAGAGGACAAAGAAAAAATAGAATATAGATATTAAAGTGCAGCAACTATTTGAACCAAAAGTTAAGTAGTTGTTTACACACAGTTACACTCGTATCCACCCACTGGTCATATCATGGTCGATATCCTCTGTGTTCTTCCACCTGTCATCTGGAGGCACAAAAAAAAACACCAAATCTAAATACGTATGCTCGAAATTAACCAGAGAAGTCGTGGTTTTGTTCCAGAAATTAGGAAGTTAAGGTCAAAAAACACTTCATCCTTGACACCAAATGGTATTTTTAGAACGGTCGGATCTTTGACAACATCTTACTGACCATCTCGTGGTTTCTTTCTTATTGTTTCTGTTTACGGTGTAAAACTGTAAAAAAATCTGAAGGGCTTTTGTTTCGAATTATAGTATTCCTTTAAGAAGTATAATATCGTTTAATTTATCAATGTTAAACGAGATATTAATTAATTTAAATTTTCGAAATGAATATGTAGGTAATATTTTTCCTTTAAGGTACATGACAGGTTAGTCTGTACTAACAGATAAAGTTTTTTATTGTTGGATGCATAATCGAATGACAACCGTGCTTGTTTCCTCCTAAATAGTTGGCAAACGTCCAATATTAACTGTCAAAGCAACGTCTACAACACCTAGCCCCGACCAGGGCAAATCCATAGTTTTGGGATCTTTAGACTCTTGATTCCAGGGAGTCTCTCTTTTTTTTCTTTTAGGAAAACTCATGTGAGCGAACTATTGAGTTAGTTGTATTGGAATGAAAATGACGGGTCAAATAGATTACATACATGTATCACGGGGAATTCGTGGACTAAAAATAGAATGGCGGGAGAACTGCATACAACCTTACCTGCAAAAGCCTTACGATTTCTTCCACTCTACTGTTGGTATATGTCAGATATTTTAAGGTTAGTTAGGTTAGTATCATAAAAAAGCAACTGTAGTTTTTCATTTTTCAATTTCTTAGGCTATAATATGGAAAACCGGTGCTCTTTGTTAACCTCGATAAAATGTACCATATGAATTTTAAAAAGTATCTACTTTTCAATGACACGCAAAATAAAGCAGGCTTAAAGTCAGTCTCTATTTTATTTTTGAGATAACTGTGTTTGATAATGCATTGCATGCAAATAATAATGCATGCAAATAAAATGAATAATATATAAGAAAATAAGCTTGTCTGTACGTTTAACAAAAATAGCATTTTCCTCAAAAATCGTACATGCAGATAATATTACGTATTAAAGATAAGAAAGAGTAAGCTTTTGTCATAAGACCTGAAAAATAGAAAATTATCTTACATAAAAAACTCACGGATACCAAATTAGGGAGAAAAAACATTCAAGGGTAGTGTCCCCCCGCGTCTGTCGAACTATCTATTAAAACAGTTGTTTTAATAGCTTTTATTTAATAGCCAGCCTTACATCATCTTACAGGGACCTATTTAGTAAAACCATGAGCCAAATTCTATGAAATTTTGCATCAGTACAATAACTTTTTTCCAGAAACTGAGTTTAAAGTACTGTATATAACGGTGAATATCTCAATAAGGGTGCGCGATATCGAAACAAGTGAATATATAATTGAAGATATAATTTAAAAACATATTTTTGGCACAAACTTTCATGAACTGGGGCCAGTGGCGTAGACGCGGGGAATATAGGGGATATACGCCACTTCCCAGTAGATCAGTAACCACTTGTTTGCACAGGGAAATACTAATTGATATTTGATAGAGATGTTATTTGTAGAAATAATTTGTACAAGTACTCGTACATACGTAAGCCGTCTGGGAAGGATGCTCTTAACATTACACAGTTGAAACTGGCCAACTATGCAACATGGACAGCTACATAAAATCATTTAGATGTAGAAATTCCGACTTATCTACGGAGGAGATCCCCTGTAGATTAGTTTTGGCAAAGCCACTGTCTGGGATACCCTGCGTACTGCAGTGTCTATGTTCCAGTACTCGTATATGTCAGGTAAAACCTAAATAAATTACTGAAACGTGAATCATGGAATAATCCAATATAACAATCCTACATATTGGTATGCACTCGTATACAGTATACTGTCGTCAGAAGAAAAAATCGCGTAGGTATTCAATAATTTTTACAAAATTGAGTTTTGTGGTTTATAGGATTCACAAGTAATGCTTTGATCCATATAAATTGGAACTTATACATATAAATTATAATTAATCGATATTCATTTACGTATTTTCGTCGACTCACTAATACCTGACATGCATTTCTCATTGTTATACAAACATATTTTGTTTTTTATTAATTAGTTTGTATACTCAGTATCTCAGTATGGGAAAAAATAAATAATTCTTAAAACTAAAATATCACGTTTTATTCCAACCTAAACAAATATTGCCTTATTACTCGATTTTGATATAATGTTGAATATTTGGTTCTCTTTATCTTATGACGCCAGTATATAAAACAGAGTACTAATATTATACAATTCACGAAGTCGTAGTAAAACAGCAACAAATTTCCATTAGTTTAGGATATTCATTTAAGTGTTCTAATACAATTTTTTCAAAAATATTATTGATAAAGTTAGCCGAAACGGAACGCGTCACAGAGGCGTACACATAATAAGTAACTACTAACTTTTCGCATGTTGGCCAAATACTATTATGAAATTATATCACACTACTCAACGTATTGCGTATAGCGGAAGTTGTACAACAGCTCCAGCTGTCACAAGACTACTGCAAACAAATCAAATTGAAGCGAACCCCATCGCATGCTGGTCGTGTTGCCTATGTATTGCGGCGCCGCGTGCCAACTTTTGTTATGAATGACGAAAAGCGAAAGTGGCCTGTTACATGTCCCGACGGTGCGGACACTCGTGCTAGTGAATAATAGTAAATAGTAAACCGACGCACGCAGCGATGCATGAAACCCCCCATCTGGATAAAAAAAAATGGATCAAGTACACGGCTACAACCCAGTCAGAAACATTTCGTATTGTTTTTGTCGGATCAAATTAATGGAGTTAATTAACACTGTTTTGTGTGTACGACAAAAAATTGTGGTCTTAACCGAGTAATTTAATTTGGAATGAATTGTTGACAAAGTTAACCATCAGCGGCTTTAAAGGCCTCATATTTGGCGTCAAATATATATTCGTATGTACAGTACACACAGAATAGCGTTACCCGCGAAATGCGTACAACGAATATAGTACGAGATATGGTATCTCGTACTTATGGTACATATTACTATATCTCTTGGGTATGGCCCAAGAAATATGAGACACTCATAAACAACCAATAATAGACTGCACTTGAAGCGTTCATGGCTGCAGCTACGAAAGAAATGTGCACAATTTCACGTTTAGTTTACTGCGGCCAAGGGCAAAGCTACTGTTGCTGCACTGTATATCTGTTAGCTTTTAACTCATAATCACATAGTTTTTCACATTTTATATACTTTACATTTAAACCCGAAGTAAACACATAAGCATACACTTGTAACGACTGTATATGTTGCTATACTTATTGGTTCTGAAATAACTATGGTTCATCGTCTCTATCGTCTTCTTAAATTAACATTTTTAAAGGAATAGAACCTTGAATATAGAAGAACTGCATATATTACACACTTACATATACATATGTATATAACCACGTAAAAAATCCTCTTTAGATTTTTATGCTTTATTGAACAATGGGATAGGTAGTGAATGGATCAATTTTATTATGAGTAGGTACACGAACTCTTATAAAAATAAATAATTAAATACATAACTGCGTATTGAGTTCTCCTTAGTTGGCCCCTAAATAGTTTGGCTTCCCATTGTTCATTATGGAATTCATTGTGCTCTCCTATTTATTTTCTTCATTCAATTTATTGATTCATTTATTTAAGCTAAGAATAATTTGTGAACTTTCGAGGATTTGAAGGGATTTTCAGTTTACAGTAATGGTCCAAAAAAGAACTAGTTCCTCAGGGAAAACGTTAGTTCACGTTAGTTTATGGGCCATGCGTTGATATTCATTGATCCAGTTGCTATATTGTTCCGTAATCTACTGTGAACTTAATTTACTTACGTAGTTTCCTTCTTTCACACATTCACAAGTCAACAGGAAAAGGTGTGAACAAAAAGTGTACGGTAAGAACCAAAATAACTACTGATATTATCATACGCATACGCAATTAATAACAGTTCGACAGACCATTGGCATAAGATGCTAACCCACTCAATCAAATCTAGATCAAATCTTGAACCGTTTGCAAAAATCTTGTTTTTGTGTAATAAAATTTTTTTTGTTAAATACTTTTGGAGTAAAGATAAATAATAGATTTTTTTCATTTATTATTATTAAATGTTGTATTCTTCTAGTGATTTTCAGATACCGCGCTCATGTTATTTATAACAACCTTAATATTTATGTTTTCAGAATTTTTCAGTTCTGTAACCATATTTAACCAATATACAGACTAAAACTTGCCTAAAATGTCGTTTTTGTCACTTCTGTCTTGAGTAAAGATCTGAAATTTAAATTTTAGCCACAACACTTTTGTTTCAAATTGCTGTTGAAAACGGTTCCAGATTTGGACCAATTATATTTTTAGATTACTTACTGCGGTAAGTGATCTAAAGTATATTTTACGTCAGATTTTCATAGCGTTAAGCACAATCTGAGATCTTCATAAATAATCGCGGTGTATTGACCCCTAATAGAGGAAGTGCCTTTTATATCTGACGCAGCTATATAGGCACCTGTTTGCAAAGGGCCTCTGATTCACGATATGTGATGCACAACAAAGGAATGAAAGAAATCTGCATAAAGCTGATATAGAAACAATAGAGATGAGCAATGCATTCTGTATACGTTCTAAACGTGAGTACTACGATGATGGAACCATTTTCACTGGTAACTAAACGATGTATACCTCTAGTCGTTATAAATTATTATGGTATTTAATATTTTTCGCCAATACAGGCAATAAAAAAGATATTTAGAACGTAATTCTGTTCATTGCCTGAAACGATGTTTTGATTACTAATTTTCTGTTACATGAGTATCATTTCTTGCGAATTCCTTCCTCACACTAAAAAACAACTGTTTTTCACTTTCCTTATAGATCTTAACAATCATCTTGAAGTATATTATTCTGTCATTTTGGAGTCAGATAACAGATATGTAAGGTACTTAATTCTTAAGCCGATATCACATTTTTAAGCCTCCTTGTATACTGTGTATTTATATGTTCACTTCAATAAACTTTATGTTTATTGGACCACTCGGTATATAGTATCACTTGAGTATCAATGAATACTTAAATTTTTCAACATCGATGATATATTATGTGCATAAATACTAAACAACAAGGTCTCCCAAGATAGACCCTTGCGGAACACCAGCTAAAAAATATTAAAGAGTCCGATACTGGTTTTCTACATAACTGTTCATAAATGTTATAGCAGTATATCGGATAATACGTAGGGGAGAGTGGGGGAATATCGACTACTTAAGCACTACTGAGTTTTTTAAATAGAAGTATTTGTACAAATATGTCTAAAACGGTAAAATTGCTTCGTTACTTCATCTATTAGAAATTTTTTCTATTGATTTCACAAATGAACAAATGTTTTTTCTTTAAGATGGGTTTTTGTAAACAGAGGAAAAAATCGGGTAATTTCGACCGGTAGGATAATATCGACCACAGTGTAGGGTAAAATCGACCAGGTAGTAATAATTTGGAATTCATTTTATTTTTTACTATTTCTACATTTCTACACTGAGCAAAGGTCACAAATATATTATGAAGCTTTTTCTGCGCTCGTGCATTCAGCATGAGCCCAGGTTGCACAAGAACGGCACCGCCACCAAACCTCATTATTGTATCCAAATTGTTGACAAATAGCGCAGATTTCATCAATTTCTCTTTCGTGTCCAACCGGAGTTTCCACTTTACCTGTAATTTTTCTTGTGATCTTCTTAATCTTGTCATTTCCTCCCTTTTTTGTTTTTTTAATATCTTATTTTCGAGCTGCTCTTTTAATGGGGTAGATGTTAATATTTGAGAATGTTGCCTTTTTTCGCTGTGAAATTCTTGGTTGGAACACTGGAGGTGGACATAAGTCTTGAAAAGAAGTATTTTCCGGTTTTCCTTTAATTTTCAAGGTTTTATCACCATCATCACTCAGACTGTCTTCCACAACTTCTTCCAAACTGAATTCAGAATCAGACGAATTTGATGACAATCTATTATTACGTAATCTGTTCAATCTTCCTGGAACAGTTCCACTCAATCCACTTGGCCCTGGTTCTGGAGAAGGAGTCTTCTGTGTGGGTTCTACGGGTTCTAAAATATTCTGTGATGTATTTTCCTGCAATGGTAAATCTCCTGGAGCCGTTGTATTTTGCGCATCGTTATTATCTTCATGGAGAGGTACAAAGTCTTCCTCACAAAACGCATCACGATTGATGGGAAATATTCCGGTGGTCTTAAATCCGTTTAGAGCCTTCTCTATCGTGGTCACCCTATTGTAGGCATTTCCAAAAAGTTCGGCAATATCAGTGTCTTTGATTTTTTCATAATTTCTACTTTTCATGTACTTATCACATTCTTGGTGGTAAGCAGTTTTCAAGGACTTGAAGAAAGTTACATCCAGAGGCTGTGTCCTGTGAGATGTGTGGGGTGGGAGCGATAGTAAATGAATGCCAGAATTTCGACAAAAAGTGTAAGAAGCTAAAGAAGAATGAGTGGAATGGTTATCCAGTATTAGAAGAATAGGTTGCTCTGGAGTAGCATTAGCATATTTGGCAAAATGTTGCAACCATTCCGTAAACAACTCTTCGGTAATCCATCCGGACACATTTGTATATCGCGCCTGCCGGACCATTTTTTTCCAAGCCATCTTTCATTCTCATTCTCTTAAAAATAAACATGGGCGGGATATATTGCCCTGATGCACTAAAACAGCATACAATCGTAGTATTTTGTCCCCTTTCTCCGCTTGTTATCGCACCGACTTGTTTCTCTCCTTTTCTTGCCAATATACGACCCGGATTGTGGACAGTGGAAATACCCGTTTCGTCAACGTTGTAGATGCGATGAACTTCAAAATGGTATTTTTCAAATAGTAACTCTAGATTATTGAAAAAAACATCCACTTCGCCTCTGTTGAATGCGGTAACTCTGCTAAGGCTAGTAGCTTCCGGTTTGCGAAAACTAAGCTGCGGATAACGTCGCATAAATGAATAGATCCAATCTTTGCCACACATCCCCTTCTCCTTATTAAAAGGATGTGTAATTTTATTTGTCTCTGCATATTTAAAAACCAATGTTCTTATGCTTTGAGCTGTCAATCCATAAAATAACTTTGACAGTTTTAATATGGTCTCAACAATTTCTTTTTCCTGACTTTCGGAAAAGACAGGTTTTCTTCCCAACGTTAGTTTTTTTGGTTGAAATCTACATTTTAGCCTATCTTGGAGAGTACCATATGGAACATCAAACATTTGTGCGGCGCGCCTGATGGATAATGTCCTTTCTTCCACGGCCTTTATTGCTCTTTTCATGGAATCCTCCGTCCACGAAGAACGTCCAGTTTTTCGGACGTATAATCGCGGCATCTAAAATGAAATAATGTTGACATGTACCTAATGCTTGGATGTATTGTGCACTTTATTTGAAATCAATATAATTAGGCCACAAATGTAGTAGGGTAATATTGACCACTGCAGGGTAATATCGACCACTGCAGGGTAATATCGACCAGCATGATCGATTTTACCCGAACTGGTAAACCTAACCTTAAATTTTGTTTAACTAAAAATATGTATTAAAAATGCACCAAATTTGACCTAAATTACGGAAGAATATCTGCAGTACCCTATAAACATGAAATGCAATACATTTAGAATGTATAAAAAGTTCCCTACCTTGTTAACAGCACCACAGTTTTAATAAGAAACGACGCAACACGAGCAGAACTGTCAATATGTATATAGAGGACGAGATATGGCACTATTCTAATCGTATAAATAAGGCGCATAAGAGGCCATCTCTCGGTCGGTTGGTATATTACGCCCGTATAGCGCCAAGTTCATGAGATTTGAAAGTGGTCGATTTTGCCCGACGGTCGATATTCCCCCACGTTCCCCTAATGTAATGTGAAAATCTGATAAAATCTAATATCGCTAATAAAATTTGGTGGTTCATACTATCGAAGGCCTTAGTAATCTAACAGTATGGTTGTTTTTGCCTGGTCGACTGCTTTCAAAATATCTCAGTAATTTTAAAAAGAGCTGTTGCACAGCTAAAGCCAGTCTGAAACTCCGATTAGTGGCTAGGAAGTAGGGAGGATATCGTATTTTTGCAGACGAGTACGAATTTGAATATAGAAATTCAGTTGTTTCAGTATGCATATTGAACTCAGTGGTGAAATATTCGCCAATAGTAGAGAAGATTTAATGAACTTTAAAAACACCTTGTAACCTACTTATCAGTTAACTAATACAAAAAAAAAAAACTTGTTCCGACTGTTCCTAAAGTACCGTACAAAATTGTATTAAATGGATTTGCCGCAACCGTTCAAGGTCTAATTTATTCCGAATTATTTACACAAATAATGACACATGTTAGAGTGTATCTATTACTTATTTATTGATTTAGTGTTACGATACAAGATTACCATTATTGCGTCTGAATTTGATAAAAACGATAAACAATAAACATAAAACAAGGTGTTACCATGCGAATATTTATAGTGGAATAGAATACCAAATCCTTTTCCGAAAAGATTAAAATGTTTTGATAAAAAATATCTAATTTTAACAGAATGATTACAAGTTGTGAGGAAAATTTTTCTCTAAACATTTTAATTTATACACATATCGTAATTTACGATAATTAACTTGAAATAATATCTAGTTCCGCAAAATGGCAGCTATATCTACGCTACTATTCACATTTTATACATCGTGAGTTTTTAGTGCGTATTTGGTCCATAGAATCGTTGTTTCATACAAAATGCTAAAATGAAATATGTGTGGTTGTTTGCACCATTTTTTGCTACTTTCTTATAATATCCGAATCTATAGTATCTATATTGTGTTCATATTCGTCTAGGCATCGACTAACTTCCTTATTTTAAATTGAACACCCTCTATATTTTTACAAATTTGGAAAGAGCATATAATTTTAAGTCGAAAACCTACACCGTTTCGGAAATGTATAATGTTTTTTTAAAAAAAGTTGACAGATGTTAGGGTCTGGAAAATCCGTTATAACTTTGTTTGGATAGTAGGGTTCCATTTTATTTTTGGCACAGCGTAAGAAGATAAGGTGCTCAATATAGTATTAAAATAAATTCGAAAATGGTATACCACGTATTCAATTTATTGTGTTACATTTTGCCAAGGGGGTTTAAGTTACAAATTTCGGAGATATTTTGTATTCCCCTCCCTTTTTTTTTTTTTTACAAACCCTCCCACCCACACACAAAAAAAAAAAAAACATATAGTAGAGAACAAGAAGAGAGCTTGTATATATAGTAGATAATCCCCGAAATGTTTTTACTGTGGCAGGTTTTGTATTAACTGTATTTGTTTACAATGTTTTGATTTTTAGAACATAAGACTACTTTTTATTTCTTATTTATAAATATCAAAATTTCTTCTTGTTACAAGACAATATTTTTTTTACCATTTATTGGAGTCCTCCTTTTATACTAAAAGGTCTAAACCACTTCATCATTATTTTTGTATTTACTTATTAATTGTAAGTACATAGTACCTTTTCTTCTAATGAAAACATGTATTTCCAGTTTTGAGGTCTTAAAAGAAAATGACATTGTATAAATTTGCTATTATGGTTGATTTTCGATAAAAATAATGCCAGTAATTTGTTCTGCTTTCTGTATAAGAAACTTATTACTTCCACATCCAGGTAATAATGTGCGGATAATACAATCAATTTTTTTTAAATGAAGAAATATATTTTCAAATTAAGGAATTTATTTTTGGTGATGGATGTTCTACAATTTGAGAAAAACTGTCAATTTTATTCAAGAAATAAAGAGACAAAGTTTTCTTTGAAAGTGACTAAATAGTTAGAAAAATGTATTTAAAATGAAACGTTTATTTCTTAAAAAAATCACACTCTTATTTGTTATTTCAAGACATGTTGACTGACTCTTTTGAACGAAGGAATTTCTTTGGACTAAAGGAAATTCATTTTTGTGAATGAATCATTTTTCTTTGTATAGTTTCTCAAATAGTCGATCACAAACTTTTGTTAAATATAAACCATAAAAGCAAACATGTTGCACAAAAAACAGTTGCTCTAAAAGTTTTTTGGAATACACAACAGTAAAATAGTAGCGACAGCTTTGTATGTGCAGAAATACTGCACCTGTCTGCACCCAAGATTTGTTAAAAACATTTGCATTACGGTTTCACTTTGGGGACACTTTGAAAAAAAATGTAATATAATGTATGTACGTATGTTTCTGCTCCAAATGGGTTCCTTTATTCCGAAAATTTTCAGAACAACCTACGTATTTGCCACAGTGCGGAATGCAATTATCATATGTGTGTTACTTAGAAATGCTATTTAATAACAATTAAAATGTACAAAATTCACAGATCTTGCATCTCACGCAAGTATCGTAGGCGTATTGAAAATACCAGACACAGCTCTTAGAAATTTCTAAAGTAAATTATAATAAAAATAAAACACAGTTTTGTTGTTACGATTTTTGGCGGTTTGACCCTGAAGGTCTTGCCGTTTTAAACGGGTTATCTTGCATGTGATATTCAGTCAGGTTTGCGATTTCTTTGCCGTGCGTATTCTAACAAAAATGTTTTCGATTAGTACGTTGATCCTCATCATGCGCCTTTACAATGGCCTGGCTGCCGTGGACTACCTGCAGTGTACCGAGAATGCATGTAGACGCAGTTGCGATGAATTTGGCCCGTCGTATTCTTGAAAACCATTTGGGGCAGGGATATGCTCTAAGAGACTATTACATATATACATACATACATATGTAGTTACGCAAACAGGCAGAAATCTACACCGATGGATAGCAGAATACCGGCGTGTGAATAACATATACCGAGAAAATTATGAATATCTTGTAGATGTGAGATCGGCGTTTAAGCAACATTGCCCACCAGGATGTGAGATTTCACAAGTGTCGGTGTCTGATAGTCCTAATCGGCAGTTTATACAAATACAAATTTTGGTGAACTGTAGATGCCAAAAAAGTCCCTAGGCAAAGAAGAGGACTGTTCGCAATAGACTCCTCACATCATTGTCAATCCTCAACTTCGTTCAATGGGGCATTCGTAAGAGAAGCCGCCTCTACCAGCCAGTCTAGTTTTTAAGAAGTCCGATATTCAATGCCTTGTTGAGCTGATACAATTTCTTGTCAATTGTTTAATATAGTGCTTACATAACGTAGGGTGTGGGATAGATGCCGTAGGGGGATAGATGCGCAAGTGTTCACGTAATGAGATGTATGGACAACACACCCACCCTGTTTTGTTTAAATGTAAGCTGACCCCCTCCAGACTGTCAGTCAAAAACGTGCACTTTGCTTGAACAGATGAGTCGTGGGCTGTGCAACGAAAACAATTTTACGCGTCGACAGATTTGTGAATTTAGGTTATTACGTATAATCTTTACTCGCCCGGAACTTTTAATGTTATAAAGTAAGTGTTTATATTTCTGTATTTATAATCAATATATGTATTAATTAGAAATATTCAAATGTTATTTTAGCACTCTTTAAAACAATTTATTTGTTAAATTGGAGGGCGTCTATCCCACGCAAAGAGGATAGATGCCCCAGTTTTTGTGAGTATAGATGCCCTTAGAGGCTTCTAAGGGCATCTATCTCACATTGTATTATCAATTTCATTCATTATGTTTTTTTTTTCCAATCCCCCCCCGCAAGAGAGAAAATAAAAAGGGGGGGGGACCCCCCCCGGGGGGGGGGGGCCCCACCCCCCCCCCCACCCCCCCCCCCCCCCCACAACACCCCCAAAAATCCCCCCCCCCCCCTTTCCCCCCCCTCCCCCCCCCCCCCCCCCCCCCCCCCCCTCATTATATCCAACAAAAAACCCAACAACAAAACACCATTTTTCCCCCCCCTTTTTTCTACACATATTTTCCCCCATTTTTTTAATTTTTTTTTTTTTTTTTTTTTTCTCTTTTTTCCCCCCTTTTTTTTTTCCTTTTTTTCCTCCCTCCCTCCCCCCCCCTTTTTTCCCCCCCACTCCCCCCACCCCCCCCCCCCCCCCCCCCCCAAATATACCCCCCCCTTTCTCCCCCCCCCACCCCCCCCCCCCCCCCCCCCCCCCACCCCCCCCACCCCCCCACCACAACAAAAAAAAAAACAAAGCAGGACGTCATTGGAAGTCTTTTATGCAACGTCATCCAGAACTTAGCGTTCGTCAAACTGAAGCTAATGTTGATTTAAGTTAAGAAAATCAAAGTATTTTTTCATTAATTCCTCAGGGCAACTATCCCACAGGTCAAAATATCACTGAGGCATCTAACCTACACAGTAGGCATCTATCCTCATTTATAAGGTGTTGTTATTTCGTTTATAAATAAGTAAATAACTAAAAGTATTAAATTATATTGATTATTGTCTTAATTGATAATTACACTAATCTTCACAAAAGTTTCAGATTATTAAATGCTCATCTTCAGTATGTAAATCGCCCATTTGAAAAAATGGGGCAACTATCCCACGTTTACCCTAACGCATAAATTAATTTTCAGCCATGTTTTCATGCAAAATCCGAAAACAAGTCAATGTTTAATTAAAATTGTTAGGAACTGCAGAAGTGTGTATCTACCATATTGTAAACAATAATCCAATACTTAAGATAACTTTAATGGACTTTGTCAAAATTCAACAAAGTATTATTAATAATAATAATTAGGTGGGATCTAAGAATCCATCCACTCAGCAACCTTGAATTCGAATGTGAGCCAGATAATTTCAAAATTGTTTACAATGTAAACAATTAACGTACGATGAATAGTCTCCTTTTCATTTTCTAAAACATTGCATTTTCTTTTCTTTAATGGCAACATTATTTCCTACATAATTTCTCAAATGCAGGTTGCGTCGGCCCAAAACTATTTTTGTTACGCGCTTTATACATTTCATAGTCCATTATATTTATACAGGGTGTGATACCAAAACCTTTCATTTGATGTACATACATATCTAGAAAACTAAATCTTCCAGTTTAGAGATTACCTACTTATTCTTAATGAATCACCCTGTATATATGTTAATGTAAATTAATAAAATAACAGATCTGCTCCTCCTATTACAACGACCAGTAAATATCAAATGTTTATTTTACATTCAACATCAGTTCATAAAATACGCAGGCAAATTTTCACTAAACAGTGTACTGCTGGGTTTTAAGTAAGTTTTTTATTCAACGTGCTCATAAGCGCCATGCATCTCGGATGTCGTTTTGCCATTTCAGCGAATCAGCAAATCTCGGGCATTCGACGGTGGCCTTGGACCCCTTGAACAGTCATCAACTCATCAAAATTGTAGATGACTACACATGTAACCCAAATATAAACATAGACACACGGCAAGGTCGTCACGTGACCATGTCGAGGTCGCATGTCGAGGTCGCATGTCGCTCGCGTTAATATTTCGCAAGACAGCTCCATTAATACGCGCCCAGAAGTATTTTCAATACTAAAAAACACAAAACTATATTTATTATAAGCCTAAAACACGAATTAACCAGAATATCTTATGCACAGTTGTTGTTTCCGCATCTCATTTTATTTAGACAATGCGCTAGTTTACCGTAGGGTAAACTAATTCCTCATGACACTAGTTCCATATGGCATGTAGGTAGTTACATGTCAAATGGAACATTTGAGGAAATCCAAAAAAGTCACCAGAAAATGGCAGCAGGCGACGAGCAGCCTGAATTGCACTACTCATCGTAATATTTCGTTGCTGTGCTTTAATTCGTCACTGTTTTTCTGTACCGGTCTCTTTTTGAGGCGGCCATTTGTGGTGTTTTGACATTCTATGTCTTTATTACGGGATTGCCCCTGGAAAATATTGCGTCATGTGTCACGCAACACACATAAAGCGGGGCAAAGTGCGCCTCAACATAACCTAACCCATTGACGTAACTTAACCTAAACTAAAAAAGCTAATTAAAATTTAAACCTAACCTAAAATAATGTAATTAAGAGTTGAAAAGGCTTAAATTAAAAGCTTGAAAAGGTCTTTTTCGACACAGAGAGATTTTTCTCAGCAGGGAAAAGTTCCTCTTTTGTGCCAAACTCAATGGCCTGGCTCTCAATATGTGGCAAATTTAGCCAATTATACACCGTGATACGTGACATGTTTGTAAACAACTGGACCACGTTGCAGATATTATACTACACGTGGGTTAAAAACCGGTTCTCCAAAATTTTAACCTTTGACCCCGAAAAACGCCCCCTATGTATCTCGAAAACGAAGCGTCGTCGTAATACGGGACGAACTGCCTCGTGTTCAGCACCTTTTTAATTAGTCTTGAAAACTAAAAAAAATTATCAAAACCTTGTTTCCCATAATCTAGACTTGTGCCAACATTTCGAGCTATGGCTGTTCGAAAGAACGCTCGTGCAGTTCGTCCTCACCCTGGACCCTGGAACTCAGCCACCTAACGGAAGACCGCGTCTCGTCTGCATGAGTACGTGCCCCGCATGCGAAAACACCCAGCCTCCTGCGCGGTCCATCACGCTTAAAGAAAATTTTACTTTCCCGACGAATTACCGTTATTTTTCTATATAAGCGTTCCCCGGTTTGCTGACTCGCCGCCCGATTACACCGAGGATCGGATACCCCGCCGTCTAGGTCGGGGGATGGACGTCTAGCCGCTTTTTTGAGTCGCTCATGAATTTGCGATCGAGCCTCACGTCCAGTGTTGCCAACTCTACCAACTATTCGGTAGATCTACCAACTTTTAGTGTCTTGCTCGAAACTACTACCTTGCACCAAAAATCTACCAACTTTCTAATTTTTTCTAAAATTTAATAAAATATTTTTATTGTGCCAATCTCTTTTTTTTCCAGTGATGTATTTAATTAATGTAATGGAGAGTAGATGGCGCTACAGGTTATTGTGCAACTTTCAAAATATTTTATTTACTTTTTACATCATGGTGGCGTTTAATGTTACCAATTCTCGATTCTAGTAAGCGATAAATTATATTTTTGTTTTTGGTGATAGAAAACAGTTTTAATTTAACATTATCAAGATGAGTGAAACTGCTCTTTAATTAAAGTACGCTTGTATACTCAAATTAACTAATTATTATATTACGATATGATAGACCTATGATTCGTTCTTCAATTTTTGACTAATTTCTATTTTAATTTTGAATATTGATGATCTGTAATTTTGTTTTATCATTAGTTCCCTTATGAAAATACTTAGTTAAAATATGGCTTATCTAATCGAACAATAAATTCAGGATACCAGACTCTTACTCGAGGATCTCTAAAGTACTTGAAAAATAAAGGTAGTAGATCTACCAACTTTTCATAGTAAGATTTGTTGGAAACTACCAACTTTTAAAACCTTATCTCCCACTTTGACACATTTTGAGTTGGCAACACTGCTCTCGTCCATTAACATCAGTTTTCCAGTGCTGGGTGGGTAAGCGGGGGAAGATTTAGTATCGTAACCGAACCAGATTCGATAGAGAAATAAACTATGAATGATGAACATTTTTTTTATTTCGAGAAAATGGTAAATTTATGTAAGTGAACGGGGTGTATGAATATTTTCCATAGCGTGTCTAATATTTTGATGCAGTTTGTGAGTAGCTATAAATTTCATTCGATGCACAAGGGAACTAAACATTTGGAGAGTTGGTGTTTGGACGTCATAGGAAATTTACATGATAGAATATAAATTTTTGATATTTTAACAAAAGCTACATTAAAACAAAAGTTGCGGTAGAACAAAAAAGCAAGGGACCCTATTATTTCCGGTTACTATTTTTGCAAATTATTTGATCACGCAATTATTTAAAAAAAAATTCTAATCTGCGCATCTAATTAAAAAATCGATCGTCATTTCTCATGAAGTAACAAAATACGATTAAAAAAAGTGCTCTAACTGCTATCCGAAATAACTATCGCTATATGTATGTAAGTTGAATTAATTCATTTTCTATTAGGTCAAGGAATCTCTGAGGGCATTTTACAGGGTTTTTCATTATATTTTGATTGGGTCATTATTCCTTTTGATATTGCAAATATGAAAACAAGTGTCAAAGAAAAGATATGTGTAGAGTTGTGACTGATTGTTTTTTAAATACTATTTCAAAACCGTTGAAAAACTACAAATTTAAAATATTTGTAGTTCTAAACTACCCATTAGGGACCTTCATTAGTACAGTTTTTTTGAAATCAGCTTGTCAATGGGAATCCAAAAATACTAATCTAAAAAATATTAATATCTTTCTGTTCCATTTAAAAAATATATCATGTATTTTCTGAACGCACCCTCTGTACATAGTGGTGGTAGACATAGCATTTAGACGCAACCCTGCATCTTTTATTTGAAATCTTTTTCATATTTGTCATATTAAAAGAGTTAATGATCCAATCAAGATATATTGAAAGATATATTCGGTAAGTGAATGCAAATTGCTACAAGTATAATAATTCTGTATTTTTTTACACATGTAATTATTGTGGTAGCATTTATCGGTAGCGTTTCTTGACCTTAACAAATTTTAAAAGTGAGTGAACCAATGACAATTGCAATTCTCGAAAGTGAGTGCGGCTGAACGTACGTACGTAATGCCGGCGACCGCGACGCCACGAAATTTCAATACAGTCGATTTCGATATGTTAGGTCAAAGAAGCCACTATCCGATACTGACAACCGCACCTCCTCATTGTTTTCCTATACACGGTGGAGACTTTAACTGGAATATATTCGCTAGCGGGGTGGTGAATGATTTTTCAAAAAATTCCCGAGACACATCAACTTTTAAATGTATTTACATACATTTTGCAAGTAATGTGAAAAATATAGCCCTTCAGGGGTGGCTGAAACCACCCTCGACGTGATTTTTTTCAAATGCAACCCTATGGCTCGTGACCCCTCATTGTAAAGCTGGTGGAAAGAGGAATCCAACGCACTGATCAAATTTTAATTTTTAGTATGTTTGTGGGGTTGCATACGATTAAAACGTAATTTTATAGTTTAATTTATTTTTAACACAACAATTTCGTACTCAAAATGTGTGTTGTTTAGTTTTGGATGTAAACCTTACTTTTCATATGTCCCCATAAAAAAATTCCAAGCAATTTTTTGCCACAACAGATATTTGTTATTTTTTTGCTAGTGTTTTTACACGGCCGCAAAGAGTAATTTAGTTTGTATGCTGTATTCAGAGTTTGAAACGAAGTGTTATTTCAAATTGGTGAAAATGTCTTATTTAACTGAATCACTAAAAATCGAAATTTTGATGATGATTGGATATGGTGATAGGGCGCGAACTCAATGCGAAGTTGTTCGCTTGTTTCGAGAAACGCATCCTGACTTGCCACCACTAAATCAAGGTACCATTAGTAAAATTGAGGCACAATATCGAGAGATGGGTCATGTCAGGAAAGTACCGAGTAAGAGGCAGCCATTGTTCGTCAGTATCTGGACAGAATTTTTCCCGGCAGGTGGATTGGGAGGCGAGGTAATATTGAGTGGCCAGCAAGATCTCCAGATCTTACACCACTGGATTTCTTTTTGAGGGGACATCTTAAAAGTAGGGTTTACATTCAACCCAACAACATAGCAGATCTGCAGGAAAGGATAAGAGAGGAAATCGGAAAAATAACACCGCAAATGTTGCATAATGTAAGGGACGAAACCTACCACAGACTGGGATGCTGCCAACAAGTGAATGATGCACATTTTGAACAATTGTTACGTTGAAAATAAATTTAATTTTTAAGTTGTTTTAATTGTATGCAACCCTACAAACATACTAAAAATTAAAATTTGATCAGTGCGTTGGATTCCTCTTTCCACCAGCTTTACAATGAGGGGTCACAAGCCATAGGGTTGCATTTGAAAAAATCATGTCGAGGATGGTTTCAGCCACCCCTGAAGGGCTATATTTTTCATATTACTTGCTTCTCATAAACACCCCCAAATAAAAATATATCTATTGCTTTAAATTTAAAAAAAAAATGTAGGTAAATACATTTAAAAGTTGACGTGTCTCGGGAATTTTTTGAAAAATCATTCACCACCCCGCTAGCGAATATATTCCAGTTAAAGTCTCCACCGTGTATATTAAGATCAATGGGCACATCTTATATGTAATCTAGGATACTTACAACCACCCTTCCACACTTGATGAAAACCGACAATTACATGATTTGCAATATTCCACCGTGGAGCAACCGAGTATTGCACCCGTACACAGTTATTTTTAACATTCCATGCATATCGCAAATATTATGGTATCATTTCATGTACAGGTGCATGCCCTAAACAATGCAGAGCAATTATGTCTTCTACGGGGGTGACAACCCATACCATTGAACTTGTTCTATTTGCAGGAGTTTTCCCAATACCCCGAAGGTTTTCGAATTGGTATCTGCTCAGACGAAACCTTTCAATGAATTCGCTATCAGTGAGAAAAGTGAAATCTTTTCTCATGTGAAATCGATATTCTCTGGGAAAATCTTCGCTTTCGAAATCATTTAACCACACATTGGGGACAAACATGTAAGAGTTCACAGTACGCGCGAGTTGAAATACATGCTATCGATGTACCCAGCACTGAAGACAGTATAGAACATTATCTACACTTGTAGAAAATGTAACAATCATACAAGTATTGACGTTGTGTTGCAAAATCCATTTATATATGGAAAATTTCTTCTATAATTACTAGCGCCGCACAGGTAATGACAAAATGTATAATTATTGTATAATACAAAATGTATTATAACCGAATTTTGCTTTTATACTGATTTAACCTTTCAAAATAATAAGTGGCCCTATTACCAACAGCGTAAAAGGTCTTTCGGGTTCCTCTGAAGCCCACCAGGGTACGCAAATATCGTTTTACATTTACACATGTATGTGTTAATTATTTTAAACTTTAAACATCATTATCTCAAAATGACTTTTTTCGAACTGGGCGGATACATTGCTCAAAGACCGTTCCATCGATCGATTTGAAATTTTAACAGTAGCTTATCAATTATATTCTCCACAAAGTACGTAGCCGTTTTTTGATATCATGTGTTTTTTTTATAAACAATTTACTGCTGAATTTTTAGAGCGAAAATCGATATACTATTCGGACATACTATTTTCCATCGGATCCTAGTGAAAACAGTATGTCCGACGCCCGCCGAAATGTGAATATAATCCGAACTATACAACCATAACGTTAAAACACGGAGGCGGAAATGTCGTCATCTGGGGTTGCTTTTCCTGGGAGAGGTGTAGGCCCCATACATCGCGTAAAGGGAATCATGGACCAGTATGTGTATATTAACATATTGGAAAATATTCTGCAACCATACGCTGTCGAGTTTATGCCTGTTATGTGGAAGCTTGTTCAAGACAATGATCCCAGACGTACTGCGAAATCTGTAAAACAGTGGTTAATTAACAACTCCGTATCTATTATTGACTGGCCATCTTGTAGCTCTGACCTCAACCCCATAGAGAATCTATGGGGTGAAGTAAAACAGCGAGTTTGTCAGCGTCAGTTTAAAAATGTTGATGAATTGTATGAAGCTGTAAGAGAGGCCTGGTACTCGATACCTGTAGAGTTATGTCAAACTTTGATAAGCTCTATGGGTAGGAGATACGCAGAAGTAATAAAGAACCATGACTATCCAACAAAATATTTGTAAATACATATAAAAATGTATGTTACATAGTTTCATGAATAATGAACATTTTTTTATATCGTTTCTAATTATGTGTCCTTCGAAAAATGGTAGGTAAATGGCAATTATAAATATAAAAGTTGAACTGAGACGGATGGAGCACAAAATAAGTTACGAATTGATTCGCTTTAGAACGCATGTTTATTGTACATATAATTGTTGGGACGGGTTCAAAACAAAATGATATAATGTGCATAAGTTATGCTAAAACAATGCCGTTTCTAATTATGTGACCGCCACTGTATTCATTCTGTTAAGATTGATTTTTTTTCGGCTAAAATGGCATTCTGGACTATTGTGCGGCGAGCGTAGGATTATAAAATTAGCATTCTGTGCAATTCGTCTCCGGCCGGCCGAGTCTCGGCTGCGAGATCGTCGGGGTCAACGCCAACCGAGACCTATGGCCTTGAATACTCGCGATTCTCGCCGTCAACGCCGCCGCTGCGAGCCGTAGTTATAGCGGAAACATGCCATAATAACGATAGTCATTTATTTGCCCCGCGATCACATGTCCTTGTACGGATTGCTTCGAAAGCCTATCAAAAAATCCTGTTTTCTTGCAAAATGCGGCCCGGGGGCAGACGCGCCCGGCAGAAAGCAGCAAGTTGACTGCGGCCGTAGAAAATGAGAAAAAAAGAATTTTGTCTGGGGGTTGCCAAGAATTCGGCCTTATAATCTTCGACGTCTTACGCTTTTATACTCATATAATATGGTTAATTTTGCTTAGATAGGCGTTGTTTTTTTTTATTTTGTTATACTGAATGTAGTCACAGTTAATGCCACATGCCAATGGAAGATTAAGAGGGCGTAAGCTTTAGAAATATATGAATTAGATTTTGTTATTATAGGGAACGTTTGGTTTCGTTGATTTTAGGAACATTACAATTAAATAAGGGGCAGCCCTCTTAACGGGGTTATAATTATATATTGTGTAAGAAGTATTTATTGATTATTATGTTTTATCGTACCAAATAATGTGAAATATTATTTTCCCGCACAAAATCTTACATCATTAAGAGTTCTTCTACACTTCATACAAAATAAAAACCGATGCACGTCGTCAAACACGTGTTTAAGTTTTAGAGCGCACTGATGCCAGATTGTTATAAAAATATTCAGTATTTAGAAATAATTTTGACTGGCATATGGATGGATTATTTGTGTTTGTTTTGTACCACATTTTTAATTAGAATTCTTTTGTTTCAGGTACTTTTCTAAGCAGTTGTGCACTACATTTGACAGGTAATATATAAAGTGTTTTTTTATAGTCTCAAATATATGTAACTGTAGTTCCCGTCACAAAGACAGACGTCTTCTTTTTGACGAGAGACGCGCCACTTGTTAACTGTGTCAACTGCAATGTCTCCCTCGTTAGCGCGTAGGAAATTTTGTTTTGAGCCTCCGCTGACCCCAAGTAATTGCTTTGCTCTATTTTCCCTCCTCAAATTTGCCGCCCTACGCCATAGCGTAGGTAACATATAGGAGAACCCAGTACCACAGCATAATGCTGTGCCAATACTGTGTATCAAAATTCGACGTCAACTTCGACAGATTTTTGCAGGTTTTAACGATAATTTAAAGTGATTTAAGGTATGAATTTTTGATTACATACTGATATACCTACATACATATGTAGGTATACTGTAGTTGTTAATTTATATTATACATTGTTATTGTTGTTAGTGTTGTGTTGTGTGTAATATACTGGGTGTCAGTGAGACCACCTAATCAGCCGTCTGTTCCGTTATTGTTGACGTTGTACCCGCATTAGGTTTAAAAATATATAGAGTGTGGCTCTTTGAAATGGAACCACCCTCTTATATTGGAGGGAGTGACCTATTTTCTTTTTTTTAATAATATGGTACTCCAGAAGTTCTCCTTAACTATATAAATAAATTTAAAATTTGGCCAGTCCAGTGACTTTTTCTGATTTAGGTACTATTATTTTGGATTTTTTTTTATGTTGAAAAATTATTTGCGATTTCGATTCAGTCAACATAATTTTATTTCAATACCTTATACAGTATTTAGCACAAATAAACAAATTTTCAAAAAACAATCATTTTGTTTGTCTCTGTATTTAGCTTAATTAACATGATTTTGGTAAAGTATAATTACTTCTCTGTAAAAGAAAACTGTGGATAAAAGTAAAACTAGTTTGCACTTACAAAGCAAATTGTACACGAAATTACATATATGTATATAATTTCGTGTAATTGTTTGGCACAACGTTCTTTTCAGTGACGAAACAAAAATAAATATCTTTGGATCAGATGGAAGATTGTATGTCCGAAGACGTAAGAATGAGGAATTCAACCCAAGAAATACTATTGGTAGTATTGGTACAGTTAAACATGGCGGAGGAAATGTTAAAGTGTGGGGCTACTTTTCTTATAATGGAGTGGGCCCTATATTTAAGATTAAAGACATTATGACTAAAGAAATTTATATTTTTAAATATGTTGTTTGCATACATTAGGTACATATTAGTAAAACCGACACTAGGAGAACTGTTTTTATTGTTTTTTAATTTCTCACTTTTTTTCATTTCTAAATTAACTAGTCTTTCAAAGTGCTATATTATACAGTTGGCTGACATGTCATTGTCTGACGTTGGCTGACAACAATCAGGAAAGCCGGTAGATTGACCATATTTTAAAATCATTTCTATAGTAAAAAAAGACCTTTTAAAGCATTATATTATTAAAAAAATGTTATTCGGTAACCTCTTCCAAAATAAGACGGTGGTTCTATTTCAAAGGGCACACTGTATACATGTAAGTATTTATTTTTTAAACCAAAATCATCTAACAAATAAATAATTGCTGGTTGTACATTAACTTTGGTTTTAACATGTATGTCACTGGGTTTCTTGGAAAATCCAATAGGACAAAAATATAAACATCAAACATTTAACAAATAATCTTGAATATTTATGGGTTCGGCAAGGCAACGTTCGTTATGTTACTTCACAGGGAACGTCCAGACCCGAAGAAAGCCTCCGATAAAACTTCACCTTCCTGTTTGCTTTCCGTTCCGAGAACAAAGGAGTAGTGTTGTTTTATGTTTGAAAATAATTTTATTGCCATCATAACGTCGGTCTATCAGTTTAATTGTTTATATCGTCATAGGAAATAAAAGTCCGCGATTGCAGTATACTCTGCTATTTTAAAACAGTCTCGCCGAGGAATGCATAAATTGGTGTAATTATTGAGAAATCCGTAAAGGCAGGATGTCCTCTGAAACCAGTGTTCTTGTGTAATTTTTTTCAATTGCATCGGTAAAAATCGCTTCCAAGTTCCGCCGATATGAATATTATAATTTTATATACATATGTGCAAAAGTAGTAATGAGCCTATTATATATGGTGATCTTTAAGAACTGGAGAAACATGTGCTACATTTTAATAAGAAAGAAGGAGTGAACCTGGATATACATATGTGTGTATGTCACACAAGGGCGTAGCCAGTATTTTTCTTTTGGGGGGGGGGGGGGGCGGTCCAATGCAGATTAAACAAAAAAGCAAAAAAAAAGGTCATTGGAGGCAACGGCAAGCGCAATCCCCCGACTATTTGGTTTTTACTTGACCATTTGAATGTTCAGGAAAAACAAATACTTATCTATTAATTTTCAAAGGTTCCTACAAAACTTAATTTTTTTTAATGGAACCCTGTTTATTTTTCATTAGTTGAATAGCATATGTTGTCTGATTTCAGTAGTATAACATAGTTTATGTTTTCATAATACTTAGTGTACCTTAGATAATGAATATAAAAGATACTCACTACATAAAAAAGTGTCCTTTACTCTCAATACATTTTATTTTATTTAAAAAATATAATACAGAATAATAGAATATACATTTATTAAAATAGTGTTCTACTTGTCAACCGTTTTCTTTAATACACTATGTTTTCACTGTCTTTATTTACATGGCACACTATCATGCAACGAATATTTCTACATCAATGAAAATAAATTGGAAACCACTGAATGATATATAAAGTACAGATATGTTATGTTTTATGTTATTGAAATCAGTATAAAATATGCTATTCAACTAATGCAAAATATATAGTGTGTCCCATTTACAAAAAATGAGATTTTGTATATATGTTTTAAAATTAATTGTCATTTTTTCTGAACACAAAAAAAACCTTGGAAATAACCCTGTAACTTAGTTTTTGGTTCATTTTGATAACATGAAAAGTAAACGAGTCATAATCTCGGTTATGATGACGCATTAAAATGTTATCAAGATACAATAACCACACTGTACATATGTGTATATGACTTTAAGGTTATATCCACATCAAAAAAATTATTAATAAGTCGACATCTTCTTAAGTATTGACCGAGGACATTTAATTTCCGTTCGGTAGGGGGGCAGGTTGTCTTCTACAATTACAATCGCATGTTGTCTTCTACGTACAATTCTTCGTGAATCATCCTGAAAATATCAGGAAAAATTTGAAAATATTACGCCACTAAATTTTCACCGTATTATGTCGTCGCAGAATGTTAATAGAAAATAAGTCGACGTTTCATGAAAAATGGGCCGCTTCTCCTTCAAAAGATTCGCCTTTGACACTGAATGAGAATCAAGAGCAGGAAGACGTTCTAGTTAGCTGTAGTAAACATCAATGCTGTCCTCGAAATGACAGGTTAAGATGAATTACTAAAGGTTAAAAATAATCCCGTATTATATGATTGGAGTCTACTTTAACTGGCAGACTGTTTGGCTTAGGTTTTAACAATTATTAGAAACAAATACAAGGACAGAGGGTCAAACACTGATTCAGAACAGAACGAACCATAAATAGTATCATGGACCTAGATAATTGTTAAATCTATTGTTTTATTTTTTGCTTTTTTTTATGGTTTAATGATAACTTTACAGTACACTAAACAAGTTCAATGGCAAATCTGGTTCTTACTGTGTACGCTTCGTGACATGGGATAATCCAACTTTTGTTAATGTTGATGGCGAAGAAATAAATCCTGATACAGTTCCCGTGACAGAAGTAACTGCTCTTGTTGATGAGATTTCAATAACTGGTAACAAGTATGAGTTGTAAGTGCATTGTGGTAGATCAAATAATGGATGCATTTAAATAATCGTGTCTTATATTCGTAATATGTATGTCAAGGTAAATTAGCAGTTTAGCATTTCATGTTAGTTTAGGCGAACCAACTCAATGTGATGGAGAATATTAAGTAGAAGTGAGTATATCAGATAAATAAATAAATAGGTACTACTAAAATTCAAATGAAAAGATAATAATAATTATAGGTATCTTCTTCATTTATTGTTCTGTTGCGTCAATCTTTTTTTCTAAAAACTATTGAATAATAAAAAAAGTTCCAAGTTCACATTGAACATGACACCTACATATATTTGCTTCGATGTATCTACGTTAATTAACACTTACAATACGAAATTAGACATGGTTGGAACCTTGTTTTCCGTAAGCAGATATATATTCAAAGGCACGACTGCTGAGGATTTAACACATACATACATATGTCTCTAAAGAATATTTATATTTTTTCGAACTTTTGGAATCGAAGACCGAAAAAATTGAACCATATACAGCTTCTAGATTTTTCTATTGCCTTTGTCTTATACATAAATCCTAGTTCCTAAGTCCATCACATATGTATGTCATGAAATAAGACGTAACTGACTATGTAGGAGTAAGATGGGATGTGTTTGATGTGTTATACGGTGTTGAGGCATGGACCCTTGAACCAATTAATATAAACAACATTGAAAGCGAAAATTTGATACCGTGACACTACCATTAGGTATTGAAGATTATGTATTTTTAACCAGAAAAATAACAAATATCTACTAATATTTTACAATGGCTGAACTCCTCAAGAAAAAGGAAAAACCAGCATACCTAGATCATGTAATGAGACGGGATATATATTCAAAGATGTCAAAGGTAAATGGAACACGGAAATATTCAGATAGAAGTGGCATCGAAAGAACCATAGCAGGCTAGCCTAGCCTAAACTGTAATCTTCATGTCACCCACGTTTTTTTTTTCATCTGACCCTAGTGGCAACAGAAATGTTACGAAATATTTCTGCCGACGTACATGTGAGAGACAATTATGACAAACAATAAGACAAATGCATGTTTTCAAAACGACTCATTAGATGGTACCGATGTTTTTATCGACGGAGCACACATTCTTGCTGAGATAAACATGTTAAAATGAATTTGTATTGCCCATTGCCCCTATGTAGTTTATTTGTGAATATTATGGCGTGATTAGCGAGTCTTCAACAAAATTAGAGGCAAAATTCTGCGTTCTATTACTCCCACGGTAAACATTACACAAATTGGTTTATTTTGGTGGCAGTTATTCCGAATTAAAGATACTCATTTATTTGCGAATGTTTCGAAGCTAATCCCATTGACATTAAAATCAACAGCCCTCGAGTTTTCACCCCGAGACAAACATTTCCTAAAAACAATCGCGTAAATTGATGTAAGAGTTTCATAATCTGAAAAAACCCTCATTTTCCATTAATTCATAATTAAATAGCACTCCTCGGTACATATAAGAATAGGTTCTAAAGTATTGTTATATATGCATGTAAGTTAATGTAAATATCGTTGAAGCTTTGTTGTATCGTGATGTTTGCGGAAAGTGTCGGTTGTTGGACTTTTCTTTTCTTCTCTTTAAATTTTTCGTTAATACACTAGTAACAAAAATTAAAGGATATTAAAAAAAATTCCAAATTTTTGGGTGATTTTCAACAAGGGATAACTCGGAGAAAAATGGTCGTACAGAAAATAAAAAAAAAAGGAAATTGTAGCCTCAAGTGTCTAGTATTCAGATCTGGACTTAAAAAATTTTTAGCGGGAGCAATTCTCACGTAATCATCCGAAAACCAAAAAAAAAAAACAACATATTTTCCAAATTTTTGCTCGTCTTTAAAATGGTCTGTGGACTTTTAACCAAAATCCATATGATTGGTGCGAGGTCCTTCGGGGCACTAAGAAAAAAAATCGCAGCGCTTTGCAACTTTGAGGGTTTTTTAGGGACACTTTGAGGATAAAAAATTACCGAAAATATCTCGTTCATCGACTATATCCAAAGTTATACCAAATTTTCCAAATATCCATAAATTCGCAAATTTTTAACTTTTTTTTCAGTCAACATTATCGCTTCAAAAACAATTTTTATCAATCGTCCCCGATTGTGTCTTATAGAGAATGTTTTGCAGTTTTCAAAACCCTACCTCCATTTTCTGTACGATCATTAGTTCCCGAGTAATTGATTGTCAAAGTTGAAAAGTATTTTTTTGGCTTTGATCAACGATAACTCCGCGGCAAATCATCGTACGGAGCTCGTTAAGAGGTCAAATTAAAGCTGATTAAATTGTATAAAAGCGATTTATGGTCGCATGATGAAAAAAAAAATGTTTGAAGTCCACAGACCATTTTAAAGACGAGCAAAAATTTGGGAATTTGTTTTTTTTTTTGTTTTCGGATGATTACGTGAGAACCGCTCCCGCTAAAAAAATTTGCAAATTAAAAAATCACAAAAAAAAATACTGCAAAATAAGTAAGGTCGATGGTTTCGTTGTATCGAAAAAAAAACATCGATGTTTAAAGATCGATACATCGAGTGCATTGATGTTCGGAGTACGATGTCTAACCGACATCGATATATAGATGTTTTCATAATTTTTGTCATCCTTAAATCCGCCAGCTTTTTATTTCCTATTTGGCCGTCGGGTTGGTTGTGTTCGTGCGTGTGCGTGTGTAGTGTAGAGTGCTATTTTTCGCGATTTGCGGCCAGGGTGTCGGGCGCGCGAGGGGAAGACGTCGAGGGGGGGGGGCGACGGGACGTAAGCGGGAAGTGCAAGTGCAGCGAACTGATTCAAGGCTAAACTGCATACCGCGGCACGCCATTCCTGCTAAATGCGAGCTACGCTCTCCTGTCGAGCTTTTAACCTAAAAACCCAATTGCCGCGTTTGGGACTCGACGTTCTCCTTGAGCTTTTATCTTACTGCTATTATAAATAGATTTATTATTATTTGTGGATGCGGGAAAAAATTGCTGTAATCGTCAACGTCAACACTAGTAGAATCGTAGTTCCAGGATGATACTTTCAAATATTTGAAATACAATTCGATGGTCTTATGCAATACTGGCACAACTCAAAAAATTGCCTTTTTGGGGTTTCTGGTGCATCCTGTATGAGATTTATTCTGCTTTAATATGCAAGAACGGCACTCCTGCTTTAATATGCAATCTTGTTATATAATTCAGTAAAAAAAACAATATCTAAATTCCGTTATGAAACACAGTGAATAATGTAAAACAAAAAATTTCAAACCGTGTTCCTGAAAAATATGGATTTTTGAGTTGTACCAGTATTGCATAAGACCATCGAATTGTTTAAAATAGTTCGGTTAACCCATCAACGCCCAAACGGACACGATTTTTCGTCCTTTTTGGAGCGTCAATCTCGAAGGGAAATTAATGAATTCACTCAATAAAAACCACTTATCCTAATGTTTTCGGATGTGATCTTTCGATTTTCGGGGTCAGAATTGTGATTAAATGCTCTAGAAAAACATATATGGCTGACTTTATGGAGAAAAGTACTGAAAATTTGGGGATTATTTTTTTTATATGATTTTTTTTTTTAGTTCAAAAAGTACTCTAACCCACTCCAGATTGTGGAGGGAGGTGGAGGCAATAGTTGGAGTTGATGATAGGATTTTTTTTGCAGACCTCAACTGACTCTAATCTTTTCAAAATGGCGGAAATTGCATAAAATCTCATGAAATATGAATTTTTCTCTAGTATTAACGAGAAAATAATGTTATTGTGAGTTTTTCTTGATCCACAGTCATTTTCCTCAATCAAAACAATGCTTCAGAATATATTTGACTAAATTTTCAATTTTCAATGATGGCGGATTCAAGATGGAGGCCGGATTTCTCAAGAAATGGCGCGTTTTTCATTATAAAAAAGTAAATAGGAGTTTGTAATTATACTATTCCTGGTAAAAAAATCTTTAATCCAAAATGGCAGGCGATCAATATGGCGGACATCATTCTTGAAAATTCAAAATTTGAAAAACGGAAAAATTACAGTCATATTTTATGTAGAATTCTGATGGAAAATGTGCTCCGCAAGTTCCGGAAAAAAATTCGTCAATGCGCCCGAATTCAAAATATATATTTTCTATTTATATGCGGAGGTTCCGAAAAAAAAATCTTCAATGCGCCTAAGTGCATAATATATCATTCTCATGATTTCATCGTGAGAACCTCAACACCGGAAAAAAACCTCGTTTTGAGGTTAGAATGACAAATAATTTTTTACTCAGATAGAACGCATTTTTATGAAAAATATTGAGAGGACATTTTCCATCATAATTCTACGTAAAATATGACTAATTTTTCCTTTTTCAAATTTTGAATTTTCAAGAATTATGTCCGCCATATTGCATCCGCCATCTTGGATTTCAGACCAGGATTTTTGGATTTTTTCACCAGGAATAACTCAAAATGCAAAATTAATTTTAATGGCGTAATTTTTAAAGCAGTTTTAAATTCTCCAGTCGCCGTGCTTGTAATTTTTACTTTTTTGGTGGTGAATTTTTGCGTTCGTTACTTTTGTTATACTTTCTGTGCACATATTATTACAAGTAATCTCCATATTGCTTAAATTATTACTTACTAAAAGATTTTTCTAGGTCTTAAATGTTGTGAAAATAATAATAAATCGACAACATTCGATTTCGACCAAGAACAAATCTACATTCAATAATTCAATTCACGTGGAGGATTCGGTAAGAAAATTACACATTAAAATATAATTTCGAAATTGACATAATTTTGATGTTTTTATTCTACATAGAATACAATAGATAGGACATCAAATTACGAAGGATGTTGTGGGTGATAAAAGAAATGTTTTATATTATGTAACGTTTATTGTGTATTTTATATGATTTTATTGCATTATTGCATTCGATATAAAATATGAAAATATTTTTTATTTAAATTTGGTTTTTTCTTTTCGGGTGTACAAATGATGTAGAAATAAAGTACATACGTTCATATTAATCAAAAAGCAGAGTAATGTCGCATAAACATTTGACAAAAAAAATCTATTGTAATTTCACCTGTGGTACCAGAGATAAAAATTTTCCAGAAATTTTTTTCGCCGTTACACATGTTATTATGTTACGAAAATTGACTGTAACGGTGTCGGCATTTTCTTCAAAAAAAGTCTGGTCCGATCACTCTAAATGTGCACACAACGCCACACCGTTATCTTTTGGTAATGAAGTGGGTTTTCATGGATTCCTCTTGCCTTAGTTATGGGTAATAATAAAACCACCCGATCTGTTTGAAGATGTATGTATGAAATTTTCATTAGTAATCTCCCTAATGCTTGAATTATTATTACCACAATTTTTTCCGATGTCTCGGATGTGGCGAAAATTATCCCGAGTCGAAGATGATGACATAAAAACATCAGATTTATTTGAAATTAAAAATCTGAAATTTTCTGAGAAATTCCTTTTACATAATATATTTCCATTAGTTTTCTTTAAATTCTGTAGTTTCCCCTGCGACAAACGTAGCTATTTCTCCCCGAGCGTAGCGCAGTTTTACCGCGGAACGCACTAACCGGCAACTGGACCTGGAAGTCTGTGGAACGCCGGTTTCGTCCACCACCATCACCAGCGGCGGCCGGCCGGCAGGATCGAGTCACGGCCCCGGAAAGCGATTTTGATTGCAGCAGACGACGACGGCTGCGGTTGCATTTCCAATTCGCGCGATTATGCACGGCCAATGCCTGGCGGACGTCGCCGCCTCATCGCCGTAGGATTTCGTATCTTACACTCGGGTTGTAAGGAACTACTATATAGCGTGTGTGAACCGTCACGGTTCGTAGACATTGCGTCACGGCTGGCAGTGACCGAAAAATTTATAATTTCGGAAATGACAAAATTGATCGTAATTATAAACGACAGAACTAAGAGGTAGATTTAAGCAATCACCTTTTTGTACCTAAAAAACCTAAGTACCAAGATTTAGTGGACGATTCGTTCGCCGTAAAAAAAAACAAAAAACGAAAAATGACAAATGACAACAAAGACATTTTAATTTACGGGGATTTCGCTTGGGGATTTCGAATATTTTTAGAGTTTGTGTATTTTAATTTTAATAAAAGTGTAAAATTCTTTTAAATACGACATCCATATTATTGCAACAAAGTAAGTCAGTGGCCTGCTCAATTTTGCCCAAGGAGGTTGACTTTACGTACTTAGTGCATGACGAAGGGGGGAGGATCTATAACTTTTTAAAATACTATTTTTTTATTACTAGTAAAGCCCTGATCCAAGACGCCGAAGGGGAAGGGGTTAACATGGGAACCCTCCTTATACACGCCCCTGCAGTAAGTATACTTCCAAAAGTACCTCAGTTTTATGTTATAGCAATGGATGCCCTGTAGCATAATATCATCCAATTTATCCGTTGATGCGACAAGAAATTACCTGTCCTCACAAACATAACCCTCATGCGCACTATCGCTCGACAATTAATACGCACATGTGCATGTCATACCATTTTTTTTATTTTGTCATTTGTTTTTTTATTGTTAAAATTATCGATATTAATTTTTCTTTTGTTTAATTTATACCTTAAAGGAATATAAATTATTTTTATTATATAAATTTATAATTATCTAAATAGGAAAATAAAATATTTTTGGATGAATAATAAAAATTAGCGTATTTGAGAAATAAATAGATCATCATAACATAGTATAAAACAAAGTCGCATTCCGCTGTCTGTCTATCCCTATGTATGCTAAGATATTTAAAACTACGCAACGGATTTTGATGCGGTTTTTTTTTAATAGATAGAGTGATTCAAGAGAAAGGTTTATATGTATAATACATGCATAATATAGTAGAGTAACACTGATAATTTTAGAGGTGTCTAATGTGATGTCATAAACCGTGCGAAGCCGTGGCGGGTCGCTAGTATAAAATGAATGGAAAAACATAAGAAATTGACGAAAAGTGTTGTTTTCTTTAAAAAATCATATCCTAAAAAAATAAATAAAAAAAGATAAAAAAACTTTATAAACGCCATTCAAAACTGCATTGAAAGTGTTTCCTAAAATGCCCTGACTTAATTGGCTGTAGTTACAAAAAATATTAATTGGGTCAAGATAATTTTGGGCAATCCATAAATAAAAATATATTTTCGAGTACCAAAGTCTCTCTTTTACAATGTAAATATTTTCTAATCACAAGAAGATAGGTTAATACTACATTCAAAACAAATTTTTGTAGTGTGCTCTTTCCATATAGGAATGTCGCAACTCAAACATTTATAGTAAGTTTAAATATTTGTTTTTTGTTTTAATGTAATTCTTAAAATATCAACACTCTCGAACGAAGTAGTGATACAAAAAACTTCCAAAATGTTTCCACATCTTGAGATGGTCATAGCCTGTAAGGAGATAGCAGATTTCTCTCCCCCCACCCACTAAAATCACAATAATAAAAACGACTAAATAATTATTACAAAAAATATGCGTGAGATCACTGAATGTGTGAATTATTTAGAAATCTCCTGAATTGACAAATTTTGTAACGCCAATGCTTTTTACGTATTTTGTGATGTAAAGACCTATGGATATCTGTAATTAATCAAACTAATATTGTGTTACGCTCAATTTTCTATTGTTATTAGACTGGGACGTAATTTTTAGTGTACTGTACATATTTAAAAAAAATCAAATTTAGTAATATACAACAGTTTAATGAAACTATATAGGTACTACATAAATTAATCAGCCTAAAGAAAATATTTTGTTAATATACATAAAAAGAGGTTACAAGCGGGGTATGGGGAAGCGGCTAATTTATAGGGGCTTAATTCGCCACTGATCTTTAACAAATAATAGGTACAATCGATTCTTTCCCAACTTCCAGGTCCATTACAATCCATTTATGTCAAGGTATTTCATCGATCAACCAATTTATTTTTCAAAATGATAAATTCAAGATCCCAAAAAAAATGAAGAAGCTTTGACAATACCAAATCGATAATTGGGGTCTTTCGAGACCCCAGCGTTTAGATTTTGAATCATAGTTTTCACTGAAAATCATGAGTTTTATTTGCGTCAAATCTCATAATTGATGTTTTATTTTGCTCCACTTTCTATTTAATCGAATTTAATCAAACTTATATATAACAATAATCTCGGACATTGTTTTTCTTAATGGTGGATCCAAGACAGTTACTGAAAATTTTCTACCAACATGTGTCAAATCATTTTTTTGGGGACTGCTTATCTTGAATATCGGTTCAGATTTTCTTCTACGACCTAAATTTATGGTACCTACGTTATAAGGTTCTAGTGTAATTAAAAAAAAAAACTCATTTGATAAGAATAATGAAAATTCATACTTTCAACCCTTACAATTTTGTACTTACAACATTTGTACAATTGTGTATTATTATTAGTATGGGTTTTAATTATTCAGCTCCACGTGTTCAATAAATAATGTACATACATATTCCTACAGATTTGGCTACTTCCTTTCAAGAGGTTAGATTCGTGTGGGTGTTTGGTTGGAGACCGGGGACTGGAGGACCATACCTACAACTAAGTTGGCGACTATAACATTTATATTAATGTTTTAAAAATACCAGCTGGGCCTTGAAAATTTGTTGGAACCTGAACATATGCAACCTTTGGACGTTTGGACTAAATTCAACTTTCTTTTCAAAGAAAAGCTTGCCTAATCTGTGTCTGAAATGTAGATATTTTTTTAATATCTACAATAATTAATTTAACAATTAAATTAATAGTGTTAGAGAGACAATTAAATTTTAGAATTTAATTTTTTTAGAATTGTAAATGATTAAAAAGACCGTGACAAAAATTAGGATATGTTATCTATCGTACACTGTTTTCATAATGTACTGCTGAATTAGTATTTATTACATCTACTCGTAGTGAGGTTATTCCTTACAAGGAATTTGCCTAATTGATCTTTACCATCATCTTTATCAGATATAATTTTCCAATAATTTTGGAACTCGTAGATGAGTCCGTTGTATTTTCACCCGCTATAACCCAGTATCGCATGTTCTACACGAAAATATTATTCTAGTCGAAAAAAGACCTAAAGCAATTTTGGTACAAATAGATTTAATATAGCTCGTTTACCAGAATGTACCTGACTGAAAGGAACATTAAAATATTATAATCTCGTAAATACAATATCTAGCCACCAAGTACATAATATATATTATATTTATGTATATCCATTTTTAGATAATACTGCCAGTTATTTGTGGACTCACAAAAAATACACAAGACGTGTCTCCCATGTGCTAAACCGATATATTTAAATTTAACAAACATAATTATCACGTGCTACATTGCCCCCCGCTTGGAGAGCGCAGTTCGTAGTATATCGTAAAGCGATACTTGAATAGAGCCGCCTCGTCCGCGGCTGTTTTTCTAACCCCACATCGACGGGGTTGTTTTAGAAAGATATAAACAAAAACGGATCGTGAGCATTTCGTTTACATTTTCACTTTGATTACTTTTTCATCTCGAAAATAAGATAATCTTGTTAAATGATTTAAATGACGCTGAAAAAGCAATCAATCAATAGCGTTTTCTACTTGCATCCAAGTGCTGAATAGGTGTTTCATTACTTTTGTTCATATTTAACAGAAACTAATGATGGCATATTCTGTCATCGGCAATGACGGCATATAGTTTTCAGAACAGTACAAACAGTAGATAATTTAGTAGAAAACAGTAGATATTTATCTACAACAACTTTACAAGTACCAGTAACTTTTTTAAACTGCACATTCTGATTGTTTACATCTGAATTTAATTCAATTTCTTTTAGAAAATAATTTTAAGTAGACAACATATTTTATTTGCTTCCGGTTTTTTTTTGGCAATGTAATGTTACTACCAGTGAGCATCATGGTAGGATATTAAGTATTATTGTGCGATTAATAATAATTGACCGGTGATCAGTGGTGCCCTAGAAAAATACTGTTAAGATAACATGTAAAAAGCATTACAAAAAACATTTTTTTTAATGTTTGTTAACCTGTTTGAAAAGCTGTTAATTTATATTAATTACCGTTAATGTATATTCCTTTGGAAATATTACAATTATATAAAGTATTCACAAATCACAATAAAAATAGAATAACTGAAACTGTAGTCATAATAACCTAATCAGTACCCCCAAATTACATTGAGACTGCGAATTGGGATTATCAAAAGCTATATCTAAAATGTGTATCAGTTGATTCCATTAAAAAAATGTTTCGTATTTACTACCAAACAAAGTAAAAACATTTTTGGGAAATATAGTAGTTTCGCATTTTTTTTCTCGAAATTGTAATAAAATTATGTAAATAAATTGATATCAATCAATATTATATTGCATAATAGGTATGTATATACAAATGTATTGATAGTTGATTATTATTATTACCCATTAGTTAAATTGAAATCATTTAGTAATTAATACTTAACCCTAGTTAGTTATTGCCTAAAATAAAACCGGGAACATCATACAATCGTTTCAACAATTTTAATTTTTCTTCTTTCGTTTCCTATTCAATTTTACCATTTTATCCAGGTAACCAAAAATTGATATTTTTTTAGATAAGAATAATTTTTTGAAATAGGTATGTATTTTTAGCGTCCCAAGTGATTCACTTTCTGATCATTTCAAGATGTACGTATTATACCTTACGTTTCCAGGAAGTTACTAATTTTAGAACGTCAAACTACCGCCTTTATTATACGAAATACAAATAAATATTTTATAAAAAATTTGAATCCAAAAGATCAGATATACCTATAGGATGTTCTGTGCCATGGATATAAATTGTGATGTATAACATTTGATTATCGTAAATATACATGACTATTTTAAATACGTAAATGAATGTAGAATTATCTACATTTTCGTGGAAACGAAATTTTAAAAACATATTTGTGGTAAACAGTACTATATTCGTTTATTTCGATAAGTGTATAATAATTAATAAGTGTATGATATTTTTGGTCCCAAAATAAATGAAAAATGAGGTGTGAATGCCAAAATTTCGGCTTGATTTTACTTAAGTTTTATTAGTTTTATGTTTTGGTATATAAGTTTACTAGATTAAGAAATGATTTAATTTGATTTGAAGATTTTATATATCTTCATTTTGGGAAAATCAGTTATGTTCTACACGAGTATTTTTTTTTGTATATAAAGTGGATTTTCCGAATAGAATATTGAAAAATGTTACTAAGAGTTGATAATTAAAGATTTTAGCGATGTGCTGTAATTTTAAGGCTATCCGCCAAATTTTATGTCTTTGGTTTCATTTTTGTCCTAAATTTCATTTCGTATTTACACAGTGTTATATGCTAAAGTCAGAGACAGTTTTAGGGCGGGGTGAACGAGGCGGTTGCTCAGGGCGCCAGTCTTTGGGGGACGCCTAATATTTGAAGGCGTCAAATTTTCAGTGACAATTATTTTTTTAATTATTATCCTTTTAATTTTTTTCAGTGATAATTATGGTATTAGAATGATTTCATATGAACTGGCATAAATTAATTAACAAAAACATAATTTTGTTGATATAACATATTAGTGATAAAGTTCATAATGGTCATATCGGTCATACAGGCTATGTTGGCTTTAAAGGTCATATGTCTCATAAGGTCATAAAGGATATAGATGCCATATTATTCATGAAAATCATATCCAAATACATAGTATCACACTTTTAAGAATATAACCTGACGTTTTAGCTATTTAGTCTAATTATTAACTATGGAAAAATTGGATGTGAAAGTAGTGATTGGCAGCGGTTTGGCAAAAAAACAATGAATAGGGTTTACAATTTAGTTAACTACACTAATTAAAAAGCGTACTATTCCCATCACGCGCGTTTTTAAGAAAAAAAATATTCCAAAATTTGTTAGATATAAAAAGCATGAAAGGGAGCTTTTTTTGTGGTTCATTTTTCACCACGCCCTGGGCAAGGTGCCCAAAACGTACATTTGTCTAAAGCCGACCCTAGCTAAAGTCAGGAACAACTGATCATAATCGGCTTTAATTTAAATTAAATTATATGCTGACATTTAATTGAAAAAGTCTTATCAATAAAGAAAACGCTCTTTATAATTTTAGTACATACAGGTCCATGTATGGTCATTAATTAACCTAAAAATTAATTAATTACCAGGACAAAAATGCAAACAATAATCTAAATTGGCTCGTGATTGTGATATTTAATATAGAGCTATAACTTTTAATTCTAAACAATTAATTAAGGGGGCTTTCCCGCTTTTTCGCTGGAAAAAAAGGTTTTTTTTTTGGGATTTTTTTTTTTGAGGAAAGAATAAAACGGATTGAGACATTTTTTTTAATTAAAAGATACAGGTGTAGGTTACATTTAGTTTTTTATTTATTTTTTAAACCAAAATGGCGGCCGTAGACCCTTGTTCCAATGCAGCTACTTCAGGCGGACATGTCTCATGTTAATGAGATTTTTCTACGACGCTATTCATCTGAAATCAAAAAATGAAACATTTTTATAAAATATAGGGTTGCTGTTAGAGTTTATCATAGGGGTTTTTTGAAATTCAAATTTTACGCGATTTGGTGCAACTGAAAAAAAAGTTCGATTTTCACCTTAAATTTCTACCTTTAAATTGTTATTAAAAAATCGAATTTTTGCAATATCAAAAAAAATCCTATGTTGATCACTAATGGCATCATTTGTGAACATTTTAAAAGAAAAATCATTACAATCGATTAATTAATGTCAGCGAAAAATCTCATTCCAGTTTCAAAAACGTTGTTTTGAGAAAAATGCGTTTGAGGTTTTTTTTACTTTTTTTTTCATATAATTATGAAATTTTTTTACTTACAGTTTGCCATAAATTCGGGGCCCGTACAGGACACCCTCCTCTGCCTTGTAGACCTCATTTTGGCTTCACGTCAGATAGCGTCACGCATTTTTTCCACTGAATCCGTATTTCGCCGAATACGGATAATAAGTAATAAGTTGTCAATTCGCCTATTACCTTGATGGTCAGTGTTTCTGTACCTCTTCCCCCGAGACCCTTGTTTGTTTTCTTCGCATTACGGAGCCTGGTTCCCATGCGTTTTTCTCCACGTGACCGACGCGTTCCTTTTTCATTACTTTCGTATCGTTGTTGTACGGGTCCAAATCCATAGTCGCCTTGGAGGTCTTATTGTCCCCGTCGCCAATATACTGAGCATATTTTACATTATGCTTTTCTTCGGATCGTTGAAACACTTCCTTTTACACTGTCCACCTCCATTTTCCCTGCGTGACGCTTTTCAAGCGCCGGGACCGTCGTCACTAATCCGGCTGTAACTCGAAATCTAATACACGGATCACTTTAAAATTTCAGGACAATAAATTTGAATGTATAACGCATCGATTTCAGTAAAAAAATGATTTTTTTGAAACCGAAAAGCGGGAAAGCCCCCTTAATCAAATAATAAAGTATCTCAAAATATTAAATTTCTACTCCCTTGTCACTTACCCCTGGACACACTGCATAGCCATTTTTTTGTAATCATTAAACCTACCTATATTGCAAAATAAGTACCATAAAAAAAGTACCATACCATCTATTTGTAATTCACGTTGCGTTTCCTTAAATCCAAATTTTTTACTTTATAAACAGCGATAATATTCTGGGCATTTCCGTGCGATTCATACGAGGTTGTATTTCGTAATGGAACAACGCCACTTACATATATTATTAGCTTCGGTTCCAGGTATGTCCACAACTATTTAAAAAATATATGCAGATAAAATCACACAACATTTATGAACATTACACTGAAAGTGATCTAATTTTGATATAAAGCTTACTAATTACTTAGTAGAGTTGTTGACAAATTACTAATTCTTTTCAGCTCATTTGATTGACCGGTGCCGGTGTAATAACACCGGCACACAAATAAAAAAGTAGTCATTACTTTTGACCAGACCCATCTAGGGTTATGTATTTCGATGCACTGAATCCGAATTTGAGGTCGGTTTAACCCGTACACCCTCAAAATTTTGAGTAAATTGCAAAAAAACGCTAAAAATCGCTAAAAATGGCAAAAAAAATGCAGTTATGCAAGCGATAAATTTTTTTACGAACTGGATCAAGTATGTTTATTATGTATTTCGATGCGCTGAATCTTCTAAGTTGAGTTAACTTGTCAACCCTCCAAATTTAGAGTAAATTGCAAAAAACCGCTAAAAATCGTAAAAAATTATGAAAACGTTATGAAAACGAAAACATTTTTTTCGAACTAGATCTAGTATGCTTTTTGTGTATTTTGATGCGCTGAATCCAAATCACAAGTTGATTTAGCTGGTAGACCCTTCAAAGTTAGAGTAAATTGCGAATAACCGCTGAAAATTGCTAAGAAATCTTGAAAAATTGTATTTATGCAAACGAAAAAAAAATACAAATCAAGTTTTTTCAAGTATCAAGTATGTATTTTGATGCGCTGAATTCTAATCCGAAGTCGGTTTTGGAAAACTTAAAAATGCCAAAATCGTAAAAAATATATGAAGTAGATAGATAATATCAAAAAATAGTATTGTTCTTACTCATAGTAATAAACAAACCATGATTCCTTTCAAATTATACTATAACATCAATAGATTGTAATTTAAATTAAAAAAAAAAACGACCTTCCTTGATTTTATACTGTTCTTCGCTTGTATCGACTACAGTGAAGAATAAGAACGATTTCATCAAGACATAAGTGAAATGGAGAATTGGTATCAAGGAATATGGAATGTCAACATGATGGCCGATTTTTGCTGGACTTTAAAGAGATAAATAACGAGAGAAAATAGAAAACGAAAGAGAAACCTACTGCAAAGAACATTCGAAGAAAAAAGAGTTCGATACAAGCGAAGAACAGTGTACAATCAAGGAAGGTCGTTTTTTTTAATTCTAATTACAATCTATAGATATTATAGTATAATTTGAAAGGAATCATGGTTTGTTTAGTACTGTGAACTGTGAGTAAGAACAATACTATTTTTTGATATTATCTACTACTTCATGACTGTTTTTTACGATTTTTTGCTATTTTTAGCGTTTTTTCGCAATTTATTTAAAGTTGGAAACAAGTTGGCTTGTATAAGAAAAATATTTGATTTAGTTTAAGAAATTTTTTTTCGTTTGCATAATTGCAATTTTTCACGATTTTTTAGCAATTTTCAACGGTTATTCGCAATTTACTCTAATTTTGGAGGGTCTATCACCTAAATCAACTTGTGATTTGGATTCAGCGCATCAAAATACATAATAAACATACTTGATCTAGTTCGTAAAAAAATTTCTCGCTTGCATAACTGCGTTTTTTTGCTATTTTTAGCGATTTTTAGCGGTTTTTTGCAATTTACTCAAGATTTTGAGGGGGTACGGGTTAAACTGACCTCAAATTCGGATTCAGCGCATCGAAATACATCACCGTAGATGGGTCTGGTCAAATGTAATGACCACTTTTCTTTTTTTGTGTGCTAGTGTAATTAGACATGGCGGATTTCTGGGCCATTGTGATAGCTCAGTGGGTAAAGCGCCAGGTGAGAAGGTGGCGACTACTCCGAGAGCTATTATCTGCGCGGATTCGAATCCCGCCTGTGGCAATTGGCCTCTGTCACAGGGTTTAGTTGTGTGTCCTACGTCTTTTCCATGTGTATTCTCCCTCTGCACAGTTGTAATGACTCTTAGAGGGAGAATGTCAATTTATGTGGTGTGATTGTGATTGTAGTAATACCGAACCTTTAGACACTCCAAACCTACTCATCTTGTAATTAGGACGCAATAATGTAAGACATTATTAGCACAATTGGGGAAAATTTTAATGTCCACCTGAGTACAACTAGTTTTAATGGCTTGGCCGATAAATACGCTATGTTTACTAATAATATAAGTATATCTGAACGGTTATACAAATATTCTAAATAAAATGTTGGGGCCGTTTTGTTAACTTTTAGAAATGCATTGAATTGAAAAGTTAATTTTTTTTTGGAAACATTTTACAAAAACTACTTGATAGAAGTAAGCATAGCTCACACTAAAGCTACATATACCTTTCTTAATATTATACCTATTAACCGTAATTATTACCCATACGTACATATATGCCTAATTGACTATAAATACCTATTACCCATAATAATAAGCACCCTACAGTGAAAATATGAGCATAACCTCACATAGCTTGCATAGGTCTGCAACTTTATAATTTTTTGGAAGGCGTTTTTGTATTGGTTACAAAAATAAATAAATAACACAGGTTTACGAAAAAAAAAGTTGTCTGAATCTGGGGTCAGACCATCCGTTTATTATGTATTTTTCGACGCTGAATTCGAATCTATTTTTAGTATTGCTCTATCACGTCAGGATTTTGAGATATCCTAGAAGTGCAAAAAAACACGGTTTTTTGACATATTTGGGGTTATGTAGCTTCGAGAATTTTTTCTCATAGATTAAAAATTCGCATAGCTACATAATCTCAATATAAAAAAACGCGTTTTTGCACATTTAGGTTAGGATGATTTTTACCAAAAAAATCCCCTCCCAATTTTTTGTACCTCCTTACTTTAGCGATGAAGGGTGATGTATAATATCTTAACGTGAAATAAAATATTTATGTGATTTGGGTTTATTTACTTTTAAGGAGTAAAAATTCAAATCACTTTTAAGCTTGTACCGTAATGGTATTTTGAGATTTAATATAAAAGATATCGAAAAATTGATTGTGGAAGTAAGTAGTGATTCCCATAGCCAGCGGTTTTTAGGTATCCCTAGATTTTTTTGACAGCAATGTCGGTTTGGCATCTCCTCCGAGTTTCATTTTGTCTCCATCGTACACGAAATTCGCGACACTAGTAAAAATAGATGTTCCCTTAGTAACACCGGCTCGCGCCTTAACTGTAGAATTGGATTTTTCAAATGAACGGTGATCCTGAAAGTATATTTTTGTTTTAACCAAGATTTATCTTATGTTGTTGGTCTTATAACACATGTTCCGGGTTATTTTCGTCGAGGATTATTTTAAGCGCAGGAATTATAGTCACGTTAATTCTTTCCTGGCGCAGGTTAAAAAAAAATGTATAAAATCGCCACGAACTCCGAGGGAATGTAGTTTTATTCACCCTAAGTAAGGCTTGTGTCAATTTCTTCATATCCACATATATTTATAATATTATTCAGCCTACAATTACTACAAAGAGTAAATAACCGTGAAGTAAAGTTTAACCCTGTGGTTCTTTCGGAGATATGTGCAGGGAAGGGATGGCTAACATTATTTATGTGCCCTGGGAGTGGATTATTTCGGTAACGCATTCGCTGTACAGTCCCGAAGAAACCCAGAAAACTCAGAATATTACCATATGGATAAATAATTATAAGAAAGTGCAGTACAGCCTCAATAATCCGAACATTTGTTAGTCCGAACTTCGGTTAATCTGAAGTAGGCGCTCGAAGTATCCGACAAACCTGATATCCGTACATCTTATTACATCATGTTACTGCGTAAGCATTGTATTTTCTACCGCGAATTTTTTTTTAGATTATTCAGATGATTCATACTTATTTGATCAAACCTCGTCAAGTAAACCAAAAATATGTACTTATGTAAGTACTTTTAAGATAATTTATTTTGTTTGTGTTCTTATTTTGTTTAAGAGATGAGTAGTAGTGTTAATCTAATTTATTTTTTTCCACAATTTTTTTCCATTTTCCAAAAAGTCAATCAAAGTTAACATTAGGAACTTGGAAAATTGTGTTCTTTGATTACGACCACATTACACACAATTACGATCACGTGACGGTATACCATAGGAACTGGGAAGAATTTCATATTCGTATTCACCACCGAGACACCAATTCGTTAAGGAAAATATTCTGTAATATTGCTATTGTTTCGCCCGCAGTGTGTACTTTACATTTCTCTTCACCGTATTAAAACGCTTAAAAAATGAAAACTAGATAAATTCATTTTTCTACATCTACTTGGCTCAAACTGAAATGTTTTTATAAATTGTAATCAGTTTAGATTAAAATGTGGAAATAAAATAATAAATGGCATAATGTGTTGTGACAAATAAGTGACGTAGTATTGTGTTTAGAATGGTTTTTAGAATTAAAACGAGTGAAAATAAATGTGGTGTTATTAATGATTTGGAAGTTGGGGTTATTTTTTATTAAATTGGTAGTTAATAAAAATTGATTATTATATTAAATAAATGTAGATTTATATTTAATATTTGATTAGAAAATTTCATTTTTTTTACTCTGAAAACAATAAAGTTATGGGGGGTGAGTTATATTTGAGAATTATTTAGTATGTATATGTGGGTAGTTGTTTTAAAGAATTATTATTGTTTTATTTATAAGATAATATTTTTAACCGGAATATTTTGTTGAGAATTAACTAGTGGCGGTTGGTGATATTTCAGTTAGCCATATCTTGAAAACGACGCATGGGACCCACTTCACTTTTTTAGGTGATGACTATACACCTCTTACAGAAATGATTTATAGTGAAAAAAACCGTCAGCAAAATTTTCAAAAAAACTGCAGAACACCCTGGGATCTCAGTAACGCTCTGTGGAATATTTACAGTATATTTTTCTTCATAATCTTGAAACAACTATAAGGAGAGGTTTTTTGATTTGTTACAAAATATTTTTTTTCAAAAAGTTATGGCCATTTTAATTTTGGGAAACAAATGTTCCTATAAAATTAAAATTAAAATGGCCATAACTTTTTTGAAAAAAAAAATTTTTGTAACAAATCGAAAAACCTCTCCTTATATTTGTTTCTAGATAATGAAAAAAAATATACGGCAAATATTCCACAGAGCATTACTGAGATCCCAAGGTGTTCTGCAGAAAATTTTTTCGCAAACTTTGCTGACGGTTTTTTCACTATAAATCATTTTTTAAGAGGTGGTATAGGCATCTCCTAAAAAGGGGAAGGGGAAACCGGGGGGGTTTTTTTGTAAGGGGCAACAATATCACCAACCGCCACTGGAATCAACCCTGAATTTGTAAGGAATATGATACATTTGAGGATCATAAAATTCAAAAACCAAGGGGTTCCAAATGATAGAAATATATAACTACTAGGTAGTGAACGTGGAAGTCAATACAAGTCGTTTGAACTGAACAAACCCTAATCTAATGTTGCATCCCTGTTGAGACACAGGGTCAGTTCAGTTCATATATAATATTCAGTCAACATATATTATTACTTTGATTAATATTATGTAAATCAATAATTCACAATGCCACAGTTGACAATGACAAACAATTTTAAAAATTAAAATAATTAAGTATGATACAGAAGTTCTATAAATTAAAATAATTTCTCCCTCTAAGTACAAAAAAAAGAGAAGTTTTTTATTAAAATTTTAAAAAAATTTTAATTTTTTTATTTACCCTAGTTATTATATTTGTTATCACGTTATTCAAAGAATGTGACATAAAAGGATGATTGCCACATATCCCATGTCAAAAAATTTTATTTTATCAGAAACTTTTTTTTCCTTACAAATATTCATTTCTTCCGTGAGAAGTATCGATACCAGAAGTTCTGTATATGTAATAGCAAATAAAGTTAAATAAATCATTTTTTAAAATTTTTCAAAATAAAAAAATGTAAATTGTTTTGTCTATTCCATTTATAGAAACAAAATGTATGTAAGGAAAAACCGATATCTCATTTGATTCTCTTCAAATAACTGTAATATACAAACTGATTCCCCACAAACAATCGTTAATTATTATTATATTTCAAATAACCTTCAGTGGTATACAATTTTGCAACATATTTACAGTATCAACCACAAGATTCGTGAATTTTTCAAGGTATTTCAACTACATATTATTATTCTCCTAGATATCAGTTTTGATAGGAGTACGCGTGTGCACTATTTATGAAAAAATGTAACGTTGTGTCACAATAAACAATTTTAAGTGTTCGCAAGGTAAGATACGGATATCATGATTTTAGCTGTCTCCAAACCAGTTAGCTAACCAACTACACCGAAGCAAAATATCATTTTAAAACCATAATTTTGACCCTTTAACCTGAAACAATAAAATATTAATTTACTTTAGAAAAAACTTTTTTATGTATTGGATACATTCATATTGTTTACAGTGTTTCCATACTTGTTTAAATATGATAATGTTTTAAATCAAATGAAAATGGGTAATTTGTAAAATATAATTTTAAAACCATAACTTTGACCCTTTAACCTGAAACAATGAAACATTAATTTACTTTAGAATAAACTTTTTTTATGTATTAGCTATATATTCATATTGTTTACAATGTTGCCATACTTGTTTAAATATGATAATCTTTCATAAATCAAATGAAAATCTGTAAAATGGACTTTTTTGCATAACATAGCTCTGTTGCAATAACATTAGTTAGTCTCATGAGACTGTAAAAAAAAATGACTGTTACTGCTACAAATAGTAGAAACTGTCTTAGAAAATAGTAGAAATTATTCATTTTCTATAAATAAACGAAATGCCTGTCCGTGAATTTTTATATATTTTATACATATGTAGGTATAACTCCATTTGGCGCATGAAGTTTTTTAAGCTTGTCAGTATTATGCACATTTATTTTTGACAACACTTACGTATTACTTCAATATTACGAAGGAATGTATAAAATTATCAACGACATTTCCACGCAAAAGGTTCGCCTTTTTTGATTTATTGTTATCATGGCTGAATAAATGAGATATTTGAAAGAAATTTCGACCTTTTAGATTAAAAGTTGCGCATAAATAAAGTAACAAGAAAGCCCACAGTTAATACTAAGTTAACAATTTATATCATGAAAACTATTGTTTCACTATTTTTATGAATAAAAATTGTTAGTTACAAATAAGCAACATAATTTACTATGTAAACAAAACGCTTACGTATTTTTTCAACGACCTTAACCTGAATCTTTAGAATTTCAATGAAATATGAAACTACCTACTATAAATAAGGAAACATTTTTATTATATCATTATGTTTTTAGTTGTATTCACCATGGTTTCAGTAGTAGATTACAATTACGATAAAAAATGCTATGTTGCAAGCAAAAGCAAAGCGGCATCGTGTAATTACCTTCTATAATAATATTAGATGAGAATATATTTTAGTTTTCATAAACACACAGTCCTTTGATGCTATGTATTTGAAAATACCTACTTAGTATGACTATCCCTACCATATACCATGGGGTCTTTTCTTTGGACTAACTCACCTAACTTGGCTCACCAAAATTTTTGAAGGTTGCTATACGAGGTGTGGCTATTAAATAACCGAACTGATGCTACTATCAGCGCGCTACGAGCGTGTCGCGACAAGTTTGAACAGGACTGTGTCTGGTGATACTTTGCCCAGTCTGAGTTCGCTGGACAAGCCAGTGGGTCGCTCAGTTTGACTGTAGCAGTCGTTTGAATTAGTCTACGCACCAGTGACGCTTCGAAAAAAATGTTAAGTATTCAGATGGAGCAATGGGTTAATCTCAAGTTTCTTGTTGAACTGGAGAAAACTTTTACAGAAGAAGTGTACGGGAATTAACGTTTTCCCGCACACACGTTTTTGAATGGTTTAAAGAGGGGCGTGAAACGACCGAAGACGATCCGTGCTCCGGACGGCCCTCAACGTAAAAAAACGGACGAAAACATAAAAATTGGTAAATTAATCCGCGAAGATCGTCGTTTAAGCATCCGAGGGCTTGCTGAAATAACAGGAATCGACAAGGAATGTGTTCACCAGAATTTGTATGAATCGTTCAACATGCGCAAAGTTTGCGCAAAAATGGTGCCAAAAGTCCTTACTCCCAAGCAAAAGGAATCAAGAATGAACATTTGCGCTGACGTTCTAAACAACATTGATCGATCGACACTGATCCAGGCTTGTTAGACACGGTGATTACTTTTGATGAACCGTGGTTTTTTACTTACGACCGAAACAAAGCGCCAATCCATGCATTGGAAGAACCCGAACTCCAAGTTGCCGAACACCAAGGCAAAAAAAGCCAGGATGAGCAAATCTAAATTGAAAGCGATGATTATCGTCTTTTTTACATTTGAGGCATTGTTTACGTTCACTTGGTCAGACTGTCAACATTATTACATCGAGGTTCTGACGGTGAGCGTGCGAGCGAAGACGAAAACCCGATTTGTGGCTGTGAAGACCAAATTATGGAAGATTCACCAAGACAATGCACCGGCCCATTCTGCTTTGTCTGTGAAGGCGTTTTTTTGCAAAATACGGCATTACTGTGTTGGAACATCCACCATACTCGCCCGACCTTGCCCCCTGTGATTTGTTTTAATTTCCCAAAGTCCATTAGGCGCTGAAGGGAAGAATTTTCGAAATTGAGGAAGCGGTTAAAGCAAAAGCGACGGAGGTTCTGAACCAGCTGACAGAAGCGGACTTCCAGCACTGCTTTCAACAATGGAAAAGTCGTATGGAACGGTGTATAGATCACCAAGGGTGGTACATTGAAGGCGAAAACGTTGCTACTGTAATTGGTAACGAATAAAAAATGTTATGACAGCAGTTCAGTTATTTAATAGCCACACCTCGTATTTTAAAAAAAAATTCATCATATTGAATAATTTTAAGTAATAGTTATGAGGTCGAATGCTAATAGTTATAATATTTTCGTTTTCAAGTCACAAAATTTCAATTAAGTAGGTACCTATTCAATTATAGAATCTTCACAAGATTCGTACCTTGTTTTTGTGAACATTGTATACATACATATGTACATTTTTATAAAACTACTCAGTTAGTGTTTAGTTATTCGTTACTGAAAATAAATAGGGTGTTCTCAATTTACACCGATAACCTAGACAAAAAGTTAGTTATAGATTTACAAAAACGTTTTTTGATAATGCCTTTGACTATTTTGATAAATTTTGGGTCGTTTTTTTTTAGACTGAAGATGTATCATTTCAACATTTTTTTTCTGCTAAAATGTCGCAAAAATACCTTGTCGAACGTACAAGGCATTAAATCTAACTATGAAAAATATGTGGGTCACCAAAATTTATTTTTGGTGACGCGCATATTTTTTTTTCATTTATACATTTTCAAATTCACTCACGTATAACTTAAAGGAAAGATTGCCCTGCCGATTATTTAATAAACGTGTAATTAAATGATTAAAAATTGATTAGCGATTAAAGATCGGTAATTAGCACTTTTCGCTGGTGCCAGTTTTTTTATATTAACTAAAAATATAGCAGATAAAATCGGAAATGATAAGATCATACATCACCTTTTACATACATATATACAGGTGCTTTAAGTTTTAAGATATGTACATACATATTAGACAAGATCATGGATCAATGTTTTTGTACATTTTTATGTTCAGTTATCACATGACTAAAGTTAGGCAGCTGACTGCTTTTTATTGTTCCTCTATAAATTTACGAATAAAACTGAAATTGTCTCTGTCATTGAAAATTCAAGACCGAAATTGTTTTATTATAACCACATGAACCAAACAAAATGTATTTCAATTAGAGGCCATATATAACGTATCATGTTTAAATATACAGTGCGGTCGTGTAAAGTCCACCCCCCTCTCCCTCTAACTTTTGAACGGAGAAAATATTGACGCCACTCAAACACCAATTGATCGATCTACTTTTATTGATATCGATCTACACTTGATCCAACCACAAAAAGGCCACTGGCATCTCATTTTTTTTAGATATAATATTAACTCACATATTATTATATTTATTTATTTATTATTATTATATTATATTATATTATAAATCTAATATATAATATTAGATTCGTCAGATATAATATTAAAATTGTGAAAACAAAAATGATATTTTATTTTGTAACCGCTGTACCGATTTTGAAAAATAGAGCTGCGTTGAATAGAGACTTGAAATACCTTTCATACAAGTGTCACAAGACCCCCTTTCCGTTAAAAAAATGCAATGGCAGCGTCCTCTGTCCAGTAAATCAAGGGACTCGTGTCACTTTTACGTACAGAAGTATTAAAAAAATAACTTTTTGAGTTTTGAGCGACGTCAATATCTTGCTCCGTTTAAATGCTTAAATGTTTTAATGACCGCACTGTATTATTAGTTCTTATGTATGAATCTTAATTTGTATTGAATACGTTCCAAAAGTCCAATTCATACATACTTATATACACACTAGGGTATTAGATTCCTATTTCACCGCTTATTTTAACAAGTAATCTACTGCCTTATGCTGATGTGATGAAATTTCTATTAACGAGTTTAATTTTTGCCCAAAAATGCAAACAAAATCGCTACATTTTTATTAGCTTCCTTAAACAAACTTATCAGGTGTGAGGTTGATATTGTACTTACTTTCGCAACAAGATAACATCAAAATACACAAAACGTTAAGTCTTATTCCGTAAATAACATTGTTATCAAAACGAAAGTTAAACGTAATATTTAATTTAAAAAGTGTATTAAAGGTGTTATAAATAGATATTCATTTTAACAATAGACTTGGATATTTATATGAATATGTTATCTTAAATATAATGAAGGTTTTCTAAAAACATAATTACACAGCATATTTGAAGAGCGTGTGACGATATCATATACTAAGAAAGACGTTAATACCTTTAAGGTTAATTTACAATCAAAATTTACTTTTTCGTAAGTTAACTTTTGAATCGAATATAACAATATATGTATTTGTAGTTTTAGAAAAAAAAAATACTTTGGGCATTATCTAAGTCTTATGTTGTCATAGTAAATACAGGTATACAGGTACCTATATGCATATTACATTTAAATGAAATATTTTCACTATTAACTTATATTTTGGTAAGATGTAATTATTTGTCGACAAAAAAGGTACATACATAAAATATAAAATCATTGTGTAAGTAGTTGACGCAGTCTTGTAAAGAAAGTTTTAGAACCACTAGCTGGAGCTCACTAAACAAAATTCAGCGCAATACTCAGTGAAATGACATTGTTGGCGAATAGCTTTTCCACACGCTGAGTTAATTCGTCAAGAGTGTCAGTTTCTAAAACGCACACTAAATTTTTTAAGTGCCCCCACATGAATTAACGGTAGTACTATCTCTGTCAGTTCCACGTTACTATACACATACAAATCTCTCCTATTTGAAACAATTTCGTTTTTCGGTTCCGTTCGGCAGTCACTCACATCCAGTAGCACACGCAGATTTCCAATAGTCTAGATCAGGATATAGGCATCAAGATTAAATCAATGACCATCAAATTGTTTATTCACCCTGTAACCCTGTATATGTACTGGAATATTTCATGTGTGTTAAAATAGGTGGTGCATTTCTTATTTTTCGTTCATATTCGTTCATACACTTCAGGTCGATATTGTGAGGTATGCAACGCAACTTGCGGCTTTGCATGGGTTCCTAAGATTCGTTCCATTAAAGTACATTCGCAATTAATGACAGGTATCAGATTAATATAATTAAATTATTTACTGTTATTTTAATATAAGGGAAACTTATTTTTGAAAATGTATTTTACTTATAATAAGGTGAGTAACTAAAGTTCTGACTTTACACACATTAAAACGGAATATAAAAAATATAAATTCAGTAGGTATACATATTTGTTTTTATGTGTGTTTCTTTTTTTAAAAAGATGATGGAAGTTAGAAAACTGGTTATGATGTAATCGTTATTAATAATCTCAAAACAGATAGTAGTTTGCGTTGGATACGGACCTGATAATTCGCCACAAATACTGGTAAGAAAGTACTCGTGACAAAATGATAAGATTCCATCTGTGCAAAAATAAATTTATTGTAAAAATCGGCACGTGCATTTCTGTATATACATGTACGTTGCAATTTATGTTGCAATTCAGAGAAAAACATAATGAGAAACAAAAACAAAGATAACCAAATACGTACGATTTCAAATACTCATATTTAATTACAGCTTATACATCCAGTATAGGAAATAAAGGATATTTATTGTTTTATATATATATATATATATATATATATATAAATATATATATATATATATATATATATATATATATATATATATATTTAAATCGAGAGATTTAAAGTTAATACTCTATTTCGGGAGAGCCCGTCTCGACTATTTGAGGACCCACCGCCTAATGTTGACAACCCGCCGACTGCAGAAGAGGTCGAAAACTTCTGGAAGGGAGTCTATAACGCTACGCGTCCACTTCGCCAAGACACTCCAGCACTAGTACACTTCGAAGCCTTTTGTAGGAGGCATCAACCTCCGCAAATCGAAGTGTGCGAGGCAATCCAAGAGGATGAGGTCCGAGAAGCTCTGGTCGGTACCAAAAATTTTGCTGCCCCAGGCCCAGACGGCATTAATATCTGGTGGTGGAAAAAGTTTCCATCCACCCATCGCCGTCTAGCCAGAATTTACAATTCTTGGCTAAATGAAGGGCAGCAAATTCCAAGTTGGATTGTCGAAGGACGCACTGTGCTTCTACCCAAAAAGGGAGATTTGTCCGATCCCCGCAACTACCGGCCGATTACCTGCCTCAATACCTGCTATAAGATATTTACACGTATCTTGTATGTCAGGGTGAGGGGGGCGACTATGCCGGTGTTGCAAGAAATAAGTGAACAGCGTGGGGGAAGAAGAAACGTAGAGGGTTGTAGGGAGAACCTGGTGATAGACTATGCTGTCACCCAAGACTCAATCCAATATAAACGCAACCTCTCCATGGCTTGGATTGATTACCGTAAGGCTTTTGACTCAACATCACATCAGCTTTTGGTGTACTTGCTGAAAAGCCTTGCGGTGCCTACCCCACTAGTGAGATGCATAGAAAACCTATTGCCGGTTTGGAAGACTCGCTTTATCATTACATCGGGTATGCAGCGGGTCATAACTGAACCGGTAACGTTTAGGAGGGGCGTATTTCAGGGAGATTCCTTGAGTCCTCTCCTATTTTGCATCTCAATGCTGCCGCTTACCATTGCCCTGCGACATACTCGTGGGTATATGTGTGGACCACCGAGAAACCGGGGGCATGAGATCAGCCATTTATTGTATATGGATGATCTCAAACTATACGCATCCGGGGAGAGAGACCTCCGCCAATCTCTAAGAGTGGTAGACGAGTACACACGGGATGTGGGCATGGAATTGGGATTGGACAAATGCGCAGTGCTCCATCTCAGAAGAGGACGATTACCGGGTTTACCTGAGGATATGCAAATTGCCGACGGAAACGTCATTAGACATCTTGACGTTGGAGAGACTTATCGATACCTGGGGGTTGAACAACAGCGTACTCATGACGCCGCCCAGGTGAAAGAGGCTCTCCGCGGCAAGTACAGACACCTTGTCCGGAAGATTTGGTCTTCCCAACTCTCCGGGCAAAACAAGGTGTCTGCAACAAATATGCTTGCTGTACCGGTCCTGAGCTACTCCTTCGGAGTTGTGAAATGGACAGTCGGCGAACTGCGACAATTAGACAGGGACACCCGGAAGATGATGCATATGCATCGGGGATTACACCCTAGATCGTCCGTTCCCCGAATATACCTCTCACGTCATCGAGGGGGTAGGGGACTTCTAAGCCTGGAGAGTATGCATGGTAAAGTGGTTTTGGGTTTGGCGTATAAGATTCTAAGGAGTTCGGACCCCCTCCTGTGTCTAGTGAAAGATCACGAACTAGCGGGAGCGGGGGAATTTATACTGAAGGCGGCGGGCACAACCGCTGAAAAACTTGGTCTCGAGTTTGAAATTAGACGAGGAGGTCGACGAGGTGTCAACGTTGAGTTGATTACCGAGTTACAACCGAATCGTCTAGGAGCCCAAATGAAAGCTGCCGAACAGAGAGTTCTGTTTGAGCAGCATGTTGGCAGACCGGTGCATGGTGGTTTTTATAGGAATATCGATGCGCTAGATCTGTCAACAAAGCTGACCTTCCGATATCTTAGGTCAGCAGGGCTCACATCGGAGACCGAGGGATTCATTGCGGCGTGTCAAGATGGCGTAATTAATACTCTGGTTTATCGTAGCCGTGTGATGGGTGTGCAGGTCCCAAATACCAACTGTAGGACCTGTCGCAAAGCGCCCGAGACCCTGACACATCTTTTGTCGGCTTGTCCGATAAAAGCGGTCTCGGCGTACACCCACCGACATAACGCGGCGTTACGAGTGCTTTATTATCATCTTCGGCACTCGTACGAGATAGACCAGGAGCCAGTGCCGCCTTACTTGCCAGGAGATATAGAGTCCGTTGTTGGGAACGAAAGATGCCAAATCTTTTGGAATTATGTGTTCCCAACCGTCAGGCCAATACACGCTAATAGGCCTGACATAGTCCTCCTCGATAAGCAGACCAAGACTATGTATGTTATCGAGTTTTCTGCTCCAGCAGAGCATAATATAGTCTTGAAAGAGGAGGAAAAACGGACAAAATATCAAGATCTCCTGTTCGAGCTCCGCACGCTTTACCCAGGCCACAAAGTCATGCTAGTTGTCCTCATCATCGGTGTTCTTGGAGGAGTTCGCTCTAAGCTGCTTTCAGAGTTAAAGATAATTCCGGCTTGCCGGATCTCTACGGAGTTTCTGTTATGCCGGATGCAGAAAGCAGTCATCTTGGGGTCATTACGTCTACTTAGGGCACACGATTTTGGAACCTGCAGCTACTTACCGACCGGTGGGGAGGAGTAGCTGTGGTTAATAACTAGGATGTCCGGCTCGGTTACTGCGGTGTTGTCGGAGCCCGCGGTGACCCTGACCGGAGGTATGTGTAAAAAAAAAAAAAAAATATATATATATATATATATATATATATATATATATATATATATATATATATATATATATATATATATATTACTGTAAGGATAACAAAAGGTTTTTAGAATCATTTAAACGTTTTAGGTACATTTAAAATATAAAAGAAAGTCATTCTGTAAGAAATTTTTGGTGAGTGCTTAAAATTTCATGTCATATTAGCTTAACCTAACTTACTAATCTACAGCTCATAATGTGCAGTTAAATGTATTACTTTCTTTGCAAGATACATATCTAGATATACTGCCATATTTCTTTATATAGTAATTAAATACTTCACCCACTGCTTTAAAAATTTAATTAATGTCGAAAATTGGCAGCAAAGCATTTTGACGAACGAATAAATAAAAAATTGCTGAAATAAATCACTAACTTTTGGCACACAAAACGCATATACTCAATATTGATGAGCCCAAAGTAATTCTAACGTGGTGATTCCTACATGTCCAAATAATCATATTTGGATATTTGCTCAGTAAAAGCGAAATTATTGGTTATTATTTATTATTATACCAAAACTCCTTATATACATAATAGATAAGCCGATTTTTGATAAGTACAGGTGCCCGAACAACAAAAGTTGAGCATCGCAACGCTTACCGTCAAAGTGGTATACCTACATACATATGTATAAAAATTTAAATATACAGAACACAATTCGACCTTTCTTTGAAGTTTTTTTCCTATATGCTACAGTTTGTGAGTTATTCGAACAATTTGAAAATGGCTCTTTCGAGTTCTTCAGGATTTATCACCTGAATCACCTTCAGGAGCTATAAAATGCTCCGCAAAAACGTTTTTCTGCGATCGTTCAAAAATTGATAGAAATTATTATTTTTCCTGGATACATGATATACTATTCTCTAACTAAAGTGACCTTCGTATCTTTTACAATTTGGAAGTTACAAATTAAATTCATCGCAAAAGTGGACAACCGGTATATTATATTAATCGATTATCTGTAACATAAATATATAAATATTGTCGTTAATGATTTAAAAATTATAGTTATGTCACTCCATCCAAATAAATGAATATATTTTGTCATTTTATTAATGCAACTATGAAAATGAACTACATACATAAAGTCCTTCTATTTTTAATTGAAAATGATAAATACGCCTGGGGAACAAATAAAGCGGTGCAACTTTATGATTCCATGGGCGTGCATATATCTTTTTATAAATTCGAAAATTGTGAAATATTTGTTTCATTCAAATCAATATAGGAGATTCAAATTAGCCTGCATACAAAACTCTTAATATTTGTAATATAATTTGCTGTAAATAATGCTCAAAAAATTGTCTGTTAATAAACCTAGCTGAAATACACGTCACTGGCGTCTTAAACAAGTAGAATTCCTAAAGTCGTAAATCATTTTAACGACGTCGTAAAAATTTGATGGCACAGTGGACCGAATAAGTATTTAAGGAGTATTAGATACAAAGCAATTCAATAGTATACTGGATAGACATTCGCTCGCGGATCGCGGTATCGCGTTGCCGGCTCTTCAAAATTTTCTTAAGTATAGTAATCTACATAAAGTTGTTTATAATTATTTTTTCCAGCAATTTTAAACGCTTTATTTTAATGCTAACTAATAAATTTATATCTGTGTATTTTTTTTTAAATTTCCAAACTAGCTTTCTAAGAACGTCACGAACTAACAGTTTACTGAAGTATGAAGTATACTTGTACAGTGAGCTTAGCAATTTTAGAAAATATATCTGACAACCTTGCTTTTTTATACCTATTTTCAATTTAGAATGGAAATACAGTACTATATCATACATAATATAATATGTATTTTGATAAAAAAAAAAACTCGACTACAATAATTTGTAAACGAACTTGTTTACCTATATATTTTCTCCCCCTGAGTGTTCGCAATGTTTGCTTTGTACTTGGCACCTATTTACGTCATAGAGCGAAAACAAACCGAAGATAAGGAATAGATTATCATTTTACAAAGAAGCGTGCTACAAATTAGCGCCACCATCATTAAGATAACGCTACGCGCCGTCCCGGAAATAGCGAATTTCGCACTCCAAATATCAGATAGCAAAGATATTACATATCGGTTTTCTTGATAAGAAAAATTATTTTATTTACTTAATAGATATTTTGTCAGGTATAAATTTCGATATAAATAATTCGATACACTTGCTTTAAAAAGTTAATAAGCGATCTATTCCAGTTGATTGATTGATGCCGATTTCAAAAGTTACTTTTTTCAAATTCAGTTTTCGGTCTATAGTGTTTAGAATACGAACATGCATGTATAGTCCTTCTATTTTTAATTGAAAATGATAAATACGCCTGGGGAACAAAAAAAGCGGTGCAACTTTATGATTCCATGGGCGTGCATATATATTTTATAAATTCGAAAATTGTGAAATAATTTTTTTTCATTCAAATCAATATAGATTAAAATTAGCCTGCATACAAAACTCTTAATATTTGTAATATAGTTTGCTGTAAATAATGCTCATTTAGCCAGACAATCTCAAAAAATTGTCTGTTTTTAAAAAACCTACCTGAAATACACGTCACTGGCGTCTTAAACAAGTCAGAATTTCTAATGTCGTAAATAATTTTAAAGACGTCGTAAAAATTTTATAGCACAGTGGACCGAATAAATATTTAAGCAATTTATTAGATGCAAAGCACAATAGTCTATTGGATCGTTGGCCGGTGTGTAGTCTAATGGAGCACCGGCCAGCGATTTCCAGCCAGACAGCGAAGCGTTGCCGGCTCTTCAAAATTTTCTTAAGTATAGTAATATACATAAAGTTGTTTTAATTTATAATTATTTTTTCCAGCAAGTTTAACCGCTTTATTTTAATGCTAACTAATAAATTTATATCTATGTATTTTTTTTAAATATTTCCAAACTAGCCTTCTAAGAACGTCACGAACTAACAGTTTACTGAAGTATGAAGTATACTTGTATAGTGAGCTTAGCAATTTTAGAAAATATATCTGACAACCTTGCTTTTTTCTACCTATTTTCAATTTAGAATGGAAATTGTATATTTTTTGATATGTGATTTCTTTTGTTTTTTCTCTAGTGGCAAAAATACTGGTGACACTGGACACACTGGTGACAAAAGTCCACCAAAAATACAGACTATATAATTTACTAGCGACCCGCCCCGGCTTCGCACGGTTTACGACATCACATTAGAAACCTCTAAAATGATCATTGTTTCTCTACTATATTATGCAGGTATTATACATACAAACCTTCCTCTTGAATCACTCTATCTATTAAAAAAAACGCAGGCCTTCGACGCGCCATTTATAGGCACGCGTCGCCGGCCGGTACCGCCGCAACCGCCATGTCCCTGTATTTTAAATCTGTAATATCTTCGAAAATATTAATTTAAATTACATGCTGTAAAGGGCCATTTTGATCTATATTAAATGCACAATGTATTTAAGGTACCTAATTGGATAAGGATTAATGCTGTATTGCTTAAAATCGCTTCGTAAATAATCCAATATTTCTCGTAAAAAGTAAAGGATAAAAAATTATTATTGTGGGTTATCCCCAAGAGATAGACATATACCATCGCGGACTTTTTTGTAGACCTTTTTTAAGGTGTACAATATTGTAGTACATTATTTTGATCTATCTCGTCGGGTTCAGCCAGCGTTTGCAATGTAAGCGCAAAAAAATGTGTTTATTTACGACATCACATTAGAAACCTCTAAAATTATCAGTGTTTCTCTACTATATTATGCATGTATTATACATATAAACCTTCCTCTTGAATCACTCTATCTATTAAAAAAAACCGCATCAAAATCCGTTGCATAGTTTTAAAGATCTAAGCATACATAGGTAGTTAGGGACAGACAGCGGGAAGCGACTTTGTTTTATATTATGTTATGATTATGATTATGATTCAAACAACACAAAAACTGTTTTTGAAATAAAAAAAATACTCTTTATTTTCTGGTCTTAAAAAATATCTTCATTTGAACCCTACCTAAATCCTGAGTACCTACTATATTATGCGTATGCATTACATATGTACAGGGTTAGTTTTATAATTTGACAAGATATTGTGAGTATATTATTGAAATTAGAAAATAGTTCTTCAAGCAAAAGTTATAGAGTTTAACATAAATTTTTATAACACGATATGAGAAAAAAACAATTGAACATCATAAACCATAAAACTGAACCAAAGATGTGTTTTTCTTAAATGGAACACCGTATATATTATTGCAAATTCTAAGTCCTCGAATTTTTCCCTTTTCAAAAATATATAACATATTTATTTTTACTGTAGCAGGTCGCGTCATATTTCATTTAAAAAATCAATAAAAAAACTTCGAACTTTCCACAAATTGACGAGTTATTACGAGTTAATTATTAAAGTTAGAAAAAAGTTCTTCAGACAAAAAGTTATAGAGTTTTGCATACATTTTTATAACACAATGTGAGAAAAAACAATTGAACATCATAAACCATAAAACTGAACCAAAGGTGTGTTTTTTTTAAATGGAACACCCTATATATTATTGCATATTATGATTCCCTGAATTTTTCTCTTCTCGGAAATATATAACATGTCTATGTCTTCTTCAGAAAGATGAGACATACATATCTTACTTAAAAAGTAATTAGCGACAACAGATCACAGCTACCATTGACGACTGTACCAGAAAAAAAAAGAAGAAAAAGAAAAAGAAAAAAGAAGAACAACTGTCATTTAAAAAGTGTTGTTATATTTCAATAATTTATGTTTACTACTAATTGTTTAAAACTAGAATAATTTAGCGAATAGGAAAAATTTGAAGTTATTAATTTATTTTTAGAAGAAATATGTCGCGACCTACTGAAGACGATATTTTTGAAAAGGGAAAAATTCGAATAATTAGAATTTGCAATAATATACAGGGTGTTCCATTTAAAAAAACACACCTTTAGTTCAGTTTTATGGTTTATGATGTTCAATTGTTTTTTCTCACATCGTATTATAAAAATTTATGCAAAACTATATATTTTGTCTGAAGAACTTTTTTCTAATTTTAATAATAAACTCGTAATAACTTGTCAAATTATAAAAACTAACCCTCTACACGGTAATTGTTTTGTCTTGACCATACTCCATTTTATTCGTAAACGGCTAAAGGAAATATTCTGCAAAAAGTATTATGTTTTTACCATCTGAGACTAAAATTTGGCATATGTATAAATGAAAGAAAACTGCACGACGCTAGGTGTCACGACTCTTCTAATTTGAAGTATATTTTTCAAACACCATTTTTTAATATCTCCATTCCCTAAAAAGTTATGACCCAAAACGTGTGTAATCGTAAAAAATATCGTAAACTGTAAAAATATATTTTTACTGATTGTTATCCAAAGATACTATAGAAACAAAATATAGATAATCCTACATAGGGTCTCAACTTAATTTACTTACTACATTTTATATCTGCTTTTGGTTACATAAATTCTCCATTATCAGACACTGTGCAGAATTACCCTTATTATGTTTCTACCCTAAAGGACCCCGCACACACCTTGTGGAAAATGGTTCGCGGTCAATTTTTTTGAAACTTTGGGAATCCGTTCTCCTTGATGTCCGGATCAAAAAGTCTCAATGGGCACAAAGTCCAATAATGGACAGTTTTCGAGTAATTGGACGCTTGTGGTCCACGCGTGAGTGGGGCATTATTTGGAGATAAATGTCTGATTCCGCACTTTTATATATCATAAAAATATACTGATAGTCCGTGGTTATAATTTTTAAATATTCAGAATTAATTTAGGACAGATTCATACATAATAATCATGATTTAGATGTTCTGAAGATAAATTGTGAAAAAAAGTTGGAAGCTCTGTCCCAAATTAATTCTGAATATTTAAAAATTAGAACCACGGACTATCAGTGTATTCTTATGATATATAAAATAGAGGAATCAGACATGTATCTCTAAATAATGTCCCACTCACGCGTGGACCGCAAGCGTCCCATTACTCGAAAACTGTCCATTATTGGACTTTGTGACCATTGTGAGACTTTTGATCGGGACATCAAGGAGAACGGATTCCCAAAGTTTCAAAAAAATTGACCGAGAACCATTTTCCATAAGATATGTGCGGGGTCCTTTGGGTAATAATCAGGAAAAAATATTTATTTCACCACGTAATTTTATATTAAAAAAATATGGCCTTCTGTTACATATTTTGCAACACAAGGCTGTACTATAAATCACAGATTTTGGGCCATAATAACTTTTTTAAGAAATGAAAATATTAAAAAATGATATTTGGAAAATAAATTCCAAATTAGAAGACATTTCCACCGATGCCATAAAATTGATGTGTCTGGGAAAAAAATGTTCCAAGCGTCGCAACGCCTGGCGTTGTGCAGTTTTCTTTCTTTTTATGCATGCCAAATTCTAGTCTCAGATGGTAGAAACATTACACTTTTTCCAGATTACAATATCCTTTTGCAGTTTCCGAATAAAATGAGGTGGTCAAGATAAAACAATCACTCAGTACATTGTCAGGTAGGAGAGAGACTAAAGAGATTTTCGTTAACTTGATTATGTTGGAGCATCCAAAGTGGAACAAAAGAAACTTTATAATTCTGTTCCTTTTCGAATTATATTCTGTTTTGGAATCGTACTGGATTATTTGAAAATAATTAGGGAAGTAAAGTAAAAGACACGTATTAGTCTGAAATTAATTTTATGTTTTTAGTTCGTTTTACTGATTTAAAATGTGTTTTATATAGGCAGAACTCAATTATGTGTCAAAAATTACACAAAATATTTTTATCTGATAAGCGGTACATAAATAGTTTTAATGAAACTGATTAAAAAATATATTTTACGTATTTACTATCAGCTAGAAGTTTGGCCTTAAGCTTGACGAATATTGTTATCGCCTCGCATAAAAATTGGGCCTTCGTAAATAGGTTAAAACCACTCAAGCTTACTATTGGAACTCTTGGTTACTGCTGACAAGCACGTACTTTTTAGTATACCTTCCATTACTTCTCTCAAACGTTTTCAGCCACCTTGAGTAGTCCTTTTTACGTTTTAGTATAATAATATAATGAAAAAACTTATATAAAATATCGTTGCCTAAAGAATTACTACTTCCGAATTTTTATTAAGTACAATTATTTCTCCGCATTTTTGAGCTGGTCGGTAGCATTTTTCTTCAACTTTCCACGTGCGTGTGCCTATGCATGCATGGTTTTCGTGCAATTTCCCCTCTAGAATCTAGGAGAAATGAAACGAAATGCACTAGTTTATCAACATATCATGACGCCGGCCGCCGCTGCACCGGTCTATTTACGGAAAAAGAAATTGAAACGTGAAACCAACGAGCAGAACGGCCATCAGCGCGAGCGAGTATAGTGAACTTGACTCGGTTCTAATTTCTAGTTCGAATCGACTAGCCTAGTCTCCGCTGGATGAATTCTGAATTTCGCTTCCTGGTGGCGGCGCGGCGATTCGCGCGGTGCAACAACAAGGGGTTATCGCAGGCCACATCGATTTATATTTCGATAAAAAGCTATTTCGGCGATGTCACAGTTTTATTGAACCGCTGACTCCCATGCGATATCCGAATTGCCGGAAAAGTAGAAGAATTTTATGTGGACAACGACCTGCACGTTATTTGAAAAGATACGAACGTGAAAAAAAACTTCGAATGGCACGAAAAGCTAAAAATGAAAATCCGTGTTTCGGCTTACGACCCTTAAGAAACCGCCGTCGAGCATTTTTTTTTTCAATTAGCACGTAGCTAAACATCTAAATTTACTCCCCACTTCATTCCAAGGAAAGTGATGTAACATCTCCAAGTAAAGTGATAACATCTCCAAGTAACTCTTTAAAAATCATTTAATTGGTTATATTAAATGGACGTATTTTTACATCCTCATTAATCAAAGTTAAATGTAAGTAACATAAAAGCGATATGTCAATGTGACAGTTGAGACAAAAACACATGTCATTTGGTCAGTTTTTACTTAAGTACCCGTCATTTCAATAACAGTCTTTGGTGATTACTGTAATATACATATGTACATATATATATGGACAACTGCATAGAGGCAAACTGTTTTTGAATTTAACTAGTCTTGTGTCAAGACAGTGTGTAGTGTTTCTTTATTTTAAAGAATATTATTTTTTAAATAACAAAATACACACAAACATATTTATTAGAATCAAATAAACTATTTTCTCTGTGTGCTTCAGTTAAGAACTAACATAAGTCCGCTTTTTTCCTATGTTTTTTTATTCTCTTGTTCCTCTTTCCGAATCCGTGGAAAAACATTAAATTTGTTATTTGAAAAAAGTACCGATGACGTAATAGCCCGAAAACAGAAGATCATAATATGGAAATTGTATTTACTGAAAGACGTGTCTTCATGAAAAACAAAATCGACCTGTGTGAGAATTTTTTTGTAAAAACTTTCCCAAAAAGAGGTACCGAATCTATTCCAAACTTTACGACCTTACTATATGACACTGATTCAGTAAAATTATGTAACATATTGTACATATAAATGTTCCGTTAAATGTCTCGATTTTTATGCGATATTTTAAATTTAAATAGGCACTTAAAATTTAAAATAGTATAGTTTTTGGACGATGATGGCATTAGCTTGTTTTGAAGTAACCAACAAAAGTTATTGGGTTACTATTACGCGGTATTACGTCAGTGTGACCAATTCACTGGTACACCTGGTGGAACAGCTTATTGTTTAATATAAAGCTTGGAAGATTCTTACTGTTATTTAGTGTTGTTACTATGAAGAATTCAGTTGTTGAAGTCTGAAATATATATGTATACTAATTAATAATTATGTCTTTAAAAAAGTACTCCTATATTGAAGTATTTATTGATAAACTATTCTATTATTACACTTCCTCAAAGATTAAGTATCAATTATCAATTCAGAGGACTATTTATAAATCTTGATATGTACCTACAAGATACACACTCATGATTTCATTTACAAATTTTAAAATAATAAGATTGACTTAACCTGACAACATTCGAAAACGTTATAAAACGTTATAAAACGTTATGTTTAATTGAGCAATATGATACATTTAATACAATTACAAGTAGATCGGTCTCTTAAGTTGACCCACAGACCTCTTGAATTGGATCGTTTCCAGTTTTTAGTATTTATCGAAAATAAAAAAAACTGTTATGAAAGTTCTTGTATTGAAAGTAAATTAAGAGGTACTTAGTACTTACTTTAGTATTTATTTTATTACAGCGGAAGTATGAGACAAAATAATCAGCAACTGTCAAAGGGTCAATTTAAATACTGATATACTGGTAATAATAATATCTAATAAAGCAATACTGGAGAGCACTGACAATGAGAAATAAGATCCAGTCAGTTTCCACTTTTTGTTGAATACTTAAAGTTAAGACTAAAAAATAAACATTTTCGTGGTTTAAGGGTAATTTTCTTACTTCGCTTCTTTATAACTCATCCCGCATACCCCACAAGAAGAACAAGTGTTTGCGAGATACAGGTGTTTTTTTTTTCAATAAAGGTATTGAATAAAATAAATTTTATATTCAAGTTGCTCAATTTGAACCATTCCAATTCAAACTCGTTACCTAACTGATTAAGTTGAAGAGCTTAACCTAATCTATACTTTTTAGCGCTAAAATAAATATTATTGCAAATAGACGGAGACACGTTATGACAAAACAATGGTAAATTACTCTTTAAGAAACTACACCCATATAAAAATTTCGTGTGTCAAATTTTTTTCACCGATAAAGCTTAATGTCGTACAAAAATTAGGAGTAACATAAAACAGAATGGTAGCTCATTTTTTTTATACTTTAGTGACCTTAATTTACCGTCTTATACCTTAAGATGTGCCAGACCCATAGACATCTAATAAATAATGACATGACTGATTGAATGTCAGTTAGTGACAAACCAAACAAAAAAAAAAAAAAAGAGTTGCAATTCAGAGTGAAACGTCACACTGGTATGTTATATGCTACTTTCCATGCTCGTTATGTAATATACTATTTTGTATCTTCCTGTCAACATACTTGTTTCCCTCAGTTGCAATTGTAAGAAAACTGGTCTTCCTGTCAACATAAATAATTTTTCCAATTGGGTTAATGTCGAAAATATAAAGCATTAAGGTTAATGTTTTTATAGTTACTGTGACTGTACTGCACGGCAATGCTATTCAATTATTAATAAAATCAGACCTGTGTTTCCGCATTTGATTCTCTATTCATTGTTAAAGACCATAGAAAACAGAATAGTGCCAATACCATGTTGGAAGTAATAACGGCTATTGTTCAGTTACGTAAACCGTGTCTACGAAATTTCCTGTTCTAATATTTTAGATGCCTATTTGTGGATAACGAAACGATGTGATTTTTTTATCGAGATAAAAAACCGCGAATATTTTGAAATCCGGGCGTTGTTCCTTAATGCAACAACCTTGCATTTTTAACGCAACGGGTCATTTAACATATCCTCAAATTTATTGCATTTTTTATTTCCGCTATCATAGAAAAACGTGGTGGACTTTTCCCAGATCGGTGTTTCCTGGTGCATATTTAACATCCAAAAATAGAAACTTATATCCTCTTAATTATTGTGTATCCTTCGATATCAAAAAATGATTTAATGTAAAATGTTGTAATTTTTCGCGTTTTTCTATGTAATTCGTTTAGTCGCATTAAGACCTATAGAATTTCTACACTTCAAAGGTATTGTTTCAGCACATATTGAGCTTCACACTTTGACATTGTTTTAAACATTTTTTTCAATAATATAGATACAATTTCGAAAATCTCAGAAACTGTTAAAGGAAATGATATTAAGTGTAGATTTCTTGAAAACTTGATAATATCCAAAAAGAAGAAAAACATATTATTCCAATGAAAAAAAGCATATGAAGTCATTACTTAAAAACTGGTGATATCACAGGCATGTACCTAAAACGGATCAGTTTTGGTATTATTGAATATATTCCATAAGTAGTTTCCATAGTATGCACCATAATTTAAATGAAAAGAAAAACACACATTTGAATAAAAGAAATCACAACTAGATTATTTTACATTACTTTTTTATCTACAGTATGGGGAAATGGGTTAATAATAAAATACTTCGATACAGTTCATTTGCATTTGCAACTCAATGTCAGTCGGATGGTAGTGATCTTATATAATTGCAAGTCTTTAACACACCTATTGAGTAGGTACATCAGCGCAGCAATGACTCGTCGCTGCTGAGATTTGTGGGTAAGTTCTTTTCGATTTGTATTTTTTATTTTACTGGCGTAACGGAGTACGGCCCTGCCACGCAACGAATAGTTAGTACCCAAACATGTACCATTGGAATATTCCAAAGTTGAAATGGGTTAATGGGTTTCTTAGATAAATCAAATATAATTTTTTTTAATTGGCTCATACTTTACATGTATTCCATTCCAAAGAGTAATAATTAAAAAAAGTCTTGCAAAAAAACCTTTACAAATCGCAATACCATATTTAGTAGGTACACATTTTTTTGTACTCGTATATTTTTTCGTAGATTAAATATATATATATATATATATATATATATATATATATATATATATATATATATATATATATATATATATATATATATATAAAAACGACGTTTTCCACGAAACACCGAACTACTACACTTTTCTCGACGCGCGTTTCGCCAACCAAGTTGGCATCATCAGGAGAAGATTAAAACAGTTTTAATCTTCTCCTGAAGATGCCAACTTGGTTGGCGAAACGCGCGTCGAGAAAAGGGTAGTAATTCGGTGTTTCGTGGAAAACGTCCAGTTTTTTGTTTCTACGCCGAAGGTTCCAGTACCCACTCCAAGATTAAATATAAATGGGTGATTCTACGTTTAGAGGTACTTTCGACGGCCACAATAAAAAAGCATACTTTTTTTACGAATTTTGTTGTAATTAATGTTATTATTTCATAGTAAACAACGTCTTCTTTAGTGCCATTAAATGTGGTTACTTAAATTTACTTAGTTTTTTCAAAATCGCAACTTGAACTTGAAAAATGTATCTCCCCTGTTCTGTCCCTTATCCCAATGTTGTCAGTAAATCAGTGACTATGAATGATCTAAATCTTAAAATAGTTCAATTTTGTTTGTTTCATGAACTAAAATATATAATAACTGTAATCTAATAAGCAAAATTGCTTAATATTGTTTTTTTCATAAAAAAATATTCACGACAAATTTTGTCCTACATATTTCACGTCTCCTCCCCTGGTATTTTATAATCCTTAAAAATATTGCGTTTGTGTACTTTGGCATTGCGAATTTAAATTGAGCGCTATGCATTTGACGTGAAGTCACCAGCAAGCGTCACGCGAGCCATCTGTGCGCTCTCGTTGGTGTCCATTTCGATTGAAGCAGTAGCTGGTTGAGGATGTGATTCGGTGAACGTCGTCTCTTCTCTGGTAAGTTTTAATTCGTAATTATTTATCTGAATACTGAATTTTATTTGTATATTTACTGTAATTTGTGCGTAGATTATCATATTTTCTTTGCTATTTATTTTCGATAAATACTTTTACAATTATCAATGTTTTATAATGAAAACGTCACTCCCCTGTCATCTTTCCCCTGCCTCGTAAGACGCCAGGATAGAGACAAAATGTCCAGGGGAGATATAAATGTGTCAGATCCGAGTATTGTTATGGTTAATACACACGTGTATTGTAAGTAGGTACCTAATACAAACAATAGGCATATACTTTTCTTTCTCTACTTTTTGGTTAATTTTTGTAGTAATTTCACTTACTTATTACAAGTTGGTATTTTTGCTATAAGACTATACAGGAACTTCAGCACCAGTGTTTAACACTATTTAACGAAGTTTCTAAATTAGAACATGGTAAAAGTGTTAACTTTGATAAGTTTATTTTTACAGATTATGGCAGGTCGGAAAAAACGTGAAGAACGTCTGGAAAAAAAGCGTTTAGCAGAAAAATTACGATATCAACTTATAAAAAATGACCCCGAAAAGTACGCACAACAAAAAGATAAAGAAAAGGAAAAGTACGAAAACAAGAAAAAAAGGGAACTATTAAGACGGTAAACCAAATGACTCCCAGGGAACAGCGAAAAGCTAGAGAAACCGTAAAGAAAAAAACTGTTGTTTGGTGAAGTACTTTCTCAACAATTAAAAGACAATTTTCATATCTCTCAACTGAAAAAGGGAAACGAGGGTTTAAGAGAATGATTATAGTCTATAAGAATTTTAATTAAAGTTGATTCCTAAAAAATAAACCATTTTTTTTTATATAAACCAACACTAATGTCCCTCCCCTGCATGTAGTATCTCCCCTGGTCTCTTCTAAAACCAGAAAAAAATTATTAATTGACTGGCCAGCTTACAGATGTATAATAAGTAGATGCTTGAATAAAAAATACTATTATACGGTTCAATTTCAAAAATGTTTGGTATGCCACCTGTCCTAACAACTGATAACCTCTTAACGTAGAATCACCCAAATATAAAATACCGAATATAAAAAAAATGTTTATTTTTATAATAATTATGCACCGTTGTCTTACTGTTGGTACATGACGAGAGTAGCGGGGAGAGTCGTCCCGAAAGAGAACGAAAAAAAGGCAGTGAAGGGACGAACGAGAATATATACATATATAGTACATAGTATAGGAGTATTTGCTCTCGGTTATATAACGAGTTTGGTAAATTTGTTTAAAGCTAATAGTACGAAACGAGAAAGGAAGAATGTTACAATGGCTTCCAGGAACATAATATGAACGTACATTTCGTCAGAAAATGCAAATACAAATATATGTATATATCTTACGTATGTAAGTATGTATATTTATTTTTAGAGATGTTACCCTACTAATGGAGAGATGTTACCCTACTAAGATTGATATTGTTTATTAATTAGTTTGTTTTGGTCCAATTTTCGGTCTCCTGTAGGCACTTCCACGGAACTCGAAATCATGGAATAACCGACAAAGGCCGACTTGTTGCAGCTCTATATGTTATCGCCAAGAAGACTAAAATGAAGGAGACAAAAAAAATCGCTCGCAAAGGAACTTAATGATATCAGCAGATAATTCCCTTAGAATAGTCCTCTGGGACTGGAAGTACATATAATACCGGAAGATCTCTATATTATAGAGATCTTCCTGTGACGTGATCAGGGACTTGTGACCTACGTCAAGAATACGGACGCTGTATGTAACATAATTAATATTTCAGCACGTATTTACTGAGTTTATCTGGCAAAATAGGGACCAAAATCATATCACAGTTGCACAATACCTATATTGTGTATAGTGTAAAACTGTATAAACGATATCAGTATTTTAATTGGAACTAAAGATACACAAAATTTGGCAAAAGGCGATGTTATTAAATGAAAATAACATATTGCACTGATATAGTGCGATAAACAATTTATTGCACAATGTGATAACAAACAATTCATGATTTGCAATGTATTTTTCTAAACTGATTTAGTCACCTCTCTAAATGAATTTTATTTATCTTGATCTATTAGCCTGACACTTTTTCCTCTAATATATGTATAACCACTAGATTATCATTTATTGAATGTTTTATACAATAACTAGCGACCCGCCCCGGCTTCGCACGGGTGCAATGCTGATACTAAATATAAATAATGGTTATTGTGGGTGATCCCTAAGAGATAGACATATACCATCGCGGACTTTTTTGTAGACCTTTTTAAGGTGTACAATACTGTAGTACATTATTTTGATCTATCTCGTAGGGTTCAGCCAGCGTTTGCAATGTAAGCGGAAAAAATGTGTTTATTTACGACATCACATTAGAAACCTCTAAAATTATCAGTGTTTCTCTACTATATTATGCATGTATTATACATATAAACCTTCCTCTTGAATAAATCTATCTATTAAAAGAAACCGCATCAAAATCCGTTGCGTAGTTTTAAAAATCTAAGCATACATAGGTAGGGACAGACAGCGGGAAGCGACTTTGTTTTATACTATGTTATGATATGTTCGATTAGCTCAAAATTGATAACTAAAATACTATCATGTTTAGCTTGGCGTGTAGGTAGGTATGTTTTATGAATGATTCTAAAATTGCTAGAACCTTAGAGATGATTCGATTTGGTCTTGAACAAAATGGAGGGGTCATTAACTACTTGTTTACTGCTAACTAAATAATGTTTTTTTTTTTATTATTTGTTGTTTATTTCTTATTCCTGAAAAATATTATTGCGGCGATTCTGGAAACGCGTAACACTTCTCATTGCCGGATTAATGTCTTTTTAATTAAAATCTTGCCTTCCAGACAAGGCCAATGCTTTGTCATATATTGTTTTATATTAGTTAAAGATGAATGGTAGTTAGATGTTGAGTTTAGATCTAGTAGCCTATATATGTATATGAGTGTACATGTCTGCGACACTTGGCACTACATTACATATACCGGGTGACTGGTACCGCGACGTATTCCTTTGAAGAGGTGTTAGTAGAGACAATTTGCAGTCTATTGAACCACAATATGCATAATCCACTTGTTGATAGTTTTCGAAATATTTTAATTTTTGTGTTTTCTTAGAAATGGACTACCTTTTATTACTAATTGTAAAATAAAAAAAGGATATTTTTTTTGTAATTATTTTTGCCTCTACCGTTAATACACATAGTAGTTCATGTTATGTAACAACATGAATGTCCTGTGCATTATTATCGGCCAATAAGAGAATTATTAGATCAATGGTTCTCTAACAGGTGGATTGGGAGAGGAGGGCCTATACCATGGCCTGCTAGGAGCCCCGACCTTACCTCTCTGGATTTTTAAGTGTGAGGGCACATGAAGGAAGTCGTGTATGCCACCGAGATTACAACTCGGGAACAATTAATACATAGGATACAAGAAGCAGCAATAATTTTACGAAATAATTTTTCCAACAGAATTACTAGAACAGGGATGAGGAAACGGCCTCGTATTTGCACAAGAAGTAGAGGTAGTCACTTCGAACATCTTCTATAAACCGGATCAAATAAAATGTAAAATAAATATTGGACTTTTATTTATTTTTCCAATTTTTTATGAGAACTAAGTTGTGTCCTGCACCTATTATTTTTTTATTATTCCTGGAAGTAACAGGAAATTTCTTCAAAATGTATACCTTATTCGAAAGGTGATCAAGCAGAGAAGTTTTTAAAATAATTTGTACGTTTAATGTATTCACAAATTTTTGAAATAAATCCTGGTGAATCTACAATTGGATTAAAGATTCTAACAACCGTTGCAGGTTTTAGCTGCTGTATTGTTGTCATATCAAACTATTTAACATAATATTTGTTATATAACATGAACTACTATGTGTATTAACGGTAGAGGCAAAAGAAATACAAAAAAAATATTCTCCTTTTTTTATTTTACAATTAGTAGTAAAAGGTAGTCCATTTCTAAGAAAACGCAAAAATTAAAATATCTCGAAAACTATCAACAAGTGGATTATGTATATTGTGATTCAGTCGACTGCAAATTGTCTACTAACACCTCTTCAAAGGAATACGTCGCGGTACCAGTCACCCGGTATAGATATAGAAATAGATATAGATATTTTAATACTTCTTTGGCCAATTTTGCCATGCAAATACAGAATGTAACATGTTTTATAAATAAGAAGGGTCATAGAATTTGTAATAAAAAATTGACGTTTGTTTGTTTCCTCACCCTTTCTAGAAATATTTCTACAATTTACACCCTCGCATTCACCAATACTAACGATTTAGTGTATGTAGGTACCCTTAAAATCACTTACACAATTTAGCAAAATACGTTTACCTTTTTGTTGAAGAGTACTTCTCTATTGATTATATTTTATCTTCCACACTTAATTTTCAACCTTTTTTATATCATAAGGTGTATATTTTTATCCATCCACTATTAGATAACTGTTGAAAAAATATATATAGATAAACGTGACTCCTATATTTATATATAGACATATTGAACATTTTCTTATATTTAGATGCATTCTTCGGATAAGTCGTAATTTCTGAACGTATTATGAATATATAAAATGGAAACATATTTGAATTCAAAAACACTATCCTATACTTTGATAAGATTAACACAATAAAATTTTATAGGTGAGTAGATATCGTATTTCTAATTCTATAAATTTTATTGTATTAGTAAACAATATATATTTTGAATATTATTTTGATATGTATACCAATTGTTTATTAAATTATTGAACTTATAACATTAATAAAATATTTTTAATAATATGCACCTATTATTTTCATGCATGTCGTGTTTTAGAGATTTTGATTCCTGATGGCTTGTGACATCACCGAATTGTTCATTTTTGACAACGCATTTTTTTTTGTCTGAGAATGCTGCGTTTATTATTATTACTCTTATCATTATCTTAATCAGTAGAAAAAATATGAATGATGTCATGTCCAGAAAACTAAATATTGGTACAATTTAAATTCTACAAAAACCTAATTTTGAATCGGTAGAACAATTTAGTAGTCTTTGTTAAACATTTCTTAATATAGGGGTAGGTAATTATACGATACGTCATATGATTATTTTATTTTACTTAAAAATATATCCTGCCCAACCTAAAATATATCCCCCCTAACATCAGCGGCATTGTGTACCTCCACATTAGATCAAAAGATTATATTTATATATTTTGGTACATCTGATTTAAGTTTTAAGTGGCTTATCTTCCAAACTTATTCCCCTTCAACTTACAACCCCAACCGATTCACTTTCAGGTGTAAAATGCAAAAAATTGAAATTAAAATTGGAGTGATGGGAAGGATATAATTTTAAAAAGTAATTTACGCGTTTAGTAACATAGTAACACTTTATTTGAAACAAAAACAGTCAAAGGCTTAAAAAAAAGCTAAACGCCAAAAGGGCGAGACTATTCTGATTATCTAAAACATGAGATAGTTTTGAACAAAATCGGAGTGTGATGCTACAAAAATATCTAATTCCTGGCGTGGTGGTAAATATGGTAAAATACGAGTATTTTGTGGAATAAATTTCTTTTTTTGAAGCCAAGTATCTTTCTACATTTATTAAGTACACAATTTTCAATAGCATTAAATAGATCAATTAAATTGTAGATTGTAGATACTCCAAGAGAAACCAACGGTGACCGAATGAAACCAAATAACTCGACCAAAACCGAAATTATACCAATAGTGACTGTAGTGTTACTAAAAATTTGAACAAACTTTCTTTGTCTTTACTAACGTTATCCAATTTTGTAAAAGTTGTGTGAACTTATGCATATGTTGTATACAGTTTGTGTATAGCCGACATCGGCCAGTTGTAAAAAAGGACAAATGCTACACTTCCCGTTCTAACAACAAGCACAGGTGGTGAGAAGGTCTTATTTCCTCACTACCTTCGATGCGTGTGCGATTGCTTCTTATCTGTCGTCTCACTTCTGTTCGTCCTTTTTCATAACTGGTCGATGTCGGCTTTACATACACGGTATATTCAATAATAAAAAAAGAAGAATGAGAGGATAAAATGTGTAATCATGTTTTGGGTTTGACTGCTTTGCTCTACTGTTTCATGAAACCACTATTCATGGTAGTTGGTAACTACCATGGATAGTAGGTAACTAGATGGAAGGGTCTGAATTGTTGACAAAGTGATACATATTTAAATATACAAAATTAATTTCCGTAGGTAGAGGGACTTTAATTAATTTACAAGTTGTAGTGTTTCACTGTTACACAAAACACAAAAAAGAACGTTACATAAAGAAAATGTGTGAATACCAAAAATCAAGATACCGTGTACCTATGCAAAAAGGGTTACTAGACATACGGATAGATAGACAACATTATTCTTCAGCCAAACTTAAAATTTCGAGGTTTCGTAATATTTGAGTATATTTTTTGATGAATTGACGTGAATGTGGAAATATAATACTTGTATTGATGACGTCACAATTTAAAACCTACATTTTGAAATGAACGCTTACCATAAATTTAGATCTTAATAGACAGAACATAAATGAATATTCAGATCAAACCTAACAGCACACGCTGTAACGGCTCCACCGTGTTTGTCTGTAACAAATAGGAAAAAGCGCACGAGGTTATTTATCTCTAACAGCGTATGTGCGGCGTAAAACTGCCGCGAAGGCCCCAAACAGAAGCCCAACGGCGGCTATTCAGCTTCCCATCCGCCCAAGAGAACCGCCCACGCGGGAAGCCCAATCGTCCGCCGTTTTGTTTACAACAAATATTTCTAACATTAGACGTGTTAAACCCGAACGCGATATCATCTAATAACCACCGCGACTACGCTAGGATACCCCTAACCTAACCCAACTTTCCTAGCTCTGCGCAACGACGACGACGCGGCCATCATTTCACTTTCGGCCAGAGAGCCGCGACGAATTCTACCGAAAGCAGCGCGCTACGCTCCTCTATATGAGTCAGTGGGACACCTCAGTCTATGCTGCTCCTCGCTGAGGGATAGTCGAGTGTGTACGCAACCTTCGCAGAGAGGGACCTGGCACGCGTGTGACGCGGTGTTTGACAGTGCGGCAGATGCGTCTCGGGGACAATCTGTAACGATGACCATGATACTGATGAAGCCCTACAAGGTGCCCTCCGCGATCACGGACCTGCCGATGATCAAATCGCTGGTCTCGCCGCAAAGGATCAAGAAGGAGGAGTGCGATGAGGACTTCGTTTGTAGCACTAGTGCGGAGGAGGAGAGCGATGCTCCTTTGGACTTGAGAATTAATTGCGGAAGAGTGAGTCCCGCGAGGGATTCGGGAACCGAGAGTGACGACGCCGAGGACAAGATCGTGATGCAGGACGGCACCAAGGCGTTCAAAAAGAGCCTGATCAAGAGATGTAAGTCGAGACGATATTTTGGTAAATAAGAGCGACCTAAGTATCCCTTATCTCGTTTTTGGTTGCATTTTATCACTGAGTCTAATCATGAACTCCTTACCACACCATCCTAATTTTCAATTAAACGTTTAATCTACTAGATATTGTTTTTTATGACCTGCAGATATATGTATGTATAATAATAAAAAATGAAAAGGAATAGGTACTTAGTTTTGAAAATTAATAAATTTAAGGATGTAATTTGAAAGAAATATGTATTTAATTTAATGTTTAACGGATTCTTAGTTACCTGCAATATTTCATCAAAATTATCACCTTGCAAAGTGTATATTTATTTTCTTTTGTTGCCCTTTTTTGCACGATATATAATATTTTTTGTGGAATATTAACAAAAATTTAATTTTTATTTTAAAACGTGATTGTTTAGTTGTTCAAAATTAATAAAGTACCTAGGTAATAATAATAAATGCATACTTACTATGGTATGTAAATGTCATAGCAATAATAGCCATAAGTACCTATTTAATAATATTAGATACTTAGTTTTTTGTTTTAAAAATATTCAAGGTCACTATATTATAAATATGTAAGGTTGTACCTACCTAATATTTTTTTTTAATTTGAGAAATAAATTTTATAGATGGGATAATAACTCTGCATTCTTTTATGATTATTATCAGTTTTTAAGAGTACCTAGGTGCAATTAAGCATATACTTAAATTATATATAAAATGAATCCTTTGTCAATAAAAGTAATGTAAAACAATGTAGGTACCTATAAATATTGAGAACTAAACTTTTCATATAGGTTTTACATTAGGTATATAGGCTAATCATGTTTCAAAGTGAATAATTAAATAATTGGATATGAAATGAGAAAGATAAAATTTAAATCAGATATACCTAGGCACTTTTGAAAATTCGCTTGAAAATTTAAATGTAAAAATATATTTGTCGGTGTAGTGTCTACAAGCAAAATAATCAATAAAATGTTCCTTTTTTTTTTAATTATTTTGATGTTTTTCTCATCAGTAAGTATTTAATGTTAATAATGTTAACCGATGTTTTAATAATTACGTTTGAAACGTTTAGATTTTATCAGTTATATAATTTAATCATTATATTTATAATAAAGATTTATCTTGATTGATCTAATTTAAGCTCTACGATTTTGAAAATAAAGTACGTAGGACTTGCTGCTTCCTGTACCAACTGTTGCAAAAATTAGTAATACGCTTTATATTTTTTTGTTGCGTTTTGTTCACTTTTATTGGTTTTACATTTTAAACAATAGAAAAATGATACGTCATAGGTAGTGTCTGATAGTATAATGATAGTGTAATGATACATCATACATGAACTATTAATAGATGGCGCTTTAATAAAAAAATTTATATTTACCTACAATATTCGTGAAAAATTCAATAAAATACAGTGCGAAAAATATGCACTGTGAAAAATGTCTCTGAGGTACCTTTAATACTAAACCTTTAACTTTAAATTTATGTAGATAGTACCTCTTCATTCTGTATAGATGCGTACATTGATAATGTTTAATATGAGCTACAATTGTATATAGGATGTAATACTATATATGGGTCTACTAAGTATGGGTACTATGTATGGGTCTTGGATGTTATCTTGGTTTATAACAGAGTCAAAAGAGTAGAAATCAAACAGAAATTTGCGGAGGCACCTACTTATCACAATTAAAAAAATGATACGTAGTAAACGCTAAATATATATATAATATATAATTAATACCGGTTAAAATAAATAACATAAGTAATTACTCTTGAGATAAAAAAAATTACACCATCGTGTACACTTAGCACACAACATTATGCGATAACAGTTTTGTAATAATTAAAATGTATGACCCTTTGTATGTTGTCTAAGGTCACAAAAAATTTGAGTGAAAATTATCTAGAAAGATAAAAATAAAACAAAAATGCTCATTTATAAAACGTTTTCCCTTAATCTATTCTTATTTTCATTATGTTTTTTTTATACGATCTCAACGTTTATCGTTACCATTGTCAGAAAATAGACCCTATCTAACTATAACAAAAGACCTACACAGGGTGTACAATAAGACCGCACGTGACAAACTATTTACTATCAGTCTGATTGAATCTGTTAACAATTATATACGTACAACGTACAGGAAGATGAAACTGAGAACGAAACGTTTTCAAAACCGTGGCATGGTTATACTTACTGTACTTAGCTGTAGCGGTCTTTGAAATGTGGAATATCTTTATCTTAAAAAATAGCTCAGGACTTAAACCATTTGTTATGTGGTAATTACCAGACTCAAAAGTTTTTTGAAAAGGGGACAAAGGACCCAAGAATCTCGAAAACGTAAAAGAAAAAAATGCGATAAAGGTTGAATATGGAGAACTCAGCACGTTATCTAGGACTTATCTCTTCAAAATTTACACACTGGCACTTATCGAGTAAAAACAAGGGAACTGGTAGGTAGGTACTGTTTAATAAATTACCTATTAAATGGCACTATAAAAATTCAATAATTATTAGCTCTTAACTTTCCTCAAAAATCTGTAGTGTCATATTCGTTTGTTCCCGATAACTTTTGAAATATGTAATTTTACTAAATGTGCTGTTACATTTATTATTTCAATTATTACATTTACTTACATACCACGTTCTTATTTTACAGTTCACGTATTCTAGAACTTAATTGTGGCTTTGTGAAATCGTACTCTCTATGTACACTGTATTTAACTCTACTAATAACATAAGTGACAATAATGTTTCATAAATGGGCTAAGAAGATTGTCAAAATGTGCCAAGAAAACTGTAAAAATAAACTTTTGTATGCAAACTACTAAAGGGTATTAGTAGAAGTATTAGGTACTTAAGATAAGCCGATACTTAGGCATAAGTTTAAGATCTCTGCATGTTGGGTAGATATTAAGATATATATAAATTTTTATATTGATTTTTATTTTTGAAACATGTATTAAAAGAAGTCAAGAACATGCAACGTCGAAAGTGTCTGGTATTTCGCGTTTTTTTTTACATCTGTCAACGATACACTATTAGAGGAACATGCCTATAAAACGCCTAAAACCAACTTCCTTGGTAAATTGATTGTTATCCTCATTTTGTATAATTTTTTTGTGTAAACATTTGGAAATCAATAGCGGGTGCCTGACCTTACTCAGGGCTATCCGTCTATTGTTACATCCGGCATAAAAAGGTTGTAGTTTTATTGCAAAATATTTCCTTTAGATGATTAATAAAATAACAGGTAGTTAATTCAAAAGCGCATTTCATGAAGTAATGCGACCGCTGATGCATAAAATTTACGTATAGTTAAATTGCTAAAAAAAATGCACTAGATCTTGAGGGATTGTTATAGGTCAGGCGTGGCATACAGTTGAAGAAAGAAATAACGATCACAAGGCAGTACAGGGTGTCCTAGTTTCTGATTCAGAAGCATAAGTGTGCCTATACAGTGTGTATCGGTGAAGTACTTTACATTATTTCATAAACAATGGTTCAATTTTCCATGATTTTAGAGCTATAAACGTTTCAAGTTTAGACAAGTTTTACATCATAAAGTTGCCATGGTTTATAAGCGTTTGTTACTTAACATTTCAAAATAAAAAAATGCCAATTGACATTGTGAGTAGTACTTTTCAGAGGTGTTCATCTTAACTGTCGATTTTGGTTTCAAAATAATGTAATCCTTTACTGTAAGTAATGACTAATAACAGAGGAACAATAAAATAACAATAGAACAAGAATTGCAGAATACTTACCTAATACGTATGTTCAAATCCTTCCGAAAGCAAAATTGAGAACTAAGAAGAAAACATTTGAAAAACACTCACAACTGACATTTATGTAAATAAACATTTTAACATGTTTAAATAAATAAACATGTTAAATAACAATAAACTTATAAACCAATCATTAGAATGTAATATAACGTGTCTAAACTTGCAACGTTTTAGCTTCGTAACCATAGAGAATTTGATCGTTATTTAAAGGACATTTACCAACTGCCTGTATGTGTATCTTTCTTTTCAATTATTAACGCGTCTTCGTCAAATAGACAATGTCAAAAGAGACAATTTGAAAATCGAATTTGTGGAGAGAGGCTTTAATATCTAAAATACTTCTAGACAATCTTGTTAAAAATGCAGGTAAATATTTCCATAAGTTAATAAACAATTCGAGACATAATCAAACATCAGACACGACCTACAGCAAGTATTCTGCATTGTATGTAACTAAAATGATAAACAAAACATAATGCCAGTTACAATGGTAATATTTTGACTTGCTAAAACCATTAATTTTCATATTTGCCTTTCCTGTTTTTTATATCTTATTTTTGCATAGAATAACTTATTACAGTCAGGTACGTGTTAAAGTACACTTTAGGTACTACTCACCTTGTATATTTAGTCGATCTTTAAGGTAAAATAAAAACGAAATCATCTGAAAACGCTGACCATAACGACCAGCGCTTAGATTACATTGTGCAGGTCAACATTGAACTGTTTGTTTTTGGTATGCCAAAAAAACACGTTCATTTAAGCGTGGAAAAGCACGGTTTCGATTATTTTTAAAAAACAATCGTAAAAAGTATCCTTACACGATAGTACAACAACGCCAATGTCATATACTTTGCGGAATGGTATTGAAGGTGTTATTGTGACATAATTTCTAAAATAAATCAAGTATTTTACGCAAACAACTCGTACATATACTGATGTGTATCGATTCGTTTGGCCCTGACCTATACTCGACACAGTTGAGGGTGGAAGGTCTCCGAAATAAAAAGGGAACCCTTGCGGGGGATAAAGCGAAAATGATACCTCTCTCTATATGCTTCTATATTACGGAGGCGTATGTAGGAATTTTGACAAAAACTGATGTTAAAGTAAAATTGATGGTAGGTTTTTCACATTAAATACAAAAATTGTGCGTAATTAAATCGTGAGGGGAGTATACATATCCATATTTCTAAATCAGGTCACTCGACCTGCAAATGTTTTCTTTTTTATTGTCGAGTTTGGTTGACAATGTTATTAGACGAATAAACGTTTTGTGAGGCGTTGAAAGTTATGTGAGCCCTTTTATATTTGTTTTATTCCTAAGGAAACATGAGACCCACACCAGAGTTTAGGAGTTATCACTGGACCCAAATAGAAGAAGAATAGCAAAAAAACATAAAAAAAAATTGTGGCTAACCCCCACAAAATCTTGGAAACGGGCTGCATAATGTTTACGAAATATTTTTTTTCTAAATTATCGAATAAACAGGTACAGTCTTTTTCCAAAATTCGAGATCTGCTCAAGCTATGGAATTTTGAATTTTTATTTCATACCAGCATTTCTGGGATTTTGTAATAGCAGTAACTTTTAGAAAAATTATTGTTTTGCAAAAACTGTAAGAATAAAAAGGTGTATCACATGGTAATTATGAAAACCAATATTTCAAAAAATATTTTATAGTTTCCAAGATTTTCTGGTACTTCAGATTTTTGTAGTTTAATTTTTTTTGGGGTTTTTTTTGCTATTTTTTCACCAGGATCAAGTAATAACTCCATAAAATCTTGTGTAGGTCCCATCCTTCCTTACGAAATTATAAAAATTTCAGATTCCAGTTATAAGTTGTTACGTTCATAATTTTTAGGTATAATAGCGTTTTTAATTATTTAGTCATTTTAAACTGTAAATAAACGGTTCGTCATGCGTTATCTGCACACAAATTAAAACTTCAGAAAAGCCTCACTTTTACGCTTTCAGATCCAGTAAACGTAAAATGTTTTTACACAATGTCTTATTTGCCCTAAGTACAATATGAAAAAGTTGTAGAATCACCTTACGTAAAGGATAGTTATTGAGCAACTATAAAAAAATTGTTACCATCGAAAGCTAACTAAAGATTAATTCTAATAATACAATTATTATTGATATACTAAAAATATGTAAACCACAGAACATCTAACTTTCTTAGGCATGTGACCATAGTAATAAACTGAAGGCAGTATTATTATTAAAACAACCGTGGAATAAAGCATATCATTTCAATTTGCATAATATTTATTTTTGAATTATTTGACAAATAATTATAATTATTAGTTTTCCAACTACTCTAGGTATAGTGTATTCTAGAGAGGACTGTATATTATTCTCTAATTGTAGATTGTAAAGTTCCATTATTAATTAATTGATTAATTTTTTCTTGATTCTAGTTTCACAACTGGATTATTTGAAAATGTAACCCATCATATACGTAATAGGTATAGAGTCAGTGATGATATAAACGATTTCTTTATGGCTTTGGCTGATTAGGTACGGGCGTTCGGGTACCGCACGTAAAAATTAATTGTTGGTTCAGTCAACGTTGTGATTGGTAAAAAGTACTCCATTATCAAAATAATTAAATGCCAAATGAAACATATTATACAACGTGGTCTTTTTCTATCCTAATAAAGTCCTGATTTATGTTCATCGTCAGACCGCATCAAATGCCTTTTTTGTGTGCAGCGAGCTTTAAAAATGATCCTCGAAGGAATCCATTTTAATAATGTGTCTGGTAGATGTCTTGAGAAAGGGTTAAAACGATTTTTTATAGGTCAAACACCAGAAGGGTTTTCTACCTGCATGCAATGCTTGCCTTATTTTTATATAAGAATGTACGATGACCTACTGTGGGGTAATTTTAATTCCATTAAACGCTTCTTGAAACAGCGGAATTAATATCGTTAGTGTCGTTAATTTGTTTCAATAATATACCTATTATTTAATTGCGTTAGCCTGGGCGTCTCGTATTTGCTAATATTATTATGTATGCAAATAGTGAAGTAAACACAAGTCGTTCGTATTTTATTTAAAAAAAATTAAAAGTATTTTTTCGCCGATTGCAGGTGATGACCTTCACCTAGTTAACAGAGTCATTCGCCATTTGCATAATAAACATTAGTTGTACGTATCAATTTCTAGAAATAATAATTATATTATGAGGCGTACAGAGTGTTTCATACAGTTGAAAATCGTCATATTAATTGAAAAAACGAAAAAAAGTGTAAGAATACTGAAAATATATCCCAAAAAAGTAGACTAGATACGTCATTTATTATTAAAATCACAAAACTGAAAACCAGCGAAGCGATATTTAAGAGTATAAATGTTTATATTTCACTGGATTTTTTGCATAAACCATTTGACTTAATTCACAAATTATTAAATTCCACAATTATTATTATTAATTGTATTAATAAATCAATACTTTTAAATTAGACCGCAACTTAAACCACAATTCCCACTATGTTGGAATACATATTGTACTATACGAGATGATTAGTATAGCGACGTATTTCTTTGAGGGCGTGTCAAAATAATTCATCAAAAATCAAAATATTTTGCAATTGATTTAATTACCTACAGTCTCGATTATGCAAATCTGATTTTTTTTTTTAATTTTCAGTACTTTTTTTATAAAGGCATTACCCGTTACTTACTAATTATATGATACTTAAAATTAAGAGAATTAGGTGAGATATCTCAAAAACGAATGAATATTGTGACTGGACTGATTATTTTCAAATGAGACATGCTTAACGTCAACACGCTCTTAACATTTTCTAGATTCAAGGGCGTAGCCAGGGGGGGGGCGATGGGAGCGATCGCCTCCCCCCAAAGGGTCAAGTAAAAACTAAAATACTCGGGGAATTGCGGTTGCCGTTGCCTCTACTGACCTTTTTTTTAAATCTGAACTGGGCGCCCCCCCCCCTCAAACATAAATACTGGCTACGCCCTTGTCTAGATGAATACGCCAGCATACCAGGTATAAGCATTGAATGCATGCTTATGTAATTTGAGCCTTAAATTTTTAATTTAGACTACTTATTGTTTTTAATTGTGATTCATGGATAAAACAATTTATAGTATTGTAATAGTTTTACCATGCAGTGTGTTTAAAATACTTATTAAAAAAGTAAAAATTAATTCGGTTCTGATCCGAAAAAATCTATCCTAATCCTAAAAAAATATTATATGCACATACTAATTAGCTGTGATACATTCTTAGTTTTTATAATAGTGATGTCTACGTACTCACCTATTATTCCGAGTAGATGTAGCTGCCTACCGCAAGTAAAATATTACGTTTATGTGAAATTATAATTATATTTGTATAAAAGACTTTCTTCACATACCAGCCGCGTGCGAGAGAAATCCAATTTTCTCATTTCTCCTATAAAAAAATCCGACAGATTTGACCCATTTTCGAAGTACCGTTAGACGGTTCCCCCTTTTAATAGACAACGCAGGTAGACAAACACGGACTTATACCTGCCGCCACCACTTTTTCTATCCTTCGTTATATTAATTCGAGAGGGTGGCACATTGGCTTCATTGTGCACAGGTTTCGAGTTTTTTGCGCCGATTTTATAACCCATATAAAGAGAAAAGGTTATCTCGGAACTGTACATTTGCGAAAATCCTTCTCGAAATTGGATCCTTTATACCTAGAACCGTTCACGGTAATCAAGGGTACCGCTATATACACGCCATACTGCCTTAAAAAAGACATTTGTGTATCCTGATTATTTTATTGGCAAGAGGATTCGCAAAAAAGTTAATTATTTTATGGGGCGGGAAAGAAACCTTTCCTTCAGGGTGAAGGATAGTAATAAAGCCTTTTCTGCAATTCATTTACCTTAGCTTTCACAATGTCTTATAGGCCGGTCGCAATTTATTGTAGAAAATCGCCGTTTTTAAACGAAAATATTCTCAAAAATGACACAAACATCAAGTAAAACACCAATATACCAATGAAATGTATGTATATATTTTTTAATTTGCCACGCCAAATTTTAATTTTCAAATATACACACACTATAATTGGAGGCTCACAAGTTTTTTTAAATATTTTTTTTTTCCCCCCCAAAAAAATTTTGAAAAAATATTTTTTATGTCATTTTCTGAAACTATTTTAAAATTTCATTTATACTTACTTTAAAACTTTATTAACATTATCGCATTATTTAATAATTAATCTTATGGGCATTAATTGTGCTGATTTTTGTTATATCTTAATTTTTTCATAATAGTACTTATTATGAAAATTAATTATTAAATTAATTTATTTATTTAGGTATTAATATTTTTTCCAAAATACGACATTAAACATACAACAGATTTTTTCTAAGCTTTTTTGTAATTGCTTCAGTTAAATATTGGAGAAAACCGACATAAATCCATGAAGGAATAAATTGCAACTAATCTAAGGTTGAATCGAATAAGTTCTTCGTGATTTAAATATTTTTTAAATGTGATCAGAATTTTCAGAAAGTTATTGTTTATATATTATTTTCACTATATCGTTTTTATTAATCTGGTGGAAATATTTCTACAACACTAGATTAGAAAAGCAATTCCGATTCATGCGAATCAAGTTAATACCCGTTAAGTATAGGTATTTCTTTTTTCAGTAAATCGTCAAGTATTGAAAAAACTACTTATTTATTTGTTGTATTTTCGATTTTTTCTCCGTGTAATTTTTAATTTGTATGAGCTTTACTATTTTAATTATATCCTACATTTACTTTCAGAACCAAAATTTACTTTTCGAACTACATCTCAAACGCCAAAAGTGTTTATTGAAAATTATCTCTGTTTACTTCTTAAAAAATATGACTTTTTAAACATCCCCTCATTCCTGGTTAACCTAAATAAAACAACAGATACATTGTTGACTCCTTATTAGCCCCTTAATAATAAAGTACGCAGATTTTATCGCTCGTTAAAACCTTAAGTGAAAAAATCCACAAGACAACCTCACCGCCAGAACAGAACTCCCCTTTTTATTCGTGCGGGTGGTATCCGTGTGTGACAAGAGCTCCGTTATGGACGGCAGACGCGTTTTATTGCGCTTTAAGGGGGATGATCGTAAAAACGAGCTACCGGCTATAAACTGTATAATAAAATTTGGAAATCGTCTGTCTGAGTATTTTTTAAATCGCACAACGAAATTTAACAGATGTTCTCTCGAATATGCGCGCTGATTGATCTGCTAAATACGAGTCGATTGTTTTAAAAGCGGTTACGTAAACGCGTCTGCCTCGCTAGATATTTTAGAGTTTCTAAAAAAATACCTCGCTAACTAAAGCAGGTGGCTGAAGTGGTTAAAAGCCTTCAACAATTTCAGCTCAAACTAATTGGTGCTGGTATACCGGGCGACACAGGGTCATGGAAAGTCCCTTTTTTACACCATTTATTAAGACAATATTTTCAAATTTTCAGTACCTTATATTCATAACAAACGTCAACTTTTGACATATAAATATATACATAATTTTCGATTTCACCGGAAGTAGATATGCAATTGAGAGAGGAACTGATATTCTTAAGAGAAAGGTACTGGATATTTAGAATTAATCGACCTGTCATTGGCATGCTTGTATACTCAAAGGAAATGAGAACCGTCGGTTTCAAATTTTAAATACGACTTGTTATTACTAATTTTTATGCGAAACCTTTTTTCTGTTAATTATTGGAAATGACCGACATTTAATAATAATTACTTGTATTCTAATATATGTACTACCTACGTGTTCCATTGTGTACGTGTTTCGATCGTAATATATATACATACGTATGTACATCTTAAAAACATTAGTTTCAATATGGATAATCCAGAGTTTAAAAAATCTTATAAACAGGTATCGAAAGCCCCATATCATTTTTCCGAAGTTAACTGCAGGAGATACTAAAAATTATGTAATGTGCGCATACCTTTAAAGGGAATAAAAATGTCCTTATTTAGGTACTATATTACACACAATGAGAAGCAATAAGTATTTTTTCTTTATTCTATAAAAGTTATTTTGAAGTCGTTAAACGAAGATTAATACGTTTTATATCTGTATTTTTTAAAGATAGTAAAGGCTATATTTAAAATATATGGTAGTTTATGATTCCGATTTGTGAGCAGTTATCAAACTTGGATAAATTATTATTCAAATCGTTCTACTGATTCAAAACTTATTTTGTGCCTCGCGCGAGCGACGGCTTATTAATACATGTGTCAGATTGGACAGTCACGTGTCCGTATATTGTTTCTCTGCTAAACGACTTAATACATTTAGGACGATTTGTACACAACGAACTTGTGTAAACATATCTCGAAACCTGTACATTTTATACAGGATTTTATACGTTATTTTAAACGCAAATAAAAATGTTATTTTTTATTCAAAATTAAATTTATTTGCCTCAAAATGTATATAAAGGATGCGACTTTTTATTTCTTAAATATAACATTATCAAAATATCTGCCATAACTTGTCACGCACTCTCGAAGCTGCGATTTTATATTACCGAAGACGTCGGTTGTTATGTGGTGTTGAATAGCGTTGATTTTAGCCCCTAAAAAGAAATCGAGAGGAGGCTGGTCAGGTTGCTTGGTAGCAAGTCTATTTCCTCGAGCTTAGAGATAACCTTTCCCGAAAACAATTCGGTTGCTGTCGCCAAAGAGCTTCTAGTGATGTCAGCTGAGGCCCTATCTTGTTGAAGCCAAGTGTTAATATTGAATCCCTCAAATTCTATCAGCTTTGCAGGTTGCAAACATGTGAACATAACTGTCACTATTCACTGTGACAGTTTCGCCGTTATCATTATCGAAGAAATAAGGGCCGATATTGTGGAACGCTGTACGCTTTCACACCTGCAGATCATCATTGGGATGAATGCCAATGCACATCACACGGCATGGAGAATCATTGATATTACCTTTAACTTTGGCTATAATAAGAATGCATTATGACAGAATTCGAATATCATCTGAAAAAGTTTACACAACGACCGACGAACCGTGGTTGAAGTTTAACAATCCTGCGAGGGAACACCCGGAAGTAAGGCCACGGACACGACAATTTCACGACAGTTCTGTATGCAAAGGACGGAACCTAGTTGATAAATCCCGTGGCTGGAGTCACATCCAAGGCAGACAATTTCTGATAATCTAAAACGGAAGTGCTTCTGTGGAATAAACGCCGGCTAACACGGAATTATCGACATTTCGTTGTAGCCTCTATGTGCGTAGAATGGCGGAGTTTGTGACCACTCTCACTTTTGCGGAGTTGGCGTGGTTTGAGGTGACGTCACAGCGCGGCAGACACATTGATCTGTGACGTAACGACACCCATCTGACGAAGAGCGACTTCCTTCAAAAACTGCGTCGTTCGGAAATAAATGTAAGAGTTTTGTTTGAATTGAAAAATCGAAAGAAAATGGTGATCATGGAGAACATTGAGCATCATGTATCAGGAACAACAGTAAATAATCAATTTAACCTACACTCTCATAAAATAAGTACAATAATAAATGGCGACTGTTCTAATAATTAAAATATCTATAACAAAAATAGTTGAGAGATCTTAACCCATTAACGCCCACACGACGTCAAATTTTATTAAGTTTTCAACGGGTTTATTTTGTATTGGACTAAAAAAATTGCATTACCACTATTCCGACGCAAAATTTGATGCCCTTTCAGAATCCGAGCTCATTATCCCGATTAGACATCAAGAAAATAATATCGCCGATTTAAACATGAAAAAAATTTTCGAAATATTTTTTTTCTGAATTTTTTTTTTGCTATGTTACCGGAAGAAATTCATGCTCAAATCATGATCAGGGGTGATCACGATAGTTGAAGTTTAACAGAAATTTTTTATATATTAATCATTGAATCACTCCTTTTTACAATATGGCGGCCAGAACGTAAAAAATTCAATGAAAAAGTGCAATAGTAATAGCTTTTTTTTTTTTTTTCGGGAAAAATATAACTAAACATTTATGTAGTAATATTATTTCACACTAAGAGTTGAAATATGTGATTTAAACTGATAATTTTTTTTTTCGAAAACTATTGAGTTTGGTAAATATTTTTAAGAAATAAAAATATCTTAGCATCGATCAAAGAATACCCTCAATTTTTTTTCAGAATTAAGAAAAAAATTTGAAAATTTCAATTTTTCGCCATTTTTGAAAACCTAAAAATCATCTCTAAAAATTCTGAAAAAAAGGGTGTTGTTGAGGGTGTTCCTTGACTAATTCTAAGACATTTTTGTTGTTAGATAATTTTTGCTAAACTCAATAGATTCCGAAAAAAAAATTAGCTAAGGTTTTCATAGAATGTTTACGTTCTGACCGCCATATTGTAAAAAGGAGTGATTCAATGATATATAAATATTCTCTGTTAAACTTCAACTATCGTGATCACCCCTGATCATGATTAGAGCATGAATTTCTTCCGGTAACATAGCAAAAAAAAAATCAGAAAAAATTTTGTTTCGACAATTTTCACGTTTTTCTTGATATCTAATCGGAATTTTGAGCTTGGATTCTGAAAGAGCATCAAATTTTAATGCAAATGTTTTTTAGTCCAATAACATACAAAATAAACCCGTTGAAAACTTACTAGAAATTGACGTCGTTTGGGAGTTAATAGGTTAAAGGTCTTGCGTAATTCGAGGACAATGAAAAATGTTAACCTGAAGTTGAAGATTGAATAATCAAGGCGCACTTGTAAAATATACAGCATGTTTCGAAACTGGGTTAGTCAATCAGTAACCCAGAGATAAAGTAGAACAAGAAAATCCTCTAGAGACGTTTAACCTGGAAAATATTTGGTGGGAAAACAGAGACAACAGAATCAACAGATAAACGATGCAAAACCGCAGAGGTAAACTTAAAAATGATAAACCATTATTAATGTAATTAATAACTTCCTTATTACGGGCAATTTAATGCCGTGAGGCCATAATTACGAATTTGTCTTCCCGGAAATCCCCGCCGAAATACTCTTACACAATTACATATTCCTTCCTTGAAGGATACGCGTATATTATTAATTTCCAACACGTCTGCCTACATGCGTGCTTATTACGTTCGACCGGCGGCGGCGGCCATCGGAGATGGACGCTGCCGGCGAAGATGAAAATAAATCGGCCGAACCGGAACTTTGAGGAAACATGTTTTTTTCTCTTAATAAAATTGTGTTTCTTTTTTGCGGAAACCCGCGAAGAGTCATCAATTTTTATTAGGATCGGCACGCGCGGAAACTTTCAAGAAATAAAAATATCTCTCGGAAATGAGCATCGACTTTATACAAAAGGTTATCTGCTACGAGTATTTTCAGGTTGCGGTACGCCGACTGTGTACTTATATACTCAGCGGCAATTCAATTTTTGTTAATACAATGCGTCTAAATGGTTCTTTTTTGTCCTTGTAATATTTTGTCTTTGAAAAACATCCTTCAATATTTGAGTTATAAAGTTTTGAATTTCAAAATTCGTTTGTCGTTTGGTAAGACACCTTTTGAACCTATTTGCTATAAAATATAGTTTTTGATATATCTACTAAAATTAATTAAAATGGTGACAAGATTTCAGATACGTGTAAAATATATAATGATACGTAAAATATTTCAAAATGGCCGCTAGTGGAATTTACAATTTTCGTCCCATTAATATTTTGTTTGAGATATGAGATTACGAGAGACAAATTGAAAGGAATAATAAGAAATATGTTCAAACGAAATTTGTATTAAAAATGGTTCCATCAAACACTGAACATTGAAAATACAATTTTTTTGTCTAAAATATTCGTATATTTTTTTGTTCGTTTTTTTTTCATGACGTGATTACAAAAACTTTTTTCAATATTATGTGTGTTAATTTTATAATCATAATGTCTTCTATTTCTATTTTTCTAAAACTTTATAATACCCGTAATGGCGTGACAGAAGAAAAATGGAAACCAAAAATATTAATTTATTGATTAACTTGAAAATCAAAATCAACCATCAAAAATTTTGTTTGATGGTAATTTTTGTCGAAAACCTTATTTGAAAGTCTTGTTTCATCATCAAAATTACAAATAAAAAAGAAATAACCAAAAGCCCCAGTCTTTTATTGATGATAATGTTTAAAACATTCAAAAACCCAAAAAAGAAATTCAGAACAATTCATACTCTAGGATTTATTGATGAAAGTTCCACATCTGCACAAATCAATCGAATATTCTTATTACTCATTGTCTTGGCAAACAAAAAACAAACAATCTGAAATATTTTCACTCTGTAACTACACTTGTACTTATATGTAAATGCGATCAAATAAATTGTGTTTCTGTTTGATCGGACGCATATCTCAGACCCTACCAATTTTTTTGCAACGTATACCGCTTCCTGTACGTACGCAGCGATGAACGTTACAACCCATTAAAATAAAAGCGCCATAAAAGATTTCTGTCATGCTCGACTTCTTTCTTATAAGTAGTGATTACATCACTTAATTTCTTATGCAGCAGGGGGAGGTTTGTTTGAACGTTTCCGGAAACGCAAAGGCGACTTTCTTCTCCCCGCACCCCGGTCGTAACTCAGATTTAGTGCCGATATTATTGTGGACAGGAAGACCTTCGGAGAACAATAGGAAATTAGGCGTTAAAAAAGGGGGACCCTTAAGCAACGTACTTTTCGGAATTTGGGACGAATGCAAGAGAGGATATTCAAATTTTCTTGGATTGGGCAACGGAGAATCCATTAATAATTCAATTTGTGTTGAAAAGGACGTGAATCGTTACGTAAGGAGGAAGATGTTGCGAAACGTATTAATGAATCGAGTGCGCGGCCTTCAAAAATCGACGGCTAAATGTAGGAATTCATCGCGTCATCTATCAACAACACACTTAGGACGAGATCAGAAAAAACTGTTTTTTAATTTATGCAAAAATGGTCCAGAAGGAATACAGAATATAAATCACACCATCTAATGATAGTAAAACTCACTTACACATGCATTACATTTTATTACCTATCTGTAATTATTTGAAGTTTTTTAACTAAACAGAAATTTACGTATCTTATGTCATTTTCGGAACCATAAACCTTTTTTTATAATAAAGAAAATTTATTTTTACCTCAGGATTTAAATACACGTTTTTTAAACGGGAAATTAAAAAAAATAATTAGATTGACTCACAGACTCATATAACGTGATTAAGTGGTAGCTGAAAGTAATATTTTAGAACTATTTAAATATGCACGGTAAACAGTTTAAATAGGTGCGTGCTTATAATGCTTGTATAAACAAAATTTCGGGAAAAAAATGTTTAATAGTTTATCATTTTATGGTATGATGTCAGCATTTAACTGAAACGGGTTTAAAATTATTTAAAAAGTAACTTATAATAAACTTTGAGATGTAGTATACTTTTAAACGGTTGTAAAGCGACAAAAACTATTGAAAATTAATTATCATGTTATAGTTATTCTTGCACAATTCAGATATTACATAAATTCACATATGCAATGGAATTTAGTAAATAATAACACAGCACCACAAAATTTGTTTGGGCGGCACCCGAAACCGGGCCATGTCTTATATGTTTTTGGGGTCGTTAATCACGAATCTGAACTCCAAATTGCTGTAGCACATCAAATTTTTGTTTTAACTGGAAAAAAACATCCAAAAAAATCAAGAAACTGCTCAATTTTTGAGCGTTAATCAAATAAAAAATGATATTATCACGGGAAGATAGCTGAAAACAATATAGTAAGAAATATGTATAACCAAAATCTACAAATTCTACGTCAATAAACCCCAAATAAGAAATCCAAACTCCTGAACTCCAATTTTTACTATATAGTAAAAATCTTAACCAAACGACTCTAAACGAATCAAATTTAACACAACAGAAAGGCAAACCCAGGAATCTTAAACAAACAACTCTAAACGAATCAAATTTAACACAAGAGAAAGTCAAACCCAGGAAATTTAATCAAAAGACTAAACGAATGAAATTTAACACAACAGAAATGCAAACCAAAGAATCTTAAACAAACGACTCACAGCGAATCAAATTTAACACAACTATCTTTTTTATTTGATTAACGCTCAAAAATAGAGCAATTTCTTGATTTTTGGAGGTTTTTTTAAGTTAAAACAAAAATTTGATGTGCTAGAGCAATTTGGAGTTCAGATTCGTGATTAACGACCCCAAAAACATATATGAGATGGTTTCTGGTGCCGCCCAAAAACATTTTGTGGTGCTGTGTAATCCATCAATTTATTTCAAATTCGATTTTCGTACTGGTCTTGGTATTAATCAATAATATCGTTACGATCTCAGTGAATCGGTCTATCGAACGTATCAAATCACTTTCCACGACAATTGCTTTGTCATAACAACGCAAATATTCGCCTCGTGTTGCATATTTAACATCGTTAACGACAGCTACTTATATAACAGTTGTTAAAATCGCATTTTACCTCCCACCAGCCTCGCATAATCAGATGAATCTGGGTCATCGTATGTGAAATACTCGTGTTTTTTTTTACCTACCCGACCGACCTCCACAAACAATCGCCGGCCTGCCAAAATGCTTGCGAGTGAAAGTGAGGCGAAGCAGTTGCCAAGCCAAGGTTAGGCACCATTAGGATTTCCGTCAAAATAAGCCGATCAATTGTTTCATTACATCATTTAGCGCCTATTTCCGCCGCTTCCGGTTGTTGTGCGTAATATTACGCGTCGTACATACATACATACATACGTACGTCGTGCGCGCGTACGACCCGTGCAGCCGGGCGTTAGACGGGATGCGTTAGGCGGTTGCGGTAAAAGAAATACCCGACGTTTGTGATATGATAACGAATCTGGCGAGCGTGCTGGCATTTTCATTCACAATCGTCGGCGGCTGAGACGCCGCGTTGCCAGGTGGTTAAGCGCCTCGTGCATTCCGGCTTTTCTCGTGATCCTTTCGCGTATTTATTGAGTTATGAATGCGGTTATACGTAATTTTAGAAATAGCCACTTATAATAATAATAATACTCACCCTATAATTATTACTCCGAAGAGTAACCCCTTAGGTCTTCTCAGGGATCTGTGCGGGAAGGCGTGGCTATTATTATTATTTACCGTGGCGCACTGGAAGCGACTTAAGATTATTTCGGTAACGCATTTGCTTTACAGTTCTGAGGAAACCCAGAAAACTCAGAACATTACCTAATCTAGGGCATGTGCGGTTGGATTGGCATATATGCATCCACACGTATACTAGTGTTTTAGTGGTTGCATATCAAGTCCTGACAGAGAAAGCGAGACAATTAAAAATCCTCTTCCCCGGCCGGGACTCGAACAACGCGCACAGAGGTATCATGACTGGAAAGACGGTGCTTTATATAATATAAACCGTTAGTTAGTATTATCCATGTTTCTGCACTCGCCTGCAACTTAGTTACGCTGCGGCATATCATAGCTTTGGTTTAATGGCTGTTTATGTCTGCTAAAATTTTATGTTCAACTATACACATTGTAACTAAAATACCTACCAGATCGGTTACTGTCTTCACCTATGTGCCGAGTGATTATTGTCGGGAGTAGAAACTATGTGTAATGATTAAGGCTGTAACGCGACGTGACATCGAATCCACAGGAGCTGGGGGACATATCACCCAGCTCCCGGATTATCCCGGAACATATTCGGGGATAATCAAACATGCTCTTTCTATGCGCAACGAATGATATCCCAGTCGTACCTTAAGGGAATTGAATGTAGCAAACGCGCAAGCCACAGAAGCAATGATCTGTGGTACTACGGAAAGAAGGTACGTACTCTCAGCAACATGTGGACGACCGCTGACTACTGATAGAAAAAACGTCTGTGTCAACCTACGACTGGTCGTTTCATCATAGAACGAAAGAGCGAACGCCGTCAACATCCTCTCTACACGCACTACAGGAATACCTGTATATTAAATAGCACAATACGCGTCTCTGTTGATGTAAGTGCCGTAAAATCGTATTTAGATCGAGGCTTCAAGCGCAGGGTCACTACGTCGCCAACGAGCTAGGATGCGAGCATTGTCTACACCTCTTGTAGATCCAAACGCAACAGTGAACATCACGTGTATCCGCTCTTGTACTCAGTTAGTTTGTTCTCACGCAACGATGATAACACGTATCCACTCTTGTTCTCGATCAGCCTGTTCTCGGATCACTGAAGTTTGACATACCTAATCAACAAAATTGGTTTCAGTGGACGACTCCCTATTGCGACTACTATCGATGGTAGTGCATGTAGTCACTTCTCCATCTCTCCCATTTTATAGCCTTTATAATATTTGCTTCTGCATCTACAATTTGGGGTCTCCAACATGACTGCCCGAGGGCTAGAGGGCCCCCCCCCCCTGGCTATGTCAATTTATGAATGAATCCCCCTGATATTAATGATATTTAAAAAAAATATATTTATAAGGTAAATGTAATAAGTACCTTTTAAGTTATTTTCATAAGAAAATAAAACTCCATTGTAAAATTTGTGGCTATATTGCAAGATCACAACTGACTTTGTTGCCCCTGAAAAAAAAAACTTCGAGCCCCCATTGTCTAACGTTTGTATCTTTTATAGTGTATTTATACATACAATTTTGAACAAAGGTTGCACTTAATTAAGGGTTAGTGTTTTTTGCATATCAGTAAGTATTACTGGGTGATACATTACTATTTTTATATTACATTACAATACATACAGAAACGCTGAGATATGCATTTTTGAAAGTGAAAATAAAAACTAAAATACAAAAAGGGGGTATATAATAAGTTACACTAAAATATTTTTTATTATTATTTTCTACAAAATAAACACTAGTACTCTTGCAATAAGGTGTAAGAATACCTATAAGTGGATTTTATAAATCTTGAGACCCTTTTTTTGCTCCGTCGGAAACTCAAGATTATAACGTAGGAAATGTGACATTGGCGCATTCGCCATATTTGTAAATTGATATAGTTAAAAAATTAATACGAAATTTAAAGTTTTTTAACTCTATGTAAATAAGTATTTGAAAGAAACTAAACAACTCAAATTGCAAAATAATCATAATTCATTAGATCTATATAGTTAATCCAGATTGTAATTTAATGCCCCAATACATTGATAAAACATTTGCAGTAGGTACCTACCTCCGAAAATAAAACTCAGTTCTTCATAGTTCGAAAATGGATAGAAAACGACCAATTCCATTAACGTAACGCAAATACTTTGAAAATGTTAAGCGCGAATAGGTACTTCGTTACTTCTTAAACTACTTTTTTTTTGTAAATTTGACATTTTCTTGCAACGCTGAAAATAAACTAGCTTCATTGCCAATACAAGAGTTCTACATTAAATTAAATAGTCGAAATTTAATTTTATGACAGCAAAAGTCGATTAAAGATTTTTTAATCTTGGTGTTTACGTTTTATTGAGAACTAGCGACCCGCCCCGGCTTCGCACATAAATATAAAAAATGGTTATTGTGGGTTATCCCTAAGAGATAGACATATACCATCGCGGACTTTTTTGTAGACCTTTTTTAAAGTGTACAATATTGTAGTACATTATTTTGATCTATCTCGTAGGGTTCAGCCAGCGTTTGCAATGTAAGTGCAAAAAAATGTGTTTATTAACGACATCACATTAGAAACCTCTAAAATTATCAGTGTTTCTCTACTATATTATGCATATATTATACCTATAAACCTTCCTCTTGAATCACTCTATCTATTAAAAAAAAACCGCATCAAAATCCGTTGCGTAGTTTTAAAGATCTAAGCATATATAGGTAGTAGATAGATAGATAGATAGGGACAGACAGCAGGAAGCGACTTTGTTTTATACTATGTTATGATGATGACGCGACATTTAACAAGGACGATACTGTACACAGGTACCTTCTAATCTAATTACAAGAGGGATTAATTTAATTGAGAATTTCCATTACTCGCAAGGAACTCACCCGGACCGTAGTGAAAAAAGTAGATTTCGTCTAGAGCCGGTTATCGCCTAGTTTTTCCGAGAGCGCCGGTCGATACGGCTAGACTTAGCGCCCTTTCGTAGGTCAACGGCGTCGCTCGCCGTGTCCGCGTACTTTGTTTGAGGTTATGCACCTATTTTGCATGTACGTCTACGCGACGATCTATATCGATTCACTTTTGTTTCGTTTTAACACGAAAAATATTCCGCTTGCGGTCGTATGAACCCAAGGAAATTATGCGATGTCGCGATCAAAGTTACCTATATTTACCCACCATGTACAAATAAGTATACATTTACGTGACTTTCATACATCAGTTATCAAATACAATAGGTACAGAATTGACGAATATATAAAATTATTTATATTCTCGAATATATTCGACCTCATTCCAAGTAGAGACATTTTAATAACAAAAAATTATGTGAATTCATTTAACTTTTTAAAAATCCACACTACTTCTGCCATTATTAAGGTATATCTTGCTCTTTCACTTTTGTGCTTCGATATTAAATATCAACGTATAATTTGAGATACATAGACACAGAAACAGTTTCTTAGAATGTAATGAATTTTGTTATGTAAAAAAATATTGATCTTAAATAAAATTTACTTAAAATAAAATAATTATTTTAATTTTTTTCTGTGTAGAATAGCATAAAACATAAATCAGAATATTAATTTTCATATTTGTTCGAAAGATGGAAAGTTTTTGATATAGTTGTTTTTTTTTTTTGTGCTTGCTTTTGTTTGGGGGGGGGGGGGGGTTGTTTTTTTTTTTTTTTTTTTTGGTTGTGGGGGGGGGGGGGTTTTGTTTTTTTTTTTTTTTTTTTTTTCCTCTTGTTTGGGTTTGGTTTTTTTTTTTTGTTTTGTTGTTTATGTAAAAAAGGGCCCCACATTTTTTTTTTTTTTTTTTTTTTTTTTTTTTTTTTTTACCTAAGTTGCATTGAAGGATAGAAATAATGTTGAAAGCCAACTTGAAAAAGGACTTAAATAATTATTTCACGTTCGTGATGTATACCGGTTTGTAGCCTGTGATGCTAGTATTAAATTATATACTAAAGATCATCTATAAGTTCAAAAAGTGGATATTGAAAAAAAAATGTTTATATATTCTTCAATAAAAAAAATCATGTTTTAACACGTCACACTGGGAGATTTTATATTATCTACAAATAATAAACAAAATTTTATCTCAAAAATTGACAAATCATAAGCATCTCTTCTATCGCTTGGCTAGTTTTTTCTTCTATTTGTTTTTATTATTGTAACGATACTAATTTTAAGAATTATCTTATCTATTTTAAATATTGTATAATATCTTTTCCTGACTATTATTCGTCGAAAATATTTATGTTTCAATGTCAATGACACGATTTTTTTCTTGACATTTACGCAAAATAGTAGCTCGACTTACGTCACCGCTCAAATCGAGTTATTTTTTTCCCCGAACTAAAGCCCGATAAATGTACGTCATATGTATATTTCCGTATCTATTTTTCTTTAACGGTGTTTACAGTTTTCTAGAATTTAAAGCGGAGTATATAACGTGCACGCACGCATTCTTTGAAAATAACACCCGTTTTCCGGTAGCTATTTTTGTCGAAAAAAATTGGCACGATCTTTTCCACGGAGCGGTTTGTTTATTGCACAACTATAATAAACACCAGAAGAAAAAAAAATAAATTTCAGATAGCGACGTTCTCATCTCATATTTGCAGTCTATCGGATGTTGCAACGAGACGATATAGAAGCGTTCTGAAATCGAAATTTAGGTCAGACAAATACAAGAGCCTTATTTTTCACTTCAGACAAGATAATTAACTGCATTTAAAAATATAACTGCACTTCACATCATATGTTTGACCTCATTCGCAATCAGAAGCAATTGCAACAAATTATTATTAAACAATCTCGTGAACCATTCCCGTTTAATATATTTTGTATTTATAGCGACACATATTTTTGGACAGCCCCAAATTAACAGTATGCGTTGCATTTTTTTTGCCTCCAAGGATAATTATTACAAACTTAAAATGTGTGCTAAGTTATCCACAAACTTTAAAATCCACCAAAACTGAAACACTACACTTACACTCACCTAACGCGTTTTGCCAGCCGTGTTGCCATCGTCAGGAGATAATTAAACTACTTCAGTATCACAATATATAAAATAGGATATATTCCAGATATTCCAGAAAAAAACATTAAATTTCCTAAAACATTTTAGATTCGATTTAGAATATACCATTGCAATGTACAAAGTTTATTTGTACATATTTTTGTACTGTTATAGTATTTTGTAAACATCAGTTTCACCGTTCTAGATCTTTAGTGATCGAGATAGATGACGATTTTAGACAAAAAATGATACGTAAAAAATAGTATAAAGTAAGCAAAACATAATTATTGAGTAATATAAATTAATATATTTTGACATATCGTAGATTAAAAATCACCAGTTCTAGAGCGTACCGAGCACACCAATGTCAACATTATTATAAACATGATTGGTCATGTATTCATTAATTGATAAGTTTTTACTATTTATATATTGTATTAATATGATTAATAACATCAGCGTATCTAACACATTAAGTCTAGAAAATCTTCATGTACATAAATAAAAGGGTTATATCCTGTTATTAAGGTGATTCTGATTGCATTAGTATCAGTAACAGCTGTGTTCAATATTGCTGAAGTAAAAATAATCATATGTATGTGTGTGTTGCACTTTTGACATTATTATTTTTCGCCCAATTTTAACGCCGAGAGTCCTAATACAAAAAAAAAAATCAAACCAGTAAAAGCTTTTTGCACAATCCATTGTAGATATCGAAAACTGGTCGTTAAGAGTTATTTCAAAACATAATGTAAATTACCAAATGTCAAGCCCAGAGCAGTATTTTGTAACGTTAAATATATTGCTAAAAATAATTAATAACACACATTGTGTTTTTGATATTTAAATTTGGGCAGCTAAATCGGGTGAAAGTGCAATACAAGCATATGTATATGTGCGGTGTATTAATTCTGTGTCATTGCCAACGTTACAACAATACGCTCGTGTGCATATACAGGGTGTCCCGCAACAGTTGTCACTGTTTGTTTAGCATTATCATCTTATGAATATTGTTTTAATACGATAATTTAATATCGTAAAATAAATACATAGTAATTAGGTTAATATATCTAAATAATATATTAAAATTAAAATAGGTTAATATATTTTTTAAACTACTTATTTTGAATAACTTGACTTTTTTTAATATCCAAACAATTAATATGGAATAAATATTAATTATATCTCCAAAGGTCACTGAAGATTAAAGCAATAGGTAAATTGTGAATAAAATAAAAATATAACATTACATTTTAAATATGTCATTTTACTTCCTGTTTGTTATCTACTACTTGACACCACATGCATAGATTTAGTAATTCGTCATAAAGAACCACATGAAATACACATAAAACTGATATATTTAGTTATGGTTTAAAGCAAAATTACGTGTTCGAAACGCAGGAAAAGTGGGGAGAACACGCCGTAATTTGGCTACCTTCCAGTTTTGAAATAGTTAAGTTATGATAAAAAAATGATAAATTGTAATAACACATTAATATTGTCTGACTCGAGCAGAAAAAATAAATAACTTAATATACGTCTGTGGCAGCGTATATTTTTCAAAAGTAAATCACGAGATTCGCAAACTTCGGTTATAAATTTAACTCCCTTCGAATATAACGTATCGTTAATACCCGGAAGTTTGCCGAAGTTCAGCGTCGTATACTGAATTAACATCCTTTAAAGTTTTATCCAAGATAATTAATTCTTTGTAAACAAAGTAGGATCTGAACCTTCGTCGTGACAACAAGAAACAGAAGATCTTCACCATAAAGAGCGAAATACTAAGTATATATAATACTCAACGTGCCTTTTCGCTAACTAAATTGGCGTCATCAGATGATTAAAACTCAATTCTAACGTAGATACATATACTATTTATACTGACATTTTCGTTTTGGTTTAGTGATTAGATTACAACATTTCATTCAACCCTCCCTTTTAATCAACCTCATAGTGAAGCAAGAGCTAACGTTCATAACTAACGTCATTCATAACTTTTTGGTATTTAATAATTCCTACACTACCTTAATGGTCCACTTTTTGTCACACTCTGTTTCTAATATTTAATATGTTTTTCTTAAAATCGTACTTCATATTACTTTATCTCTGCATTGGTCTGATTTTTTTTAAATCATTTTTAGCAATAACAGTTTTAAACAAGTGCCGTATAGTTCTTGGGTCGGAACAGAATATTGGTACATAAAGTAAGCACATTTTGAATAATACAAGTTGTATCTGTAGGGAATTTGGCGACCTTCTTCTCTGTTAGTTTTTTTGGTTTGTAGGATTAGGTCCAGGAATAAATAACAAACTATTCGATTTTTGCCAACGTTTAGGAGCTTTATTTCTCCTTTGATTAATTGAGCCCTGATGAAGGAGAAATAAAGCTCCGAAACGTTGGCAAAAATCGAATAGTTTGTTATTTATTCCTGGACCTAATCCACCCAACCAAAAAAAAACTAATACAAGTTGTCCTAAAAATAGGTTATTTATACACACATACATATGTATATCCTTATCTGTTTTGAAAAACAACACATAATGTACCTATGTATGTACATATTATAAATGAAAACTGTAACATTGAAAACAGTGATATGAGTTGTTAGAAATATATCTAAAAGCTTCCTTTTCTATATAGTTATCTGTATCAAATTCTAACATGTAAACATACTTTTCTTTTTTATTTTTTTGTTAAAAAAGTCATATAAATATCCGTTTATAAAAGTTTCATTAAGGTTTTTGTTTAAACGAAGAATTTTAATATGTGGTTAAAGTGGAAACGGAAACAACATGTTTCAGTTTTCTCTGTTGTTTGTCACCACGCCTAAACGAAAAAAAATTAAAAAAGTATTACATAACGTTGCGGTAATTGGTAATATTGATGAATCGATTTGATACCAAAACCAATGAGAAATGTATTCCGCATTCGTCCTAAATACCTCTTAATAAATTACAACACTCGTACATTATATTGTTCCAAAATTTGGAGTATGTTATGAGTGATTCAGCATTATATAACCGAATACGGAATATTTAAAACCATTCGACAGAGTTGCGTTGCAACAGAGGTCAATAAGTGCATTTCTCCCGTCAGTCTTATTACACGCTGATGTTTGTGATATTTTTGTTGAAAACAAAAAAATTTGATGTCTGATTCGATAACTTGATGATACTTGATGGTGACGTTGATACATAATTTTGAAAAATTTGAAACCCAGTGTTGCCTTTGATTGACCCATTAACATGACAGAATTTATGCTAACGCCAGAGAAATTTATTGACGTGTTGGGAGCAGTTGCATAAAAATCATACGACCTGGTTCCGTTATATTTTTTCCAATAAATAAACTACGAGAAAAATGGCAGGTAATTGGGTTAGGCAAATAAATAATCAATAAAACCCAACGAGAGAACACATAAGGTACGTGTGTCAAGTGATATTACTGGTAATTATGTAATATATGTATGTGTATGTGCGTACACTATAGCTATACGACACCGGCATTTATTTTTTCCTACGGTGGACGGCCTTAACCTAGATAGGAATCAACTTTGAGCAAGTCTCACTTACATAACGCCCGGTTCGAAATACCAACTTCCTTTAAAAAGGTACATTTTTTGACCTCATTACAAAATTTATGTGTGCGCGCGCGTCAAAATGTTTGTTCCACATTTCAATTAATCTCCGTTTCTTGTTGAAAAGACACTGACGGCAACGAAAAAAAGCCAGACATGCCGTCAACCCGCAAATATCTGGCACTCCCAAAATGTCATTAAGATTTCATTACCGATAGACTTAGAGCCGATTTAAGTAAAACTATTAAGTAGCACCAGGCTTTAAATGAACAATTTAGAAAGTTTGAATAATTCATAGCTGTCCATGAGTAAGAATAAGTTACCGTTCCTAATTTTCATTCATTATTAAAAAAACTGCAAAAAATAATGTTTTATACGCGTTTTTGAAATAAATTTTGGAATTATAAGTTTGATGTGTATACAGATCTATTTATATTTTAAAATATTGTAGGTATCGTTGAGAAATTGACTAATACGATTCCTTAACTTTCAACAAGTTTTGTAGAGGGCAGTAGGCTGTGGAAGAGATATGAAAGACATATAGACTATCTGCAGAAAGGCGGAGCTTAGCGATTCGCGACAACAGCGCTCGCGGCGACTTACTCTATAAGTTTCGTGCTGGCATATTACAAGAAGACAATACGCAAAATACGATTTATTGCTCATTATGTCATTGTAATCATTGCGGAAGCCATCGAATTCATAAAAGTAATAAACTATAACTTGAACACGAAGTACTGTGGACGTCACATCTTGAATTAGCATCGGGCATATTAGCAGTGCAGTGTTTTGTGTCGCGCTACATAACCTAAAGTGACCAGACGTCCGTCATTATGACGGACAGTCCGTCATTCAGAAAGCTTATCCGTCTTCAAGAGCAGTCCGTCAAACTGTCCGTCATTGAATTTTTTTTATTAAAATGTCCGGAATTACGTCTTCTAGGTTAATCTGAAGACGTATCGACGTATCGTATCGATCGTGATTAAATATCAGTATTTCAAAAAGGCATCAAATTCCAAAAAGTATCCTTGTGAAAGTCTATATTTTTATGTAAATGTATTTTTCATTGTCATTGACATTCAATTCTGAGGTGCCAGGAAAGCGCGTGACCTTGAAAGTTTTAAAAATTTTCGTGTTGCGCCTCACGGCGCGAATAATAAACTCTAGCTTCGTCAGTGTGAACCAACTGAACATGTCCGTCTTTGGCAAAATCAAATTCTGGTCATTTTAACATTTTCGATGACATTGTTCTTATGGCAGCTATTTTGGTTAATTTACAATCTCCAATTTTGAAAGTAAGCACTCATGAAGATTTTAGCGAATAAGGATTAGTAATATATATTTCTGTACAAAATTAATATAAATAAGAAATGTTCAAATTTGAAGAATAAAATAATGCATACATGTGTATGTAACGAAATAAATATTATTTATTTTTCGACGCAACATCAAGAGGGTTCCAACACCACAATAAAACATTTGTCAAAAATATATATGATATAAATTGCGGTACATAGACTGTCATTTAATAAAATGTAAATATCATTAAACCTGACTCTTTATTTAATTGCACTATTGTTGTACATACTATACCAATTTTGCACGTTATTATTTTCTTTATCAGACATTTTACTCAATTCTTTACAATTACATTCATAACCTATAAATCAAATAGTTTAGACACTTTCAACACAAAATATAAATATGATTCTCATGAAAATTATACTTACTTTATCAAGAAATTCTTCCCCGTGCAATTAATAACATTTGCAACACTGTGAATTCTTTCCCAAATTCAAAAATAGTACAAAAAACAACTCGACGCATACGACACAATACAAAATCCACAGTACAAAAGTTATGAAAAATTCCGCGCGCGGCGCTTCTAGTTATTCTGCAGATAATCTATACATACATGAACCCATTAAACAACTCAATAATACAAGGCTGGGGCAAAATGGGACACAATGTTTTACTTTTAGATGTTAATGTATTCTGTATTATTTTCGTAGGGTGTGTCGTTTATTTTTATTTTCGTATCAAAAACACCGTCCCCGAACTTATTTTAGCGAATTCTACCTTACGTAACCAAATTATTTTTAATATCAAAACAGACGGTTTTCCTTTCCGCCAAAGCGAAGTCGGTTTGAAAAAACAAAATGCCGTTTAAATTTAGCCTCATCAAAATATATTGCGGTTAAGAAATGCCATCTGTTTGGAGATGAGATTCGATTTCCTATAATTTCTGAATGGGAAAACACTGACCCCATTACCAAATACAACCGAATTAGAGCTAGGGAAGCTGATAACATCTAGATTAAACTATTTATAAGATGTTATGTGTTATATAGGAATTTTTTCGTGGTAAACACTTGAATTATTTGTAGAATGTCAACAGAAACGTAAGTAGGAAGTAAGTTTACTTTGTTTTTCTCGGACTATAACAAAGATCGTTTGACACGTTCGCCGCGTAGGTTTGGACATTAACATCAAAATATGCCCGGACGTCCCCCTTCAGAACCCGCCCCCAAATAGTTGCTAATTACAGAAGCATACAGAATATTTTTGGACGATATACCTACGTATATTTTTACGAAAAGTTTGTGAAAATAAAAAAAAATACATATAAAAGCGGAAAGGCGTTGCCGTTATAAAATTACATCAAGCACATGAACATTCCGTCTGTGTCTGAAATAACAACATGAGATCCGATCTCTAACTCGATGTTGAACCAGAAACATAGTGAAATTTATCTTTTAGACGCACACTACATCAATACGATAAATATTTAAATTAACCTTTTGTTATTTAAAAACGCAACGTATATTTTTAAGTAGTTTAATCTTTGATTTTGTTACCGCCTTAAAACTATACTTGTGAGATACACCGTATATAAAATAAATAAAAGTTGCCTGCGTTGCCCAACAATAACTTCAGATTACAGTATTGAGGTTAATAGTCGCATTGTATTACTAAAAATTCCTTTTATTGTGTTCGACACAATTATTCGTCTGTTACCAAATAACCCTTTTTAAGAGTCGAGCCTTGTTCGCCTACCGCTTGCGAGGAAACGGAGATTGTAAAAGGAAAAACGAAAAAACAAGGGAAATCTCGACAGAGCGGAAGGAGGTTTATAGCACGCCTACGCGATCCGTAGAGGGTTAGCGCAAGGGAAAAGTGAGCCGTTTGTTTTTCTACTCTGAATGATTCTGCTATGGTCTCAATTGGCCGAATGCCCTTTACCGAGAAAAACAAACATATTTATTTGGAAAACAAGAAATAAATTTATGAATCAGTCCAGTGCGGGATTGTTTTCTGTTACTCCAGTGCACACAACAAAAATGGTAGCTCGATGTTAGACCTCCCTAATCCTTATGGGGTGTGAAATTTCTAAATAATGTTCTTTAATAATAATACAAGTAATTTATTTAACATAAAAAGGTCCTGAAACTTTTATTTATCAGTTATTGTTGCTTGGAGTAAGTTTTACACCTCAAGGGGAACATATGAGAAACCACAGCAGCTACAAAGGAAAAAACTGATTATATTATTCTAAAAAATGTTATGTGTTACTGCAATATAATTCAGTAATTATTTCTTGCATTTGATCACTGATATGAAAAGAAAAAAAGTAAAACTAAGCGGTGTTGACATTTATAAGAAATAAATATTTTATTTAAAATATATTTGTTAAAATATATTTTAACATTTTTATTAGGTAATTAAATGTTTGCTTGTTTCAATATCTTGCACAGATTTTTGGCAAGTTTGATTCATCAAATTAATTAGGTACTTGAAATTAGTTAAAAATTGTTAGATGAAGGTTTTTTTTAAAGTATGCATTTGTGTTAATTTACAGCAAATCCCTAATCAACTAATCATTATCCTTAATTTAGGTGCTTTATTTTACATAATTTCTGTTTTGTCATTTTTAATTTCTTGCACAGATTTTTTTGCCAAGTTTGGCTCGTATTTTAACGAATTTTTAGAGCTTTGATTTTTTTTTTATATTTTTTTTTTTGCGAAAATCTTCCACGACTATGTCACCTCGGCACAACATCGAACGCCAACCGTATTTAACGTAGCACATATTTACCTTGTAATGCATTGGAAACGTCAAGAAATAGTCGTCCAGTATACCTACCGGAAACGAAAGTTTCCCTTGACCTAAAAAGTCCCATTTCGTTCCACAGCCTATGTATTACCACACGGTTTATTCAATACGCCGTAAATTATTAACACGGTAATTGTTAATCACGACCGTCTTCAGAGCGTCTTGGAATTTCGAAATGACTTGTATCATACCACCATTTTGTACGTGGGAATTCAGCTGACTTCAACGCCACCAATTATTATGTAACTGTAATCGATAAGTTAAACGTTAAATATTTTATTGCTCTTACCTTGGTGGCGTACGAAATGTCTCTACAAAGTCGGCATTTTAATAATTCAGAAATGGGAAGCGACCTTTAAGGGAAAGACATGTCCTAATAAATCATTATCATTATGTTATCTTATGATTTTCGATTTTTTAGAAATAATATGAATGATTCTAATTAAAGATGCATCAGAAACTAACCCCAAGTTTATACGAATTCGACAAGAAAATTTTAATTTGTCTATTTTCGGTATGTTTGTTAATTATTTAGGATCCGGTTAAAACCTAGAATTTTTATTTAGACGAATCAAAAATAAAAAAAATTCGTATTCTCTACTTCGTATATATAAGTAGAGCAGGTCTTTTGGGGTTTTCATACAGAACTAACTTCCTTATTAAAATATTTTTGACCAAATTTGTTGTTCTCTTCGTGATCTACAAATTTTAGAAAACTTGGGAAATATATGTTCATTTTTTTTTGTTTCAGTCATTCTGTCAAAAATGAATTGAACCGATTTCTATTTTCAGAAGGATTTCGGATTGTATTTCAGAAGATTTATATGTCTATAACCAAATTATAATACCTAGAACTCAAGAAAATTAACTCAAAAACCTTTAAGGTTTTAAACAAATAGTCAGTCAGTCAAAATCAAGTCCCCGAAAGTTTTATAGTTACATAGAAAGAAAATATTTTACTATCTGTGAATGAATTATGTAGACTAACTAAATTATTTTGTTTCAGTCGATAAAGAACAGAATAACTACCTTCACCAACTCCTATCGACAAGAAGGGCTGACCTCCAACATCCCAGCTTGTGCGAGTATGCCAGAAGAAAATCAGTATATCCAACCACTACTGGTATGTTAACGAAAAATCTATTGTCTACTTAATGGGGTGCTTGCTCTCTTAAATAACTTTATTTCTCAAGACTGTTCATAATATTAAATAAATTAATTAGAGTTCAACTTTTTAAGAGAATTTAGAGCCTAAATGAATTCATATAAACCACCTTACCTTTTAAAACAGTTGGATGTAAGTAAATTTATCTACCATCTTTATCATACCAATAATGTCTATATTTACTTCTAAATAAGAGTTTTGAGATTTTAAAAAAATATGATGAAATTATTTTTCCTGTTCTTTAGAATTACGTTACCTAAACATAATGCAAACACCCCATTAAATACACCATCGAAGGGCCTTTATGTGTACCCAGCGTAACATTTTCTGACTACAAATTAACGACTCTCGGCCTCGTTCAGCTGTTTTTCTCATATTCTCATTCCCATTCCGTACGCGTTAGAGTGACCGTGACAGTTCAATGCTTACACCCACGCAGGCCCTGCAGAAATAAGATCTTATTTGCGCCCGAATCAATTCCGAGTGATAGAATTCGCCCTCACGTTGCATATTCGACAGTGTCGATCCCTCTGTTAGGGCAGATGGCGATAATAATTCACCGCGATTGAATAATCGCAACGCAACCCTTTTTCGCACGTGTCACATCGGGGTGTTTTCAGAAAAACACCGAAACTGCATAATCCCGTACAATGTGTCATCTCAATTGTGTACATTGGAACCTTATACGGCAACTGAAAGTGGATACAATGCACAAATGTCGGATATTTCAGCTGCCCCTCGGGGTATCTAAAGGCCTGCAGGGTGACTGGTTTGGTCTGCACCGCACATATTTGGCAAGAATGTAATCAAACAAACGCTAAAATCGTTGAATGTTCAGTATCAAAATTTTTACCTGCCAGCTAGAGTGGGTTTTTTAATGATCTGGATTCCACAACCCGTATACATAATGCGAAACATTTTTGTAGCACTCCCTTCAGAAACCTGTAGAGGTTTTGTGTAGTTTCAAGTAAAAAAATATGCATCCCTTTGTGTAACTCGACCCTTTGTGCGAGCGAACGTCTCCAAAAATTACATAACAAAGGGGCTATATCGGAAAAATTACATCAAACGTAGACCAAGAACTAGTTTAAGTGACCACTTAGTCTGCAGAAAATTTTTAAACCTCGCCGGACAGTGGTCAGCATAGGGACATCCGGTTTCAACCCTTAATAGATAAATATGTTAAATCCTACACTGTGGGAAAATAGTTGATTCCGTTATATAAGCTCAGAGAGCAATGGTGGTCACTTGATGGTCAGTTAAGGCAAGGTAACCTAATACTTTATCGAGTTTCCGTTAAAATTGGTTACAAGCAAGAGGTCATGCAAGGTTCAAATTAAAATGCTACATTTTCGTTGCTTATAATAGTTATATAACAGATACTGTGACAACTTTGAATTGTAGATAATAGCGCCCCAAATTAAAAATTAGCCCGCGAATTTTATGTTTTTATTTTTTTTGTATGAATTTTTTTATTTTTTAATCAGTGGTTCCTAAATGCTAATATAGGGAAAATGTGTAGTATGCCTTTAATAACTTCATACAAATGACAATTTAAATTAGAATATGAGTTGACTATTTTGAGTTTTTGTGCATTCAGTATTTAACATTTTATGTAGATATGTACCTATATGTGGCTCATCTGAAACCATTCCTATTAGGTGAAAAACACTTGTAATTTATCGAGAACATGAATACATTATTTCCTTCTAAAGAAAACAACAGTCACAAGTAAAGTGGAGAAAAAAACCCATAGATAATATGCTAATATAAATACCTAAACCAAATAACTATACAAAACGTAAAAGTAAGTGGTGAAGCACATGATGAGTGATAAGGAATGTACTTCCCTATTATAAAATAATTATACTTATAATAATAGAGACACTCAATTACCTACAACCACCTACTATTGAGGAACTAAATAGTCAAATAATCGTCAACATATTCGTGAATTCCTGAACATACTCGTATTTGTGAAAAATGGATAACATTTCGTTTTTCCCCAAATTAAACGAATTTTAAAGCTATAAAAAACATAAATATCATCTGATTATGTTTATCCAATCGTAAGGATAAAGCGACCTTGAAAGTGTTATTGACGCTAATGAAATTAGAAATGAAGTAGTAAAGCAAATCCGCAGAAGTTTATCGTTTGCCAGTATATTCAACAATAAACAATAAAGCCAGTCGCCGTCTAACACATGTTCTAATTATCAAACTAAAAATACATTCGTAAAGCTTCGTCTCGAACTATTATCGTATATATGAATATAATAGTAGTGGGCTTGTTTTCTGAATATAATTTTTTCAAAACAACGTTTGATACCTAATATTTCTTAATACCTAATTAATATATGTACATTCAGACAAATGTAGAGGAAAGGTTTTTTTGTCACTCAATCTCAATATTATGTACAGAATAATTATTATTAGTAATTCGCAAATTGTTACATTAACATTAGTAGTAATTCGTACAATAATTCTATTGTAAATGTTTTTATATGGTATTTTTTAAATTATGTCCTTGACACGTTTAAAATATTTATGGATTTGACCTGGTGACAATGTGTATCCATTCATATTATATTAACGAAGTTGATTTTATCTCCGGATACCTCCAGGTCAGCTGGTCAGTCCTATCAGACTCCTAAGGTAACCTTTCTCCTAGAGCCCTAGTTCTTTTTAGATCCCTTTCATCACGCCAGATTAGAAAAGTCGGTTTGTACAATGGTTTATCACATTAAAAAGGTGCGAGACGGAGTCCCAGGTAGGAATTAGCGATATTACTCACGAGTCACAACAATGCAATTACAAGTAGCTGTACAAAAGATCTAGGCACCTGATTAGGGTCTAGCGTGTAAAGGAAATGGACCACTTCAACCAAAACATTGTAATGAATCCTTTCTGGTACCGCCAGGACAAAAAATATAAGTCGGATAAGTAAATGCCACCGGTGAAATTTATAACAGTGCATTTCAAAGGCTGTAAAAGAGAAAGAAAAGAGGTAGCGCTGGAGTCACGACAATTGCAAGAGACAATAAAATAGACCAATTTTAATTTATCGCCTATTTTAAATTTGATTAAATGAATAACTTTATAAATATATACCTAGTAAAAAGAAACCACTTGTGTTATATATTAAAAACAATTCTTATTTAAGACAACTAAGGTTTATCATATGTATATCTTTTCTCGATCAGTCCGATAGAAATCAGATAATTCCGAAATACTTAATAAGTTAATTACATTTTTCCAATTCCAATTCTCGAGGAGTTTAACATTTCACCACAAGAAGCCTCGTGTATCAAATTGGAACAAAGCTTTAATGTCAAACAACCGGTGTAAGTAAGTTTTGCCTGTGCTATTACGTATTCAAGTTCAAGATAGTAATAAATCACATTGTAACGACTAAATAATTAAATAACAATTATATAACCATCTAGCGTTTATGCCTAGGTAGGTACTGTACGTATATGCATAAAAAGTGATTATCTTTGAGTTACTGGCTTTGGAACTTGTCAAAACATAATTCGTGGGCTTACTGCAAAAACCCTTTAGTCCATATCTGAGCAAACTAGACATATTTCAACTAATAAGCCAAAAACTAGTAGAATAATAAGAATAATTACAATGCAGTTTGTACTGTACCTTTAAATGAACTTTTTAGTTTTTCCTAAACTAAATAATTTGATGAAAAAAATCAGATTTTTTCCTTTGACAAAAAATGTTAATGTTCGATATCTCGACAATTACTTTTTGAGACATAATGGATTTTTACAGTAACCCAATTAATTAATTGTAATACCAATACAATTTTTTGTATATCCAATTAATTGGCTAAAAATATATAGGTAAAAAATAGTTAGGTACCTACAGTACACCCAGAATAGCTTTGTCCGCGAACTGTGCTCAGCGAGTGTAATACGAGGTAATACGACTATAAGTACCCGAGATATATATGCGATACCCACAAACAAGGTGTTCACTGTTGCAGCTACAAAAGTAATGAGCAAATTTTTAGATTTGTCTATAGCGGCCAAAGGCAAAACTACTGTTAGTGTACGTTTAGATTTTGTTGTTGTTTTTTTTTAACTAATGTTAGAAAAAAACGAGTCTAAAAAACAAAAAAAAAAAACAAAAATGTAAATATATCTTTGTGTAGGTACATCCATTTTCATATATGGCGAGAATTTATTTATAGTTATCGGTAATCGATATCCATCAAATTGTTTACATTATATCAAATTTCATTTTTGCGATGAATGCCATAGGTAGTGTTGTATTTCCCTTGGTTCCAGTTCAATAATCCCTATGTTCACGCGAATCTGTCTATATCTGTCGTTTTGTTAACCACTATTATTAATATGAATACCAAAAAATTCTATACACGAATATCAGAGAATTGCCGGAATGAACAATGTTAAGCAACCTCATATATGTAGTTTTACACTTGATTAGAAATAAAAAGCAGCTTAAAATTAATAGTTCAATTATTATCAAAAAAACATTGGATACAATAAACCAGTATGCTAGTGAATATTTTCAGATGAAAATTAATCGAAAACCCCAAAAATTAGTTTATAAAAAAGTGAGTAAATTAGTTTTTTTTGGGGGGGACAAGCAGTCGCAAAACCTTGTATCCTGCCCATTATACACGTTTGGTGGGTTCAGTGTGTTTGTGGGTCCAGTTTTACCCATTACCATGTTACCTAACAAAAGGTGTCGGTCGCATATTTTTAACAGTTAAAGTTTACCTTTAAGCACAAGTATCTTGAAAAATGTACTAGACCTTTAGAGGCACTAACGCCTATAAACGTTCGATGTATTTACAAAACCATTGCCCCGTTGCCTTCCAAGTCTGCAAACACAATACGGCAAATTCCTAACGGCGACTCACCCGTTTTGACAATCGCCACCAATTCAACCCGAAAATATGCAAATTCGCCTCTCTCCTTGAAAAATCCGTTTGTAAAGCCCGGCGCAGATAGCAAGAGAAAGAGAGAGAGAGACCAAAGAAAAAACTGCGAAATGTACGATCAAATAAATCAAAACATTCCTGGTGGTGGTGAATGCGTATGCAAATTGGAAGACAATCCTCGTGACACCGTTCCATGCCTAAAGAAGTAACCAGAGTTCTCACGTAGGTATATCCTTTGATCAAAGGCGAAATCGCTATCAACTAACCAACGGTCAACTTAGGTAACGACATAATCTGGAATCCTACAGGAACCCCGCTGAATCGTACCTTCGGCCGTCGGCCGCAGGAAGGGGAAGACACGACTGGCCGACATCCCCGGGAGTGACCCCGGCCCTTATAATAGATATGATTAATGGGCAGCGAGGTCACAAGGTGACGCCGGACATCAAGGGATGGACCGGACATCGGCGAAGGAATTAAAACCTGTTCGATTGTGTTCCGACGTTGCGGGGCCTCTTCCACATGCTGGCGGGGTGTGTTGTTTATTTACTACCCTTCGTACAAAGCCTGCGTAACTAATGACGCAGGGTGCGGTGCGGTTCGCTTCCCTGGCGCTTTGCCCGGTCCTCTTCCTTAAGAATTCGAGGAAATTATGTTTCGCTGCGCGGCCGCGGCTGACCCACCCTGGGAAAACCGCTCACGATAGTTTTAATCCTTTCGATGTCGTCTAGAAGTGTTATTAATTTTATTTTAGAAGCAACCGTCCGTCGTTTTGGATCGGCTCACCGTGTGGGAATCGCAATTAGAGGTCTTTAGTGAGGGTTTTACGAGTAACGTACAAGATAACAGGTTCTTGCAAAATGTTCTTCTCTTAACTTTTAAGAAACGCATAATAGATAGGTTATAGTAATTTTTTATTAAATTCCAATATATATCACGCAACTTCCAATACATATCATTTACTTTAACCTAGCACAGTTGTACTTGATAAACAAAACATAATGAAAAAGCATTGCTTAAATAAGCCTGAATAGAACAGAAAATATACTTAGTTATTTAGAAGATATACTTAATATTATAAATTTCGAATAAATTTTCTTTTAGATAATTATTTTTCAAGAGACAATCAGTAGGTCACATTTTTTACAACTCCAACTTCTCGTAAAACATTGTACTTTTATAGGTTATCAGTGAAGGAATCATATCGGAAAAAATTTCGATGAAATAATTCTGTACCTACATACATATTAAAAAATAAAACTAGTTGCTATGTCCCAATCCAAATTCAAATTTTCATTAAGAATTTATTGGTGCGTATTCCTAAATTATAATTCACTGTTTTTTTTTTTAATTATAATAAAATGAAAACATAACAAAATGAAATTCTTACAAGTAATACCTCATCCATGTGGTATTCGTACATAATAAAACAATGTTTTTACAATTCTTTAAAAATATTAATATGTCATATAGGATCATATTTAATTATATCTTTTCATACTCTTGATGACCCACTTTGTTGATTTTAGGCTGTTTTAAATACACCTTGTATTTATGGTTGCATGTAAACTAGCAACGATTTTTAAAAATATTAACACCTGACTAACAGACTTACAAATTTTAAATTACTTCCATAGGCGTCGTCTATATTAAAATAAAATGAACGTACTTATATTAAATAAATAAAGCACATGTCTACATATATTCGAGCGGAACGACTAAAACTACCTGCGGGCATGACAAGTAAAAACTCGATTCAACGCGAGGTCGAGCGGTTATTGATGATAGATGACGAGTGAGCTGGTCGACGCCGCTGGAAGTGAAGTGAGAATCTATTACTCCAATGAGTAGTGATTTCTTCCATTTGATTTCTTCCTCACTCTCTAATTTAAACAGCTCGTTATATGCAGGTACACGCGGTAATTATAACATCGTACAGCACACATGAAATTTTTAATGAAAGAATTCATGTAATTCCACGCCACAATTACTAATTTTTTAGGATAATGTTAACCTTTTATATTCCAAGAAGGCGTCCATTAATCATTCTTTGGACGGTCTGGCAGATTTTAGGCGTAGCCGTCTATCCTTTCAGAAGGGTTGTTTTGGATGTTTTCGTAAGTTTTACGAAAACAGGATGGAAGCCGCATTAATATTGATTTTAACCGATCGTCGGCGGCCGTGTACCAAAAGAAAATTTCAGCGCTCTTGGCGGCGTACAGCTATGAAAAATAATGCCGCAAATTTTCAATAGGGGTACATCGTTCGTGTAATTCCTTGGCGTGTGTTGACGTATCGATCCGGATACGTTAAAAGGAGATACTTTTATATTCTAGTCGTGTATAATATACAGTGTAGAAACATTATCTGTACATTCATATATGGTAATATAACGAGCTTGGGGGAAAAGCTGTGCCACTTGGTTTTTTAATTGTTTTCCGACTGGTTTATAAATTCTTTAAATGTTAAAAAAAAAGTTAATTAACGTTATTTAATAACGTTTATTCTAGTGACGCTCCACAACACGATTTATAAACAGCTAAAACAAGTGCTGGAAAAAACGATGTGATTGAAATTTATAATCTAACAAATACATCCAGTGTAATTCAATCAGCTCTATAAAAAAACTCTGCTCAATTGAATAAAGCTAATATAAATATATAGCAATATAACACACATATGGGACATTCCATGTCAAGTCGGACAACAAAATTTTAGATTTGGCCCAAAATCACAATTTATCAATAATTTATCAAAGTTAAAGTTCTCAAGAGATATACCAAACTTTGGACCTTCACCAAACTTCACCTTTTGACCCTAGGGGTCCAAAATTTTGGGAATCGTATTTTCTTTCGAAAAGCTACCTCCACACAAATTTTGGGCCAAATCTAAAATTTTGTTGTCCGACTTGACATGGAATGTCCCATATACATACGTGTTTGATTTATAGTTGATATTTCTTTGAATACGAGATATGCAAAAAAAAAGTATAAGAACAAAAGTTTGATTGCTAGACCTCCGCTGCAATTGCCGTTTTTAGAAAAACAAATGAATGTCGGGATAGTTATATGTATACAATTTCCATTCTAAATTGAAAATAGGTAGAAAAAAGCAAAGTTGTCAGATATATTTTCTAAAATTGCTAAGCTCACTATACAAGTATACTTCATACTTCAGTAAACTGTTAGTTCGTGACGTTCTTAGAAAGTAAGTTTGGAAATATTTAAAAAAATACATAGATATAAATTTATTAGTTAGCATTAAAATAAAGCGTTTATAATTGCTGGAAAAAATTATTATAAATGAAAACAACTTTATGTATATTACTAAGTATACTTGTTTTGAAAAGCCGAAAAGAAAATTTTGAAGAACAGCAACTCCGCGGAATGCCGCGAATGCAACAGCGAATGCCGATCCATTATACTATTGGATTGCTTTGTATCTAATACATTCCTTAAATACTTATTCGGTCCACTGTGCCATAAAATTTTTACGACGTCGTTAAAATGATTTACGACATTTGGAATTCTGACTTGTTTAAGACGCCAGTGACGTGTATTTCAGCTAGGTTTATTAAAACAGACAATTTTTTGAAATTGTCTGGCTAAATGAGCATTATTTACAGCAAATTATATTACAAATATTAAGTTTTGTATGCAGGCTAATTTTAATCTCCTATATTGATTTGAATGAAAACAATTATTTCACAATTTTCGAATTTATAAATGATATATGCACGCCCATGGAATCATAAAGTTGCAGTGCTTTTTTTGTTTCCCAGGCGCATTTATCATTTTCAATTAAAAATAGAGGGACTATACATACATATTAGAAAAATCGAAGAATCCTCGACGCGAGCGTGTTTTTTTCATGAGTTCCATATTTGTCCTCGTATTTAAGATTCACCGATTAGATTTTCCTACCCCATCACTAGAGTAACAAATTCTAATCCACTTCCATAGGCGTCAAGAATATTAAATTAAAATAAAATGAATATACATACCTATATTAAATACACGTACACATATTCGTGCGGAACGGCTAAAATTACCTGCGGGCACAACAGGGCAAAAACACTTACCCGTTATCCGACCCGAGGCCGAGCGTTAATTTACGGTAGTTGATTGGCTGGTGAAGTGAAATAAGAATCTGATACTCTACCCATCACCAAATTTTAACTTTGTTTCATTAGACCCAAATGTTCCTCAGGAACATCAGCTTCAGTATTTAAGTAGCGAAGATGGTTTCCATTAGCTTTTTTGAAGTTTCCGGCCCGGTTTTTTCAGGTTCCTTACCCCCTAGCCCGGCGGACTCCGGCGTTTCAGACGTGGACAGCTCCTCCAGCGGCCACACATCGACGGACGAACTGAAGGCCAGACTGCAACCCTCGATACACTCTCCCGTAGGCAACCTCTTCTCAAGACACCCCCTGTCCTGGTCGTCACCCGCCCACCACGGTCAAAGACCACCGAACCACATGTCCCAGCAGTTCTACCAACCCTTCGCCACAAGTAAGTACTGTCTCATATCAGATTTCTCACGTCTTCCAATTCTGATGCTATTGAGAAATATGGCTCTGAAAATTTCGTTCCTTCCAAAGGCTTCATTGCAAGTTAATTTGGTTTTAAAGGATGTTGAGTTATAGTTGTATAAGTAGGTGTTTTAAAGTACGACTTGAGAGTCAATATGTTCTGTGGTCATTTTTCAGTAGCAAAATTTTTTTAGCGTGTTCAAGAAGCGCTATTCTATTTGGCATTAAATTTTACAGTGACGATATTTATGTCGAACTGGATAGTCATCATATTATAATATATTTGGTGAGTATATTTTTAGTATTATGTTATTAGTCAATTGTCAGAAAGTAATATTAATGAATGTTTATTATTCAGCAACGGATGCAGATGATCTACTTTTAATATTTTCAGTTACAAAAACACATTTCATTTCAATAAAATGCGATTGCAAAAAAATATGAACCATTTCCACCTCTAGCAGTTTTTTCTTCTAAATGTTATTATCCTCATGAAACATGAGGAATGCTTACTTATATTTTCGGTGGCGACCGTCTAATCCATAAATTATGTGAGGAAGTGCCCAATGTTTTGAAGTGTACTTCAATGTTTTGTTATTCTTTACTGTAGCCAAGTTTTTTATTTTTACATTAAGCTGGCTCGACCTCGTATTTATCTCGTAGTTTCCTATTTTGTGAATTTGGCAGAGCAACACTTCTCAAATTAGGGCAGGTCATGTTTGTCAAAAAAAATAACCCCAGTTCATTTATCGTCGGATATTTTTCTGTTTTTTTTTCTGGTTGCCATATCAGCCGGAAGATACTGCCGAAGAGTGCCAAAAATATAACGTCAGTGGACTGTAAAAAATGATAACGCATAATAACTTGCACTTGTTTATGTAACTTTAGGACGATAACGATTATAAGTGTATCTGTATCTGAACTGGAATAAATTATGGAAAAAAATAGTGCCGTGTGCAATGTATATTTTTGTTTTAATGTTACTTAGAGGTGGTTCCTAGGGGTGTGGTTAAAAAAATCTTGTTTTGCAATACATAATTTGTTTTGTCTGTTGGGTTATTTTGAGATTTTTAAAATTGGTTGTATTACGCATCACAGCACAGGTGGATTGAAAAACAAATTTACCAGTCGTAGATATTAGAAAAATAACCTGTCTCTAAAAACTCACCATTTGATAACCAGTTTTCCCTTCTTTAGATTTCATAATATAGCTATATACAATTAGGTATGTATATTTTTTAAAATCTGCTGTTGACGATTATGAAGAACAATGACGTTTAGTTTCATACAGACCGCCTATAATAAGGACAATAATATTTATGCAATATTCAATAAATTTGTTCTATTGTTCCTGCGGAAGGTTTTTGGAACCATTTTTGCGCAGATTTTTCTCATCCTCAATTCGAGTCAAAATCTGATGAACAGTGATGTGATTCAAATTGAACTCTTCCCCAATCATTATTGTCGTCAACCGACGATTTGAACGCACAAGATCCCATAACACAGTAGGCGTCTTGAAGTTTTGCAAAAGTATCCGCTGCGCTGTGTCCAAGTTTGAAGCAAAATCTGATAGTACACCGTTGCTTTAAATTAATGTATATGTTAACCTATCGCCCTTCCAAGTCCCGTCTCCGCAGTGTTGCTAGATCGGACGCTACGTTGCCACTCTACTTAATTTACACACCTCGTACATATTTGTACGAGGTCATACATTAAATTTATTAATTACCGTTTTGCCAGGAAATTAGATGCATTAATACAAATTAGCTAGAAGTTTTGCAGATTTTTGTATGTGTATATGTGACAAAATTTTGCAGAACTGTACATACTTTGACATAAATGTCATTAGGTAATAAAAAACAGTTTGATAACAGTTTTGTTAAAATACATACGTATTATGCTTTTAAAATTATACTCTTAAGTAAAACGTACATATAGTCCTGGGAATATTTGGCTAAAATTAGTGCGACATCAATTATTTTATACGCGAAAAAATACTAAAAACTGTAATAAATTCAGTCTACATCAAAATAGCATGCAGGCTGCAGTTCATACGACTAAATCCAGTAATTTTCTTTATTGTAGACTTATACGACTAAAACCAGTAATTTTCTATATTGTAGACTTAACCTTGGTACGATAACTCTTCTTAACAAATAATGATTCAGTTACATCTTAAAAGGAGTAGGAAATAGCATGTATTATATGCGGTCATAAAAATTATATGAATATTTAGATTAATCGATATTAAAATATGTATATGGAAAAATATGTAGAGCGATTGTTACATTTTTTTTCAGTAAACTTTGAAGCCAAATAAAGCATACCAGCAATAATGTAATTTTAATGTTATTGATTTTTTATGGCGCTCTCAACCTCGGCTTGACTTTTTTGGATGGCAGATAATACATTATTTTTAGATAACGCGGATGATTTTCTCGTTACATTAGAACACGCATAAGAACCAAATTCGCGACACTTTCATCTGTGTTTTGCGATAAAAAATATCAGCAAGTTACAACAAACACTTTTATATGCGCCATTACGTAAAACCTGACCTCGCACAATGTCACGGATGAGGCGACGAAAATAGAATGCGTTGCGAACATAGTTTAGATTGGACACTTTCGGTTTCTATGCAACTTGTTTGTTGAATGAGACAGCTCGAATTTGTTTACTCCGGTCCGCTTCTATTCGGTAAACAGACAAACGGATTTTAGGCAGACGACTACGCGATTAATTGTCTGAGCACCATAGTAAAAAAACTGATAATAATAAACGCTACTACTTATACGAGTATGTACATATGTATGTATGTATGTATGTACTCTCCAATATGTATTTATTGTCACAGTCCTTTTTCTGTCTATAACTTCTGGTTGTTAAACTTAACTTTGAAAGTGTAATTTTGCTACTAGAACATCTCCATTATTTTTCATGAAATTTATGTTCTATTTATCTCTACATTTTCTCCATTCTCTTCTATTTATCTCTTCTATTATATCTAAATACCAATTTGAATGTATAGTTATTTATAGGCTAGCTTTTTAATTTATTATTACCTACCACTACGCCGAGTTACTAATTAATTTCATATTTGAGGGGTACAGATGCAACACTCACATTATCCATAATTTTTCGAAATAGAGTTAGTGGCGCTATCTTGTTCATCGTGTTGAACTACACCATTATAATTTTAAAAATGGTATAAAACATTTTCGTATTTATTTTAAATTGTGGAATCTGTGAATTGTTTCAAAACTCACATTCTCCTTAGGAGAATGTTAGAACTTTTTACTGTCAACATTTTTTGTACTTTGCAATTTTAGGTTCATTATAAAAATATTTCACTTCATCAGTCAATGATGATAATAAAACCATATTCTAAGTATATTGTGCAGCTTATCCAAATTTGAATTCACTTTCTTGGAGTCAAATATTGTTGTGTTGAGTTCTAATACAGATACCAAAAAAATTTCAGAGCGTCAAGTCACTTGAAAAGTGAGAAATCAGTTATTCCTTCTTCCTGAAAAATTTTAAATAGTATAAAAAAATCTATACCCCTCATTTGTTAGAAACCCCCAAAATTAACATTAATTTAGTTTTTGGGAGTTTTAGTTTTCTATTATTATTACTATGGCATTGTAATAACATCTATTTATAAATAACATTTACTTTTTCTCAATAAAGTATATAAAAACTGAATAGTTCTTGTTGCGTTGTGATCGTTTTGGGGGGAAATGGTGTTAAATTTCCACCAGTCTTGGCTCCAGTTACTAGTAAATAAAGTGTTACATTTTTTATTATATCATTAAATTCAATCCCAGTTCCTATGGAGACAAAAAATGACAGTAATTAGACAGCTTAAAATATTATCAAGGTATTATCTACATATGTACCAAATTAGTGTGGCAATTATTTTAAATGGCTCGTTTTTAAGCTGTAAAGTAGAGGCGGACCGGATGTCAAATAGTCGCAAATCTCCAAACAATCCGAATTGAGTACTATCAAATCAAATAATAATATTAAATTAATAGCATACTATTAATTTAATCATTGAAGGCAACGTAGGTCTGATACAAAATATTCGCTTTTAGGTCATTTAAAGAAATTGTGTGATACTCATATAATTATTATAACGAATATTACATATGTACATTAGCTGAATATTGTTACAAATAAACATATATGTACATAATTTTAGGATTCACTAACCTTTGGCAGTTTGAAGGTGACTGCCTATTTTTAACAGTGACAAATTCTGATTAGAGGGACAAAACATGAAATGGTTGTTTTTTATTAGATATTTTGGCAAATATTCGCCATAAATTATGCTTAATTATCTATATGTAAGTTTACTGCTACAAAAGTAGCCTTTAACTGCGTAGACGCCTTATCGTAAAGGCAGGTCAGTAAGTGTATATTTTTACATATTATATGACAGATATTATTGCGAGATAACCACGATGATAGTATTTACACACCTAATCGTTAAAGAACTGCTTAAATGTTTACCATGCAATTTGCTGTCTGTCACCTTTTCGTGATGAATAAACAAACACTTTCGTGCTTTCGTCTAATGCGTTTTTTTCTGTTAAGACGGATGCTTATATACTGAAAATTAATTAATATAATATCTTTTGCAAATACATAATAACGTATGTAGGTATATTATTATATCTACATACGTGTTTTTTAGTATTCAGTATTAAATATGTCGTCACAATAACAATAAAAAGTACAAAATAGAAATACAATAATTAATTTATTTGTTTCTCTATTGCAAATCTTGAAATATGAATAGGTACTAAAAGTACCTATAGTTATTTTTATGTAAAAAATGAGTACTTATTAATTTTTGGATTTTTACAAATAACTACATTTTTATGTAACTGTCGCTTAGGAATACTTTATGAATAGACCATCTCTCCTAGTTTCAGTTGCATATGTAGTTATTTTAATATTTAATTTTAATAGATGTTTGTAATTGCGTTTTTTTTTTTATCGAAAAATCTCTAAAATCGTTCTTTTTAGATATTGACGTTGTTAATTAAAGTGACTAAATTAAATTTGGCATAAACAAATATAGCGTGTCGTTTAGAGTAACAAAATTATTTATTACAAATCAAAGGGGCGTTCCTAAAAAACCACTAATACAAATGTTCATCTCTATATTTTTCGAAAACATTTAATGGGACACACATCTTGAAGCACCCTGTTTGAACGTGTATCACATTCTAAGTGAATATCTGGAAAGGTTTGCGAATTATCTATAGCCAAATAAAACGTGTATTACCCCCATTTTCCTAAACCACTTTTACCGTTTAGGCTCCAGTCTAGTCGGTCCAAGTCTTTACATGATATCTGCAGCAAGTGTTTAGCTACTGTACGTATCTGAAATTTCAAATTGATATATTAAATTATTTTCGAGTTATCATCGTCTACATATAAAAGATTAATAGACAGGCCGATGGACACACAGAAACTTTTTTAGCTGAAACTTAAGATATACTTTTAATAAGCACACCACTGTTTTCCATGGAATTCATTGCGTTTTATAACTGCTCTAACCTAAAACAGTAACGGTTTTAAATCCTCTTCAAATAATTGACAATTTACCATAAACTGCAATTTATGTATATACCTACTTAATTAAATAAAGAGGTAGGTACTAAGTACTAAATAATATTTAATGTATTTTAATTTTTCCCGCTAATGCATCGGAACGTTCACTTCTAGCGAATGTCGTCGTCAAGCATTTTTTATCAAATTTTCTTCCTAATTTGACCTAACCTAACACAACCAATATGATAATGAGTAGATAAGCGTATTCGTCCATCGTAAAAAATATAAACAATGGTGAATATTTCACAGACTTATGAATAAATATCACCATTATTTTATTGTAACGCCAGCCCCGGCATGCTAGCAATTTAACCGTACAGACTATAACCTAGGCTAAATTTTGGGGCCCCGCAAATCTCGCGTCACTATCTATTTCGGGAATCCAGACTGCACTGAAATTGTTGTAGGCAGTAAAAGATTCGTCGCACTTGCTTTACATATTTTTTATCACATATCATACATACATATTTTACTAGAGAATTAAAAGTGACAGCTAGTGAAATGGTCATATTCCACTAGTTTTCTTCGTGGTTCTTATTAGTTAAATAGCGTACTAGGAATTATTTTATTGTGTGGTGACGGTTTTTAAATTGATACACTTTTTAAATTAAGAATTTAACAAGTCTTCGCGGGTTTTTAAATTACCCTCTACTTATTGATCACTCACAATCAAATTACCCACTGAGCATTGTTGCCAGTTTTATATATGATATGGCATACGAGGTGTGTAAATTAAGTAATGAGACTGGCAACGTAACGCCAGATCGAGCAACACTGCGGAGACGGGACTTGGAAGGGCGATAGGTTAACATGTAATGCACCTTCAGTACAAGTTTGAACTTGTTAATCATTTGTTTGTTCTTTGTGACTGTTTCCGTAAATCGTTTTTTTCTAGTGGGTTTTAAAAATGAGTGACATTAATTTTGAGCAACGGTGTGCTGTCAGGTTTTGCTTTAGACTTGGACACAGCGCAACGGATACTTTTGCACAACTTCAAGACGCCTACGGAGACAGTGTTTTTGCAAGAGCCCAGGTTTTTCGGTGGTTTAAGGCACTCTCAGAAGGAAGAGAACCGATTGAAGATGAACCACGCAGCGATCAAGAATCGATGAAAATGTCGATAGAATACGGGATCTTGTAAGTTTAGATCGTCGGTTAACGACAATAATGATCGGGGGAGAGTTAAATTTGAATCACACCAGTGTTCAGCAGATTTTGGCTAACGATTTAGGGTGAAAAATCTGCACAAAAATGGTTCCAAAAAACCTTTCGCAGGAACAAAAGAACATCAGGAGATAAAGGTGTCTTGACTTTTTGGAATCGATTGAAAATGATCCCCATTTTATAGAACGTGTCATTACTGGTAATAAGACTTGGGTGTTTGAGTACGACCCGGAAACCAAGCGCCAAAGCATGGAATGGCACACTTCAAACTCTTCAAGACCCAAAAAAGCAAAATGAGCAAGTTCAAATACATGCTGATTTGCTGTTTTGATAGTCAGGGAATTGTTCACAAATAGTTTGTGCCTCCAGTCCAAACAGTAAATCAACACTTTTACAGAGAGGTACAGAAACTTCGAAACAGGGTCATGCGTGTGAGACCAATCCCGTGATTGAAAAAATCACCTCAAACCTCAAGGAACGTTATTTTGAGACTATAGAAAACATTCAAACGGCTGTAACCGACCAGCTGAAGGCTATTCCAGTATATCAGTTCCAGCACAGCTATGAGGAATGGAAAAATTATCTCCAATGCTGTGTGGCTTCCCAAAGAAGTTATTTTGAAGGAGACAATACTGAATTGTAATTCTATTCGAATAAAAATAAATAAAAAAACAAAAGTCTTTTTACTTAATTTACACACCGCGTATGATGCGTCACTTGTGAACGTCAATTTCTCGTTTGCCAGCGGTTGGTTTCGGATTTTCATGAATATCAAAAAAACAATGACCTACAAATGTTTAGCCGCGCTGACATAATTTGTGGCATTCATACCTTTCAAACAATTTTCTTTATAACTCTTATTAGCTATTTCAAAATAGGCCGATGATCATCTTCCTAATTCCGCTAAACTATTTAATGAGTCAAATAAATGTAATCAGTTATTATCAGTTCCTATGTGCCATTATCAATCTACGAGAATTTCAAATTACACCAGGTGTCTAGGTATTACAGTTGTTTGTCGGCGCGTTTTCGACTACTAGTGCTAGGTGACATTTGAAAAATGCTTAAAAACATGATGTTATTTTGTCCTCGCAAACAAACATATTTCGCAGAGGACTGACCTTTAGCTTTAAACGATTATTATTACGAGAATGAACGTTCGTCGAATCTTTAAATATTTAAATCCGCCAATATTTAAGAAACATAATAAAATAAATTACTACTCAATGGAAATGTGATACATATGTATATTGTCAAGATATATAAGTTGTTATCTACTCAAAATAGCCACAGAATTGGACGTAGTTATAGAATAGTAAATCAGTTACTAGAACACAAAATGTAATTATGGCTGTGACCTTTTTTCATGTTAATAAGTAACGTCTGATGAGCAGTTAATTGTGTACCAAATTCGTTTACCATTCATCAGTCCTAGTCTGCATGCGTCAAAAGAAATTTATAAGAGCAATCATAGTACTATGTACCATTATATTAATAACATTATATTAATAGCATAGCAAGAGACGTTGATATTTTATATATGCCTAATCCTTTTCGGCGCTATATGATTTAATTAATATTTCCACTTTTATTAATTTTATCTTGCTTATCAAAAGTGTCATATTTCGTCTAATGAGTTAATTATTTACATATTGTAAAAAGTTATTTGAAGAGAGCTGCAGTTTAGATCAAGATTTAGTAAAGTTGCAGTCAAATCCAACATAAATGCAGTACTTATCAGTTTACCATAAATAAATATTGATTGATATTAATTTAGGATAATTATACCAGAATTACCACCGAGATATAGAAAAATCTTTTACTTAGAAGATTTTTTTATCTAGAAAAAGTTTATATTAGAACTTTGATGGAATATTATGAGTTGAAATGGTTTCCAGTTTAACTTTTTTGTTTAGCAAAGAACACATTTGTAATATTCAGATTTTTATCCTGGAGTGGGTACTGGAACCTTCGGCGTAGAAACAAAAAAACTGGACGTTTTCCACGAAACACCGAACTATTACACTTTTCTCGACGCGCGTTTCGCCAACCAAGTTGGCATCTTCAGGAGAAGATTAAAACTAAAAGTTTTAATCTTGTCTTAAGATTTTTGTCATTTTTTGGCTAATATTTTTTAAAACTTTTATTTTCGTTATTAAAAATATAGACATCCAAAAAACGTCATCAAAGTTGGCCGAGAAAAAAAGACATATTACTATTCTTAATCGAATTTATAACCTTATTTACTTGTCAAGACTGTCACATCATATGACAGCCATTGTTTATTTTACAAATTGTGACAGTCACTTATCAAAAATTTGGCATAACTGAAAAGCTTAGACATGACCGCTATTTCTATCTCTCTCGTTCATAGCCAGAGTTGATGGCGTTTTTTTTTGGATGTCTATATAACAATACTATAAAATTATGTATGCATGTGACAACAACCCCATAATTAGAACACATATCATATATGGATTCGATGTAGTTTTCAACGATTATTCAGAATATGGAATCATTTTTTTTTTGATATCACAAACAATTTTCGAAATATTCTTTCTGTCCAATAATTACGTATATTGGTTGGCAGATGAACAGAAAGGTACAGTTAAATAAAATCGTGTAAATACCAGAATAATAAGATCTATAAGCCCACCGAGAAATATATGCCACATTTATTACCGTATTTAGTTACCGTAAAAATGCCATACACTAGCTTTATTATTTGCACAGTGCCCGCTACTTTGAAGTCTTTCGTTTAAAAATTGATAGCCGACAAAAAAGAGATCCAGGCTCCCTTGGATTATTCCGAATATCATTGTGTTAGCGGCGGCATCGGGACCCACCGAGGTGCCTATGTTTGGGTTATCCGTGACGGCCGCGATGAAGACAATATGAACATCTGCGAGAAGGAAGTTACTGATTCAGCTAAGGATTATTCCGTTATAACTAGTCAAGATGTTCGGACAATCGGACATACGTTGTACTTGGTCCAGTATACCTATTTTATATTTTACTTATTAGTCTATTTATTTCATTAATAATATTATTTTACCTGATCTCTAAAAATATCTAACAATTGTAATCAAATCACGTACATCTATACATATTTGTTTTTGATAAAAATATAGTCTTACAATTACAGGTATTTGAAACTGGAAACAGTCCAGCCTTCTAACACTACTTGTCATGCTCTGAACAGTCGACAACGACAGTCGTTCTAACGACAAAAATATTATTAAACAGATGCAAATTTGAAGCGCAAATAAAACCGTACGTAAACTTGTTGATTTTACAATTTAAAATCCCAGACGAGAAATGTTAATTGTTAATAAAGCCGTCCGACCAGTTTTCAACAACAATAATGGCCCGTATCGAAACTGACCTAGGCCAGCGCGCATCGTCGTGATGATCTAGCCATCTAGTTGAACCATCGTGGAACGCGGTGGGTTCTGGACGCGCTGCCGGCCGCGTCCTGTCTAGGCCACTAGATTACTGTTACGTGAAACGCCGTTACGTTTCGTTTGTTTTGAAACCGAACGAAACGGTGTGTGTTTTGTCTCTTTGAAACGTCGAACCGCTTTTGTCGGAAAAGTGATGTTTATGCGAAGAATAAACAAGAAGGGATTAAAATCGGGCGTTAGAAGGAAGATCTATAATATTAATAGCACTGCGCGGTAAACAAATAAATAACAGTGGAAAATCAATTACAAATTAAAAAAGTACGTGGATATGTTGTAAATAGTAACGAAATATAGTATGTTAGGAAAAAAATTGTACGTAACCAAGTCAACCAATGTAAGAGTATATCTACATACATATGTACATATATACGTCCAAAGAGAAGCCCCGCAAAAATAATAATACATTTTGAATACTCCGCAAGAAAGTACTGTTCGCAGTGAATAAACTGATGAAAAGATCAAAGTTGTGCTCGAAGTTGTGTCTAATAAAAGTTTATAAATATACATATGAGGAAGTCCAAACATCCAATTGTTTAGCGAAGCAAATTTAAAGTTTACCGCCATACATTAAGTCAAAATGGCAGAATATAAATATTGAGTTGAGACTTAAGCACAGATGGTGAAAGAGAAGATAAATTTAGTTGTTTTGGGTGCATCCACCAAGATTGTCCTTTGCTAGGAGGGGATCAAATAACACAAACCGCTTAGGTATTAAAAAAATTCAAAAACCCTATTATAATGTCACCACAAATCCAAAAGGCAGAACCTGTGGGGTTTTTAATAACATGAATAAAATCAAAATTTACGTAATAAAATAATTATTGCAACATAAATATTGTCAGACATAAATAAGAGAATTATTGATAGACGTTAGAGCCATTATTCTGCATTGTTCCTAGTATTCCATTGTTTTAAATTAAATATTGGATTCGTCGACGTCATAAACAATAATATCATAAGCATGCTTAAGAAATTTGGGAGTACAAACGTGAAAATTTGAAAACATACATATATGTAAGTGCAAGAGATATGCTCAATAATTTCGATTCGACGCCTCTTGAAGAGAAAAAACGTTCACAATTAATCTGGTTCACGGTGTACGCGGAAAAAACGTGTAATTACGCGGAGGGTTCCTCGTAGAGGAGGCAGACGCTTTATACAATCGAATACCGGGTAAAACGGAAGCCGATCTTATACGGAGAGCGCAAACGGCGGCGACGGTGGCGAGTGCATCCAAGCGGGTGACCTTGGATTTGCGGAAAGTCGCAGGCGATGTCGATGAACTACTGACCGTCCCAGCCGACTTGCAGTTATATGGATGGCTACGAAAATGGCTCCGGGCGGCCTGAGGCGCGACTATTTTACTCGCGATCGGGATTTCGTCCGGTGGATTGACGTGCCGCGACACGCGAGGTAGAAAAAAATGCATTCATTACGAAACGATTCAGAGCTAGTAGTAATTCTTGTCACCATCCGACGCATAAAAAAAATTGGATGGTACTAAGAAAACCGTTAGGAAAACTCTATAAACAAAACAGCAATCCCTAGATACATCCTAAATAATTGAGGTCAATTAATTGCTTACTTCTACTTATTATGGATTCTTCCTCACCTTGATTGCGCGTTTGTTACTCTTGTTCCCTTCGAAAGGAAATAACTTCCCCCAGGTTCCCGTTTGAAGAATCCAAAGAAGGACGCATGTTTGTTGCCGAATTTTCAGCACATTAGAGCCTAAATGTGGAATATGATCGAGAACGTGGGATAATTCTTTCGTTTCAAAAAGAACAACAAAAGTATCTCATCTCATGTATACTTAATACATGAGATAAAGAAAAACACTTAAGTGGAAGTAAAATAACGTTCTTAATGTTAATGGGGTCCCGAGGAATATTTACGGATTCAAGTAAAAATATTTACTTTGTTTGGATTTAACTCATTTTAATTTCATGAATATGAAAAAAAAATATTGTGGCAGTACTATCCGTGAGACTAATTACAATGTAAATAATAGGTACCTACCTAAATTTGTTTATTTCTCGTTGTATTCGAATTACGATATTCGATTATTACGAGGAGAAGCGGCATCAGTGAAGACAGTGGATGCATGCTTGAGGAAGAAGCAATAAGCTAGTTCCTGAAAACTTACGAGTGTTCCTAGAATGCTAAAACTAGCAAATAAAACAGTTTAAGTACTTCCTATAACCTTGAGCGATATATGTATCTAACTATTGAAAAACTGTATCTGTACCTACACTTGTATCTAAATCCATCTCAACCGCTTAAAATTTCTATATATATAAATATTATTTTAATTTTAATTTTTTTTTGTTTATATTGTTATTTTTAATTATAGATTAATTAAATAATATTTAAAATTAATTATTGTATTTTAAAAATATGAAATATGTTAATACAACTGGTCGGTGTATGAATATTTAGTTCCCTGTTCACCGTTTTGAACTTATTAATTTCAGTTTGCAATTACAAACCTTGATGAACGTCAATCCAGTGATAGAAACGTAATTTCATTAGCCAATTTAAATACAGTGCAGGAAAAAAGTATTCGCGGATAGAGCGAAACGCATAACAACACCTGCATACTTTATTCAGAATAGACAAAGAACTGAATTATACAGGAAAATGTTAAGCTTTATTAATCCTAAGTTTAACACATATGACAAAAATATACAAACAGCAATTTTAAATTAAAATATAACAAAAATATTAATAGTGTTAAATAACATAGAGAAAAAAGTATTCGCGGATTTAAGAAATTTACATATTTGGAGGACATCAAATCGATATTTAATATTTAGTATGCAGACCTTTAGCTTCAATAACGGCTCTTAATCTTCTAGGCATTGAGCTCACAATCTTCTGAGTGTATTTAGGTGATGTTTTGTGCCATTCTTCTAACAGAGCAGCTTTCAGTCGTCGATTTGTAATATTATGTTTCCTTACTCGTTTGTCTAAATCATCACATAGATTTTCTATGGGATTTAAGTCTGGGGATTGAGGGGGGGGTGTGTGTAGTAAGTAAGGTACAATATAAATAAGACATTGTCGCACACGGTGCCGTGTGCTTAGGATCAATGTCCTGCTGAAAATATAAATTGAAGTTTTTTTGCACTCTGTTGTAAATTATTCTGTAAAATGTTCAGGTATACACGATGGTCCATGATTCCTCAATAAAAATAGATTTCCAACTCCGAGAAGCCATGCACCCCCAGAATAAAACCCACCGCCACCGTGTTTGATGACATAAATATTAGATATCGATTTGATGTCCTCCAAATATGTAAATTTCTTAAATCCGCGAATACTTTTTTTCTCTATGTTATTTAACACTATTAATATTTTTGTTATGTTTTAAAATTGCTGTTTGTATATTTTTGTCATATGTGTTTAACTTAGGATTAATAAAGCTTAACATTTTCCTGTATAATTCAGTTCTTTGTCTATTCTGAATAAAGTATGCAGGTGTTGTTCTGCGTTTCGCTCTATCCGCGAATATTTTTTTCCGGCACTGTATATAATAATACCCGTTTGGTCTTCCACATGATTTCGTTTACCAAGAACATTTTTGATATCAAAAACATTCCGGGCTATTCATCCCTAGATCGCCCCCTAACATTCCGGATGGAGACGTGCGTGGCTCTTGCGACGATTCCGGTTGGCGGGCCGGTCTCCCTGAGGGGATCCTGACATTGGCGGCAGATGCACTTTTTTGGCATCGGTCGCTATAATTACCATTCCTCTATATTTATTACCGTGCACACTCTCGCTCTCAGTTGGCTGCGGATTTGTTGGAGCCCCATTGGCCGACAGCCTTTCGAGACACCAATACAACTGCGCGGTTTCCTCAAACGAGTCACACAGCGGCGTCACAGAGGAAGGATACGCGGCTATTTTCGTCGACGGACGGGTCTTACAGGAAGTCGCAAATATGTATATCGCGTTGCGGCGTTCAAGTTTGGGATCAGAAGCGGGAATTATTTTTTTTCAACATGTTATAAGTAATATGCGTAGTAATATACGAATATTAGTAAATAATCTGCGATGCTTGACATGATGTAAAACAAAAAGTCAGAGCGGCTAAACGAAGTGTACACTGAAAATAAATAATATTCTTTTGCGACATTTTGGCATTATAACCGTTTTATGCTTACATATAGCAAAATTCAGATCTTTTGACATAGTTGCTGCCGTCTCTGATTTATAACAGACTATTTAGGTATCCAGCGTTCATATATTTTCAACTTTCTTTTTCAAGGTACAATAATTTTTCTAACTTGTAATTCTTGTAACTAGAAATAAATCTTGGAACTATCATTGTTTCGAAGGACAAAAATTAATGGGAAAAGAACGTATTACTAATATGTACATTGGTAGTAGTAGATACTCCATAAGTAGGTACAAAAACTATTTTTTATTAAATAAAATCCTAAAACGAAAACTTGATGATAGTCTCAATTCAAAATTAATGAATGAGTACATTTATTCTCTTCCAACCTAACACTAAAGAAAGAAAGTTGGTAAATCTAAACTAATTCTTGACACACTATCACACTTAAGCATACTATGCATTTACAATATTTGTTAGACATATGTATTACTATTCTTCAACTATTCACATTTCGTGCGACGACAGATTTAAAAAATAGACGCTACAATTGAAAATACTGGTGCTAATTTAATGGAAAGTACATTACATTACATATGTCTACTTCCAAGTTTTCCCTACAAGTTTCAGGCCATAATATACAATAATATACAATATAATTTACTGTGTGTTTAGTAGGTGAGTACTGAGGCGAATACATAGTTGATTATTCCTTGATTGAATATTTCATTAAACGAAAGTCAGTGTTAAAATACATTTTTGGTGTTGGATTTGATTATGTAAATGCTGAAGAATGACACGACAAGAAAGACTGAACAATGGTTCAGTCTTTCAAAATGTCGTTTTCCAACATGGATACGATCTACGTCAGCTAAAGGTCACCCTATTTTCGGATGACCTCTTTCTACCTTTATGTATGTATTTGAATAAAAATGTCAGCCAAATTGAGTGTTTCGTTATGTGTTACTCCATTTCTATAAATACTTTAACACCATTATTTGTATGTTTACGGAAGTATCAGTGTTTTCAAAAAACGATTTGTTAGAAATACATATATCATATGTATAATTTGGTAAACTATGGCCGCATTAAACAAGTGTGTTATTTTTTCTTACGAAGACGCCAGCTACTCCCGATAACACCAATTAATAATTAATAATCAATACACATGAATGGGTATTGGAAAAAATAACAAAATTATCAGTAGTGACACGATTTATAGTATCGAGTTCTGATTGCCGCTATACAGCAAGAAAAAAAACACCAATTATTTGCAAAGTAGTAAACGGTCGCCAAAAAAATAACAGATAACAGTGCCCTGCGATATCTGAGCGTTGTGTAATGTGTTTTTCTCCGTGTCACTCAGTCGAAATATGTATTTTTACCAGAATTCATAAATACACATACATATACTATATGTATATCGGAGCCGTGATATAATTTATCCGGCACAGAGAACACACACGTATCGTAGGAAAAAAAACAAAACGCGATCGAGTCATTTCCGGTCGTACGTAACGCCTCGTAAGAAAAAAACAAAAGAAGCCAATATAGGAATTGCATGCGAGAGAGAGGCCCAAGGCCAGCGCGGCGCGCATGTGCACTTCTATAATTATATCACTGCAAAACTGCAAGTGCAAACGGGCACGTCACTGCCGCCGATGCGCGTCAGGGGGGTGGCGAGCGAAGGGGCACCCTGCCGGGGTGGACGGCCTATTCAAGGTCCCCGATAAGCGGGCGCGCGCCGCATGCGCTCGCAGCCGCCGGCTCGGAAGTTCGTGCAGAATGCTTCACAGGGTGCTGTAGAGAAGGAAATCGAATCGAAAATTATCGATACTTGGCATTGCAATACATCAAACTGTTTCGATGCCAGAGTATCGATACATCGACGTAAAAGTATCGATAAATTGTATCGATAATAAATATTGATATTTTCAAAATTAAGTATAAATGAGTAGAAATAATTAAAAGGTTGCTTCAAATACAAATAAGATCTAGCATGCATTTATTAGGACGGAGGAAATTATTACTTTTAGAGCAATATTTTCCAGATGTTTTACTTTTTTTATTACGAAAAAAAATCCTCTTACAAATGTCTCTTCCAATGACTGCTGATTGTTATTGTTAATAGAAGGAGAGTTTTGTTTTTCTCTTTTTTAGACATTTTGGCAAGCGGAGAACGTTGCGATTTTTTCAGGAGATTTTCCGTCATTGTTGTTATCATCCACCTGTTTTAAAAATACAATAAATATAAATTATAAAAAAGATTTTCCAAAAAGTATACATTTGAGCTTTACTTACCTTATTTTATTTTTGATTCTCCTCTTCGTCGATTGCTTTGTTACCTTTAGCATCGGTTCTACGCCCTTGCAAATCTTTTTTGAATATTCCATGGCTCTCCGAACCCTTCCACAAATTTGTGGTATTGTTTGACGTTGCATATACTTTATTGCACCTTTTGCACTGTGCACGTTTTCCGTCGGTTCGTTTGAACTCCGTCCAAACCTCACTTTGGAGGAGCCGTTATATTATTTTAGTTGAAACAAATGTACTTGTAAATTTATTAATTTGCACAACAAAATTACCCGAAACACATACAAAGCAAGAGCCTCGAGACATTTTTTTGTTGATAAAACTGAAAGCATGAAGCATGTCACGAATTATAGCATCTGCGCGGAAGAAAAAAAATCGCGCGATATTAAAAAAAAAATGTATTTTTTTCTGAAAAATTTTTTGAAAGCGATACGTCGAAGTATCGAGGCAAAAGTATCGATAACGTGAATTATCGAATGCTGAAGGTATCGATGTATTTCAAGCGGATTATCGATACTCCGATATATCGATGCAGTATCGCCCATCTCTAGGGTGCTGTAAAAATGTCTCCTGACGCTGGCGGGACGCTTGACGCGGAGTTCCCTCTGTGGCGATGAGACATTAAAAAACTCATCTTCTTGAACTTTTGGAACACCAAGAAGTGACTAAAAAACCGTTTGTATAGCATTTAAATTGTAAATTGTTTTTTTCCTGGCGTCATGGCACACGTGTACTGTAAACCTTTTGCATAAAACCATGAGATACCAAATTCACATTCTCCACTTTCTTGAACTTTTGGATAACGAAATACAGTCCAACTTAAAGATAACTCGAACCATGACTTGCCACAAAAAAAGTTCGAGTGTCAAGACTTCGAGTTATTATATAAAATATGAATTTACATTGTAAGTACTGTTTATATATGTATTTATTTAAAGAAAAAATGTGTTACATTTATTAAGTTCCTTATTCTATATGTACACGGTGTCAATTTGAAAACGAACTGCATTTAATATTGCCTAAACTAATGACAGTATCAAAATTTGGCGAAACACGTCAATTTACATATCAAGGGGGACAACTTTTGAGGCATTTGTTGTCGTATTACTTTCAACACCCTAACCCCCAGGGCACCTACCCCTAAAATTTTAAATGGCAACCCCTATTTCTTTTGCCATTTTTGAGTTTCCTGTACAATTCTATATAAGTATTCCCATATTTATTTTTTATCACAATTGTCAAAAATTGGTAGTTAACCTCATGAATGTTTGGAATGTATTTAATTTCTGATTTTTTTATTTAAAAATGATGCACTTTTACAAAAAATTGTCAAGAATAAAAAGTTCTTAAAATCACTCAAAGAATGCACTGGAATTGTTGAGCAACTTTTTGGATTTTGCAAATAGTCAATTTTTGCTTCAAATTCTGCTTATTGATATAAAATATTCAGTTCGAGTTGTCAAGATATTCGAGTAATAAAAGTTCGAGTTATCAAGTAAAAATTACGCATAATTCCCACTCTTGACCTATTGTCTACCAATTTGATTCGAGTTAGTTAGTTGAGCAATCGTACCAATTACGAAAAATTATCTACTCGTATACTCTATACTTGTCAAATATCCAAATATGTTATGTTACCCAATAATAGTAGGTATTAGAGAAAATCTCCTGCCCTGTTTAAGCTTTGCATAATAAATGGCTCTATAATATCTAACAGATACAGAATTAGGTACCTCCCGTTATATTCATCAAGTTATTATACCGTGATATTACAGCGGTTCATCAACAACAGAAGCGTTCTAATTTTGTTCGCACGTCCAAGAATAGAAGAAGCCTGCTAAAAAATAGCGGAGGTTAATTTTATAAATAAAATTGTTGCATAAGCAAAGCCACTCTACATGGGTATTATACGTATTATTTTTACCTGACAATGAACCTCAAATAACCCATGATTGCGAATTAAAGGAAATATGTCACTTACACTGCTTGCTTATGTTCGGAGTGAAACTTTTCATACACCAAAACACTACACTACTCGACCCACGGATTGTGCCAACCACGTTAGCATCATCAGGAGATATGGAAAATGTATATCTTGCTTAACTGCTTAATTTGTGATACACTCTCGTGTAAACATTCAATTTTGATTGAATTTAGAAAATATTTTTCATGTGATTTAAAACAATATTACTTTTCCAACTGTTTTATAAGTGATAGAAGACTTTTTTAAGTCAGGTGCATAAGGTGAGTAAATATTAAATACGCCATATGTACTAACATTTTTAGTTGTTCTGTTGGTACTATCCGTCTAGCCTCACACTCTTCGAGGAATTGTCTAATTTCCTTTTAAGATAAGCTAATGTTGAAAATACTTTTAGCGGGCTGATCCTATCACTGTCTGGAGGGGTGGGGGAGAGAGAGGGGGGAACGACGAGAACGCAAAGGCGGCCCTGCAGCGAACATTGACCAGGAAACATCGTATATAACCTTCAAATGATTCTGTCCTTGGTTAAAATAGATGCATAGCAGCCCGCAACATTGCAAAGTAGGCTCTACTGCACTCCTTTCGATAAAGTAGGCGCTGATATAACGACGCGCGCCTTCACTTGTTCGCTGCACTTCCCCCACAGCCATCTCGGACAGAGTATGTGTACATCACAGGATTGCATGTAGTAATTAACACAAATGTACAATCTCAGTTAAAGTCATATTGTTAGAAAGTGTTGGTTCTAAATTTGCGTAACATTATGTAGGTAGGTAAATAAGAGAAATAATTATGCAGGTATTGAATGTCCCCTAAAATTACCCATAATTAATTAATTTTATATAGTTAAATACACGAATACATACTAGAGAGTATATATTTTTTTAATTATCAAAACAAGATATTATTTATTGGTAGTAGGAATTAATCAAACCTGTTTCCATGTCCATGTCTCATCAAATACTTTAGTATTTCAATTGATCTAATGATGTATAGTGGAGACGCTAAAAGATACCTTATGTAAAGGATACAATGTTAATCAGTATCTTAATAAATTAATTCTCCAGGACTAACATATATCCACATTATTTAACTATTTTTCGAAGTGCTTTGGGTCCAAAAAGTTCCTGATAAATTAATAGGTATAGTAAGTACTTTAATATTATATTGTATATTTTTTTTAGTATATTTGCTTTTCTAAAGTACTAAAAAATTGCTACTTTTTTCTATACCTTACCTATAGATTCTTATTATTACTCATAGATTGTGAATTTGTTTTCACTTTATCGTGACAACTCGGACAAAAAACACTTTTAGTAAATATAAAGTGTTATACACCCACATTTGTCACCCAAACAACCTAAAAAATATTTTTAAAATCATTATCATCAGAATAGTTTTGAAATTGTCAATAACCCATTATTTACCACTAACTGTAAAACTTAATAGGCATTAAAAATCTACTCGTAGTTTCATGCATGTGCCATAATAATCTTATCTACACAAAAAGGCTAAAAAATAAACCAATTATATCAATTGTTTTCCTTAATTTGTCATATACGATCAGTATCGTCCTCATTCTGTTGAGCCTCTTGCAAAACCTTCAAGCCGCACCACGAGCCGCCACTGTTCAGCGTGAACGCTGGCTTAGACGACATATTAGGCCTGGACGGTTAATTACACTTTAATTAGGCATAAATACAGACGATAGCTGATGGCATGTCTAGCTGTGTGACCTTTGGTGCGTCGCAATGCCCACGACAAAACAGAAGCAGGCTATAGCACGAAAAGCGGCCTCTAATAAAAGTGAATACATTTTAAGTAGGAAATGTCATTTCAGTTTATCAAATCTGATACGTAATAGCTTCCTTAGTTGGATAATTACGAAAGAGAAAAAGGAAACCGTGCGACATTTTTATTGTGCCCATTTTTATAACGCAAGGAAACATGTCGTTCTCTGATTCCGAGAGTTGATTTACGAGGGAATCTTACGGTCTGCGCTTTCATTAAAAATATTGGATTTTTTTTTAGGTTTCACGTCGGCAGAAACTTAATATAGAACGTAAATGCGTGAAACAAAAAAAATGCAATGCCGTTGTCATAGTTCCCTCAATAATTATTCTGGCCCGACAAAAATCATATCATCCTTATATCCGGCTTCTTTTTACGAATTCAATCTCGTTTGGTCTATACTATTCTACTATCTAATGTAGAGAATGTAGAGATCTTCTAGGCAGTAGTTCGTTTAGATATCTTTATAGAGGTAAAAAAAAATCTCGAAAATGTCGAACCATTAATAGGTATAAAATACTGAATCACTATAAAGACCTAACACATTGCTTTTCTATAAATTAAACACAAAAATAAGTAGATGACTTCTTATTTCAAATCATAATTCATTTAAAGCGACTAAAACTTGTTTTTAATTTCCGATTTACGTCGTTATTAGGTACCATTTCCGCTCTTTCAACCCACCGTTCAGTATATATTAAAACGCGAACAAGATACGTAGGTCGTCAGACCGTAAAAACCTCTGAGGAACCCTTTTTATATTAAAACAAATAAATCCAAAGAAAAAAAATCGGTAAACAAACGCATTACAAAGCGGAAGGGCTGTCTCTGCCATTCTGTCGTCTCTTTGTGCTCCCTTTTGTGGAAATGTAGGTCATGTGAAGGCGGGCGATTGTATACGGGGTTGAGAAACCCACTCAGGCACAGGTAGTTTGACGATTTCCACTCTTACTGGGGTGAACGGGGGGCCCCCGGAAATCAATTATAATAAGGAGGTTATTTACCGAACAGGTAGTCAAATGATTTGTCTGCGTATTTTACGAAATTATAGGGTCTGTCAGGCCGCGGTGTGTTTACAACGGACTCCTACGGATTTGTCTATTCCTCTGTACGGCGTCATTCCCACGCGTATTGACGAGACCTAGTCGGACAATTACTATTTTAAATCATGCTTGATTTATCTTCTATTTTGGTTCGTCAGTGGCTTCCAAAGTCTGTCAGTTTACTTTCGAATACGAAATAAATATTTTAATTCAGTGAATTCAAAGACAAAGAACATCATCACGTTTTTCAACGTACATATGTACATATTATGTACATTACGTACATAATGTACAAAGTACATACGTAATCCTTTTTAGGGCTGAGACACAAAACCAATGCGCACAAATAACAGACAACTCTAACAATTACTTTTTTTTGTACGATCAGAAATATTTAACGGTTCCATTAAACAAACTCTACTATTAAGTAGGTATTACATAGTAACAGTAACTTAAACCTAGTATTTTCCTAATATCAGAATTTAATACACCTCATAACCGAATAAAAACCATCAAATTCTGGTAATATAATTTTAAAGTTGTAAGCATAGTTGAGCGTTTTTTATTCTAGATGCTTCTTTTGCAAAAGTGTATATCAGGTAATAAGTAGACTAACCGTTTAGCGAAACTCTCTAAATGAAAGTGAGTTTCCATAGTGAAAACGGCCGTCTCCGTCAAGAAAACGAGCTACCGGGCGTTTTTCATACGCCCAACTCGACGTCCTTTAATTAGTTCTATTTTTGTCAGTATTTACTTAAGGCAATCGTAAAGTTAAATCGTGTTCTCAGTGCGTCGATTCTACACTTTCGAGTCTACTTTTTTAAATTACCGTTTATTTACCATTTTTTTTAAGTATATAAGCAAAATATGACTTGTCAGTGGTGAACGATTTATTTTATAATATATCGCTGACAATAAATTAATTCAACTGATAGCAAAGGTTTTTATACCCATAGATATACCTACTTGGTACATCTATGGGTATATCTATGAGGGCAAGTGTACTCTACTACTACACGTTTTAAAAGAATCCATCACTCACTTTCAATACGAATTGCAAAAAAAAATTGAGGGATCAAAAAATGGGATATTTTTACTTAAACACTTACTAAGACGTATACATCGTAACTTGCAACATTATATTTTTTTCCTTTGAGTTATATTTAAAAATGTAATATATGAGTACTGTAATTAAATTTCTGTGTGAATGGACATTTAATACTTAAATTATTAAAAACCGTTAGTTTATATTACTTGAAATTGTTATTTCGTAGTTTACAAGTTATTAAAAAATAAACAGACAAACAAATTGAAATATTACAATACAACATAATACTACAATTGAATATTACAAAATAAAGCACTGTTTTGTTTAATTGACATGAATTAATTACATTTTATTTAATTAACTATAAAACAAAATCAGACTTATAAAAGAACCGAATTCAGTACAATTTTTTATTATTTCGAAAAGTATGTCATAAAGTTTCTTGCTGTATTTATAAAAAAAGTTCCATGGTATACTTTTGGAAATAAAAAATTGTACTGGTTTTGGTTCTTTTATACGACTGATGTTTTTTTATAAATGAAGTATTTTACTTAATTAAATAAAATGTAATTAAGCAAAACAGTGCTTTATTTTACAATATTGGCATCTTCGTTATTAATACGAAATTTGTTTTTTTTTTTTCAATAGGTAACTTGTACAACGATTTTATTAATCAATTACAATTTATTCAATTACCTAAAGAATTTCATTTATAAAGTAGACGTATAAAAGAACCGAATTCAGTACAATTTTTTATTTTTCAAACAGTATACCATGTAGCTTGTTGCTATTTTATAAACAGTTTAATTCAGTTTGCTAGTATTTTCTGAAACAGGTCAAAGTGAGAACTAAAGTGTAACGTGTGATGCCTCCTTTTGATTTGATTGCAGAAGTCCTGTGACAGCTGGAGATGTACCACCTCCGTTATACGCATTAAGTTGAGTAGTGTGATATAATCTCATAATAAAATATGGCAAACGTGCGAAAGGATACTAGTTATTTTCGTGTATTATACTTACATACATATAATGCGTACGCCTCTGTGACGCGTGCTGTTTCTGCAAACCTTAGTGAGAACGAATCAATCATACATAGTACACTAATCGAGACTTATTTGAGATAATAGACGCATCCTACCATATTATTAAATATTATGTACCTACCTACATAAATATAGAAATAAATATAAAAAAATAAATATTCATTAAACATATTTTAGCTTCCTAGAACCATGTTTTCTAGATTGGACGTCATGTCCGTTTCGCTGGCTCAGATTTTCCAGCGTAACCGATTGCATTTTATTTTCTTTTTTCGCGACGCGATCTCTGCTCCTTCGCCTGGAGTGGGTCGACGCCGTCAAAACAAAGGATCATTGGACCCGTGACATTGTCTCGGATGAACAGGTAAATAAAATTAGTGGACGTTTCGTCAGTTCCCATAAAAGTGTTTTTGTTTGCTTTTAAATTTCTCGTCGCGTTAACGCTAAACGTACATATGAATAACGGCTGACGTTATTGTATGGTCATTATCGCGGTCAACTGTCCGCTTGAGATCACAAGAGGCAAATGCCCACTGTGAAAAATGCATACATAACATTACGCCATAAAAAAAGGAATAGTTTATCGTAGTTTCACGTTCCTCATATTATTTTCTATATTGAAGTATTTGGAGGTTACAAACTGAGGTACAACTTTCTTTACCAAATACTGTATATAGATATTTTCACTCAATATATTCCTTGCATTAAATATACAGACGTAAAATTTGCTGAGCATTTCAAAATCACAGTGTTTGGGTTGATCTGGAAATATTTTATTTATACATATTACTTGTAGAGGATAGTAGCTCTTTGAATTTGTAGCATCTGTACATTTTCTCCCACGATTAATCCGTTACTGTTACGCTTTATAATTTGTAGTCTTGGTGAATATGGGTTTTGAAAAAATTGATAAGTCGATAGGAAACAATAGAACAAAAATATGATGTGCACAAACTGTGTTATTCTTGCGTTGCTGAGTACAGTCGAGTAAACTATCAAAAAGAACTCTGCTAACATTTATGACAGTGTGCTCATTAATTTGTAACAAGTATATGACTTTTCAGTCGGTAGTTATAGTGGTAATACTGTTCCCAGCGTCAGAAATATATTTTTGTGTTGATATCGCTATGTAGTTACCTAAAAACGTCTTTATTATTAATGCGTATAATGAAGTAATAAAATGCAGTATAACATCGGACATTCAGTGTATATATTGACGTAAACCAGTCTGTTTTCGAAATAGACACACACAAAGGATTGTGAATTGCACTAAGTATTGAGGCATGCGAATTGTCGTTCACATTATCGGCACGATGGCGCTTGAGGTAGATTTGTATTTCTCAGTGTTTTTGTCACTTGTTTTTTTGCCACCCATATTGTGGTGGGGTTCCAAATAAAAGGAAATCCTACTTTCGAAATCATGGTGTAGTACCTACTGCGTAGTCCACAAAGTTTGCAGCACATAGAAACCAGGTATCATATATGGTAAAACCAGTGTACCTTCTTATAATGACATTATATATCTGAATGTAAATTTCCAATGGTATATATTTTTTATTTTATTCTATTTTGTTTATTTTTTTGGCAAAGTCTTCTTTCGTAACAACTTACAATGCAGCTGTACCATTCATAAATTCTGGAGTGGGTACTAGAACCTTCTGCGTAAAAACAAAAAACTAGACGTTTTCCACGAAACACCGAATTACCATACTTTTCTCGACGCTCATTAAAACTCAGTTTTAATCTTCTCCTGTTTTAATCTTCGGTGTTTCGTGGAAAACGTCCAGTTTTTTTTTCATTCATAAATTATCAAAATAAATGAATAACCAAATGATTTGCCCGATTTAGAACATTATCGTGCATTAGAAGTACTTCCCAAACACATGTAAAGTTTCTTTGCCTCTATACACATGCAAAATTAACATAGATACATAACATGAAATATCATATTATGTCTTAGCAAAATAATTTTATTTGACAGATTTTACGTTATTATTTGTATTTGTCATGAGATAAGAGCTGGTACTTGTTATAAAAAATTGAAACGTAAGAAAAAGCGTTTTACCTACACTACGGAAAATTCATATTCAAATATAAAATGCCAAAACAATAAATACAGCCTTTCCTATACATTTTTTTCCTATTTGTGATATTTACTATAGTACGTTACTCTTGCACAGACATTTTTTAGTATTTTATATTACGACTTGAGGGTGCAGTTCTGTTACATTATTCCCTCGTTTCTAGGGAAGTACTAAAAGAAAAGTTTTTCCATATGTTGCAAACTTTATGGACCACGCTGTATAATGCCAAATTAAAGGTATGTTCCCAAATCATCTCAACTAACGCACTATTTCTTTGTTGCAGACTTGGACCCCTACAATAGCTATCTGCTCCAACAGCACCAAGTACAACAGAGCCATCACATGCACCATCACAATCAGTCCCCATTCACAACGCCGTCACCCCCCTCCCCCCGATGAGACACGCGATTCCCACCTCCGTCATCCAGGCGGCGACGTCCAGTATGTACGATGAGTCCTACATGTTGGGCTTCTCACCCCGGAAATTGAAGAAAGTCAAGAAACAGAAGCTCGGCGAACCAGGTGCTGTTAAAAGAAAGAGTAGGGAGGGCTCCACGACGTACCTTTGGGAATTCCTACTGAAACTCCTACAAGACAGAGAGTACTGCCCGAGGTATATCAAGTGGACCAACAGAGAGAAGGGAGTGTTCAAGCTAGTGGACTCCAAGGCGGTGTCCAGGCTCTGGGGAATGCACAAGAACAAACCGGACATGAATTACGAGACCATGGGCAGGGCGCTGAGGTACTACTACCAGCGGGGCATCCTGGCGAAAGTAGACGGCCAGCGGCTGGTATACCAGTTCGTGGAGGTGCCCAAAGATATAGTCGAAATCGATTGCACGGGAGCCGCGTGAATTACCTCTAGCCTTTTTAAATTACCCTCCTCCGGTGGTTAGAAACCGCTGTCTCGAAAGTACAACAAAACACAAATTATTTATTTAGAAGGAAATGAGAACTCAAGTTTTTATCAAAATGTATATAATGTTAATGACTCATTAGCATACAGTAACAACGAATTTTCGCACTTGGATGCACTTATAACAGTTTTTTTTCCGTTTTTCATGTTTGAAGATCTCATATGTACAAAGGTGTTTCTAAAAATCGACTAGATCCTAGAGTAACCTGGAAGGTGTATTGTGTCGAATAGGACTGCTAAAGAGAGGTTGTGATGTGTAAAAATACTTTTATAAGGGTTGTGGTATTGATTTTTCAATTTATTTAGTCCTCCCCATGTCCTCTGTACACTATTTCATACAACACACCATTTTTATTTCTTAACATAGACCCGAATCTAAATGTAAAAAAACGCTGGATGGCAACTCTCGGACTCTCTTGTTGGAAACAAATGAAAGTAGTAGTACTCTAGGGCCACACGATCAAGTCACGTAAACATATAGAATATATTTACTGTTTGGAGTCGTCATAACCATAAGATGTAATTTGGGGCCATCCTAATAAAGCATTTAAATGTTGATGTTAAGAGGCCAAACTATTGGCGTAATATTTACTGTACTGCATTTAAAAGTGTTTAACTTCCCGTGCAAAACAGAACAATTATCCCAACGTGCATAGTTGAATAAAGTTTAGAGTTTAAAATGTGTATATAAAAAAGATTATCGTAAACGATACGGTGAATGTGTTATTGTTGTCCCATAGTATGAAATAGTGATGAGTTGTTATAAAATATTGTAGATTTTTATAAATTATTATACCTAAGCAAATTTTAATGAAAAAAAAAATATCAATTACTAGTAATAATAATAAAAACCGTAAAATAGTCGGAAAATGTGTGAAATGTGATAAGAAAAGACAAGGTATTTTCAATGAGTCTTTTTTGAAATTTTTTTTTGTTACATATTTTAATAAAAACAAGGAAGGTGCTTTAAAAATGGATAAGAAGACTGTGAGGTGCCTAGAGATTGACAGAAAATTGAATTGTCAATGATTAAGCTCTCTTTATTTCATTTATCCGAGTGTTTGGCGAAAATTAATTTTGCTTCTGATCTCAGTTTGTACACTACAACAAAAATGAAGGTCGTACTCGTTATAATATTGAAAATATTCGTTTCTTGCTTAAAAAAAATCCTACTTCTCTAGCGATTTGATTTGCAGGCATTTTAGATCAATACAGATTAAACTTGTTTTTTTGGGAGAGTATTCCCAAAAAAACAAGTTTTAATTTTGCAACTAAACTAAATCCGTCTGAAGAGGACACATCATAATAAAATATTACTAACTTAATATGAAACGAGAAGTTCGCCCACTTTTTATTTGCGGTTTCAAAAATTTCTATTGAAAATCAGCTCACAATGGAAAAAATGTATATAAGAATTTTCGTACTTATACTGGTAAAATTTGAATCATTTTGAGCTTTCCTCAAATAGGTGTACATTCTGTATAGTATTTATTTAATGAGTTCGAATTATCACATTTAAGTTTTTTTTTTTGTAAATTTTTTGTAACTTTCTGTGATTTTTTATAATTTTAGTTGTTTCTAAATTTTTTCCTATATCGTTAACATATGTACCTAAATAAAAATGTGTCTTGGATCCTACTACTCAGCGCAAATCAGGACAAGCAAAATATATATGTATTAGAAATATATAGAACAAAAAAAAGAACTAACCCAGGATATTTCTCAGTGAAAAATTTATACATACTAATAGTAAATAAAATATGTGTAGGAAAAAATATATGTATTTGTGTGCACAACAAACAAAAAACTTTTATTAAACGTCCAAAAAACATGTGATATGTCTGCATGATTGTTAACTGTCACCATTCTAGCATTAAAGAAATGTTTGTTATACATGTTGAATGTTTTTTTGTTTGTTGTTTCTGTTTATGTCTGCAGTAAAGACAGCTGTAATATTTTATTTATATACTGACGATATCGAGTCTGTCTATAAGTAAAAAAAATCACTCAATTCTGATTTGCTGGACTACATCACTAACAAAATAATTATTGCCAACATATTTAAAACCATACGAAATAGCATCATAAAAAATGTTCGGTGATATTGCAATAGAAATATTATTGATACAGTTTGTATATATAGAATAATTTTTATTTTATCGCAAAAATACCTACCTTTAGCTGTTAAGGATTTTATTGATTTTTAAATATAATGTATAGTTTTTATTTTAGTTTAAGACGAGGTACTTCTTTACTATATAGTTTATTGTAATATTTTGTCTTTACAAAAATATAATACAAATAAAAATCAACTGATGTTTCCTTTTTATATCCAAACTAATAATACCAGAAACGAGAGAATTTATCTATATGAAAAAAAATTAAAAGTTTACAAGAGCCTATCAAGAGCTTTATTATTTACTTTTACAAAATTGCACCACAAATTACTTTTAGTGCATATTCTAAGATAGTAGTAAATGTCCTTAAAAATTCATCAAACTCTTTCTGCTTAAGTAACTTTTGAACTGTACGTATATCGAGAGAAGGCTGGACAAAAATTGTACTTAGACGTGGAACATACAATTATTTCAATAAAATATCCCTAACAAAAATGATGTTCTTCACCACTTACTATTAAAACAATTATCACTCATATGGGCGCCCGCAAAGGGTAGGGCCACTCCTGAGATTTGTTAGGCTGTTATAATTTATGTGCGATTCCGTATGACATTAGCGATATTCTAAAAAAATATTTAAAAGATAAAGTTTAATACTTTAAGTTATATTAATAAACAAATAAGAATCCATTACATTTGTGGTTATATTAGCTATATGTATATCAAAACTGGCTGTTTTTGACAAAACAAAAAATCCTATGAGCACTCATGCTTACGTCTTACCTCGTATTTAGCATTAGTTATCTTTTACGAGTATATTCTGGTGAAAGAAAATTTTCTTGCAAATTACTTTCCACGGTATAATAATAAATGAACGAAACGAAACGCAATGAAGTTTCAGGAATTGTTTAGAAAAAGTTTCTGACATGCAAAATTAGGTACATAGGTAGATTAACAAAAGCTCTTTGTGAAATATAAACACCTTACAAATAAAATGGCATCGACATAGAAACATACATAGGCATAGGTAGGTATACCATCTAGCATAGGTGTATCACAAATAAAATATCAAAAAATTAAATATTCACATAAATGTGCATAACAAAAAGTGTCATGTCAAAAAAACAATATCTTCCATCTACTACATTATCTTTATCAATATGTACATATGTACTACATTACCTTCAATCAATAAATGAAAAACGAGAGAGAAATAAACGTAAGAAATTGGATGCAAGTTGTTCTTCGGAATCTAAAGCTGAAAAACTACTTTGTCAACTCACATCACACTGTACCACATTTCATGACCGTACCATATTTCACAAATTGATCTTGATACTGACTGAGAAAGATGAGATGTACTGCTCTATCCTGATGAGATAATTCACGATATTAATAAATATTTGACATTTTATAGGTAACCATCATTTGGAAAATGTTGGATGCATTAAAAAAATTACTACATTACCTTTATCAATTTCTACATTTTTACTACATTTCCCCCCCCCAATAAATGAAAAACCGGGGAAAAAACCTCTAAAAATTTTGTTTTTTTTTTTTTTTTTTTCCCCAAAACCAAAAACCCCCTTTTTTCCCCCCCCCCCCCCCCCCCCCCCCCCCCCCCCCCCTTTTCCCCTTTTCCCCTTTTCTCTCCCTCGGGGGGGAGATTTTTTTCCCCCCCCCCCTTTTGTTTTTTTCCTTTTTTTTAAAAATTTTTTTTTTTTTTTTTTTTTTTTTTATTGTTGGATGCATTAAAAAAATGATTTTGCTATGAATTATCCGTTTTTCAGTTCTGGAACCTTAATTCTCAGCATCAATAAACTTAAAGCTTCCTTCATGAACTCAACTGAAACGTAAAACTCACAAAAGAATTTACCAAATGATATCAAAAAAAAAGAAACAAAAAAATCGAAATTTTTGCATGACACTTCATATTTAACAACTTAACACGAATACAATAAATTTTCCTTGTGAAACATTTCATTCTTAAAATATATGTTGTGGGCATTGGCAGTTTCAATTGGCGGGGTTATCTGTTTGCTAGAACCAATATATTTGGCTCTTTATTGGTTAAAATTGCTGTACTGCATATGATGTAGATCATGTAGACTTTTTGACAGGCAATATTCATATATACACATTTTCCACGTCCCAATAAGCTCCTGTCTTAAGCGAATAACATAGAACCAGACATCGTTCAAAAGTTTGTTGCCTTCTTTTTAGTTGTTTTGCAATAGTCTTGAAGTAAAAGAAGGATGTAGCTCCGTTTTTGATTTGAATATTTTATTTATATCATTTTATATAATGATTTGGATATTTTATTGGTTGCTTAGAATACTGATTCTTTTATATTACATTTAGAACGTTTATAGTCTAATTTATCCTCAAAAATATGAAAGTATGTTATTTAAGTGTAACTAATATACATATACTTTTTTGATTTTTTTTATGGAAATTACGCCTTTCTTGCATAACATGTTTCACCTATAATGAGGCTGATGAGGCACGTGGAGTAATTTTTTGTAATAACATCCTTTCTTGTCTTCGATATTATTTGCAAAGTAGCCAGATGAGTAGGTAATGTAATGCGTGCAACAACAATTTTTAAGAACTTTACTTGGATTCGATAAAATCTTGTATATATGTGAACAAACATTTTTGAAGTTACCTCCTTCTTACACCAAAAACACAAAATATGTGTAACATAAAAACTCATACATCTTAAAGAATTTATTCAAAATAAGTAATCAGAGACTAATAAGTGACAAATAGTTAATAACTGTTAATCTTAATAATCTTAATGTAATTTCAACGTTGCTGTTGCAGCCCTGAGCATATCCCACACATATTATTTGTTTATAGAATGTCACTTAGCCAGTCATTACGTTAGCAATTTTTTTATTTACTTATAGAGGAATTAATGCTTGTTACAGTGGTTTAAGTGGAACTTTAGGTTGAATGTCATAGTTAAGTAAGATTCTGAAGCACTGTATTCTGATTCGCTACACTGTATTTCATCACTGTTTTCATTAAAATTACCCTGTATTTACTTATAGTAAATTTGTGGCGAGTATGATATAATCCTCATAGCATGTATATCATATTTTGGGATACATCATTTTCATTTGGCGCAAGAACAATGTACATAAATGAGGGAGTTGAATCATTCTTGCTTTAAACGTGTAGATGTATCTCTAGGTAAAATTTAAGATTACTGTATAACATGGATATGTATATCCAATTTTAGCAAATTGAAATTACATCCTTCTTCTGCAGGGTCCTCAATTGTGACGCTTTTATTAACATTAGCTTTTTTTCTAAGCTTTTTTTAAAATGGTAATACTAACCCAAATAATTAAAATAAAAAAAATTTAAAGTAGGTGTATTTTCTTACAAAATTAAGTATGTCGTACTTACGTCGAATAGCAAAAAATGAATTTGTCGTTTAAAAATAATTACTAATATGGGCACAAAACACGTACATTTAACTTATATCACAAATTTACTGTCGATTAGAAAACAAATTACCTGAATGATAACTTCTAATAGGTACGTTTGACATATGAGAGGGTTATCAAAGCTGAATTATCTTTGGTGCGCATTTTAAAATAAATGTAACAGTCAGTCCCTGTATCAACCAACACCAATCTCCCCCTACATATAGCGGGATGTCCCATAATGACATAAATAAAAGGCGATATCTCATTATTTGAAAAGATACGAACATGCACAAAACAAATCATATCGTGCAAATGACACATTTTTACACCCTCCTCAACTAACCTCAACATCCAAAGTAAAAGTTTCCCTCCAACACCAAATTGTTCTATACAGTCCACATATTGTTTGGTAAAAAGTTACACCATTTTAAGCGTCGGATTTGGGGGGGAGGGGGGAGAAAGTTGGTACATTAGTAGTTTTTATCAGTTTTTCTTAAATATTTAGAAAACTATGCGGTTTAGCGCGAAAAGTGCCATACACAAAAATAATCTACATTAAATTGCGAACAAAAATGGTCCCGTGCATAATCTTGCTAAAGTGAACGATTCCAGAGGTACGGAGGGTGTAAAAGTAGAACTTTTTCGTATTTTTTAGATTTTTTGGAAAAAAATATGACATTATCACTAAGGAAACTGATTTTTTTATACAGGATTGTGTTTTGTAAAAAGCAAATTGCTCATCTACTTCTCAAGGGGCGCTACTTTTTAAGGGAAAAGAGGCTTCAACAGGCCTAGGCCATATAAACCCTTGGTACGGAGAAACCCACTCTGAACTTTCTCTCGACAATGCCGCATTAAGAATGAATATCTTTCCAACATAAATGATTTTAAAATATAAAAATATTATCTGTATAATAATTATGATATATAATTATATCATTTTTAATCATTATATTTTTAAAACTGCACCTTTTGGAGGTTTTTCTTTAAAAAATAGGCATATTTGGCTGTATATTGCAAGCATATTTTATTAAAATTTTTGAAGTTCATAAACTGAGTTCAATAGTAATATTGAATAAAAATGTATAATGTTAAATGCGACTTTAAATTAATGTAAAGTATTCATCAGTATTCAGTCCTCTTCAAACATAACACCCCCCACGTCTAGATCTTCGTCTATGATGTTCATGTCTCTGTTATCACATCCTAGGCCTGAGCAATTACCGCATATGCTTGAGCAGTTTAGACCACTCTTTCTGCACTCACAGTTAGGTACGGACGCATTCGTCTTTGCAAGCGCACACTATGAGGGAAAGGAATTCCTGGGGGAGCTGCAGGACGTACTGTTGGAATTGGTCTCAGGTGTTCGCCAATCTTCTTCCACCCCCACTCGAACGGATTCTTCTTCTCATTCAGCCACTGCTGCACCTGGTGGTAGGTTCTAAATGAATGCTGCCTGGAAGCTGCTGAAGTGGGGGAAGTGCAGTCAACTTGAACAATGAATGTATAGGCTGCTTTGCAATAGCCTACAAGTAACACTGGTAGCGAAAACAATCTAGATCTTCATTCTTCTTGGCTCCAAACATCGCAAGGAAATGCTTTCCAGCGACAGCCACTGCACTGGAGTCAGCTTTGGGGTCATTGAAGAATAGAAGTTTCGTACGAAGAGCGTTGTTGGCTTGCACTTTCCTATACGGTGTAATTTTCCCCTTCTTGTAGAGAGCTGATACAGTGTCACATCCTGTGAAGAAAAGAGTACACCTTTCATATCCCCAATGTCACGCTGAATGTCAGATATAGTGTACACTTTTTCCTTCTGATTGCCTTTCTTTGGTACCACCATTTTCAATTTGTTCTCTGATGGTGCGTGGACAGTCAACAAGACTAGTAAGTCCGTGTCATCACCAATTACATAAGCTTCAACTCCTTTCTTAGCTTCATCAATCGCTGTTAAAACTATTAATAAGTCAGCGTCACCCGACGACGCTTGATGAACTGTGCAACCACCTCTTTGCAAGTGCACTGTAAGGAGAGAAATAAGTCCCATTGTGTTCTTAGCGTTAGCTAGAAATTCACTTTGATTGATATTTACATGGATTGAGTCTTCTACTTTCACTTCAATGTTGGTGGGGAGAAGAGGGACGGGCGGCAGGCAGGTGGTCGACCGGCCCCTCTGGCGGCCGCGCTTGTACTAACTAAACCGGTTCGCGTTCCCAGTATTTTTACGCTTCTAACCATTTGTGGTGCCTCTTAGCCTCTTTTGGACTATAATACGATTGTACAATATTACTTTTTAGTTATTTCTTACTAAATATTACTTACAATATTACTTTAGTTATAACAAATTGTTTAGTTATTTCTGTTTACATAGTAGTTATAATTTTTCCAAAAAAATCTAAAAAAACTACGAAAAATTTCTACTTTTACACCCTCCGTAACTCTGGAACCGTTCACTTTAGAAAGATTATGCACAGGACCATTTTTGTTCTCAATTTAATGTGGATTATTTTTGTATATGGCACTTTTCACGCTAAACCACATAGTTTTCGAAATATTTAAGTAAAACTGATAAAAACTACTAATTTACCAACTTCTACCCCCTTCCCCCCCCAAACCCGAAGCTTAAAATGGTGTAACTTTTTACCAAACAATATGTGGACTATATAGAACAATTTGGAGCTGGAGGGAAACTTTTACTTTGGATGTTGAGGTTTGGGTCTAATTGCACCGTACTAGTATGTAAGTAAAAAAAAAAAAACAGGTCTGCATAGTGACAGTTTTGAAAAAATCACATTTATTTAGTCATTTTTTTACACACAACTAGGTACCTAATTATTCGATGTTACTTTTGTGCATTAGTATTAGTACAATATAAAACAAGTGTTTCCAGTCTAATGTGTGGGATATGGAACTTCCATCAGAGATTAAAAAATATATATTTATATAAAAGCTTTAGCATGCTTTATCCATGCCGTCTCCGCAGGCTTTTTTGTCGATGCTCCAAAATAACCAATGTCTCTGGTATTAGAACGGAAAAAATATACACGAAAACGCTAATAAGGATATGTAAGGTTCTCATCACATCCCTAGAACATCAATTAAGTTTTAAAAACTATCAGGCTCCTACATTCCCTTATACGTAGACTTTGTTTACAGTTTTCGTACATATATTTCCATTGTAATACGAAAAAAATACGAAAATATTTTTAGGTAAGTATTGTCACGCCATACCTGGCACCTCCACCAGAAATGTTACGGGCTATATCTACAGAATAAATAATTCTCCAGGATATCCACCATATACATATGTTACGACCTCAGTTGTGTTATATACATATGTTACGACCCAATGTGTGGGATATGGAACTTCCATCAGAGATTAAAAAATATATATTTATATAAAAGCTTTAGCATGCTTTATCCATGCCGTCTCCGCAGGCTTTTTTTGTCGATGCTCCAAAATAACCAATGTCTCTGGTATTAGAACGGAAAAAATATACACGAAAACGCTAGCAAGGATATGTAAGGTTCTCATCACATCCCTAGAACATCAATTAAGTTTTAAAACTATCAGGCTCCTACATTCCCTTATACGTAGACTTTGTTTACAGTTTTCGTACATATATTTCCATTGTAATACGAAAAAAATACGAAAATATTTTTAGGTAAGTATTGTCACGCCATACCTGGCACCTCCACCAGTAATGTTACGGGCTATATCTACAGAATAAATAATTCTCCAGGATATCCACCATATACATATGTTACGACCTCAGATAGTAAAGAGAAATATGTGTCGCGAGATTAACTTTTCTAGGGGGAATAAACAATATCAAAAAAATTATGAAGCAAAGAACAATAGGTATAATGTATAAATTACACAGGCACACAAAAAAAAATCGAATTTGAATTCGAAAGTCGAATGCTAGAAGGCAGATAAATGTATTCCCATGTATTTTGACCGAATCCGATGTCCGTTTTGTCACTTAATAAAAAGCTTAAATGGGGTGACCACCATTTCCATTCGTATTTTGGGGCGCTGAGACCGAATATGAGATCAGAATTGGTTGGTCAGTTAGGAATTTTGACATAACCTCAAAAACACTTTAAAAATGCCCGAAAAATTCCAAACAAGTAAATGAAAAGGTTAATTAATGAGCTGATCACTGTCTATACGCAATCTGGGGAGCTGAAACTGAATAAGGGGTCAGCATTAGCCGATCAGTTAGAAATTTTCCAAAACACACCTAAAAAATGCCGAAAAATCCAACACAAATAAATTAAAAGCTTTAACCAAAAATTTTAAACCTAACATAACCTGAGACAAGAACTTTAAACCAAAAATGTAAACCTATTATAAATTAAAACAAGACCTGTTAAATTCCTAATACAAGAATTACACAGGACCACAAAAAAAGTCCTGATTCAGAAAGGTGAAGTACCTTCTGGTACGTTTTTCGGTGTGCTAAAAACGAATCTCAAGTCAGAACTGACCCATCACCCTTAGATTTCGACCCAGCACACCCCTAGCACCCCCCAAATGGTCAAGTTTTCACATCATATAAAAAATTCAAAATAAAAAATCTCATTCTACGTTTTTCGGTATGCTAAGAACGAATCTGAGGTCATAATTTACCCATCACCCTTAGATTTCGCCCCCAGCACCCCCCAGAACCCCCCCCAAAAGGTGAAAATGTTAGTTTATATAAAAATTCAAAATAAATGTCTCATTCTACGTTTTTCGGTGTGCTAAGAACGAATCTGGGGTTATGATTTACCCATGATCCTTAGATTTCGCCCGTCTAGAAGAGTTTCCAGCAGTGTGAATTTTGCTTTATTAACCTCTTGACCGCAAGCTATGCGAAACATCTTCCCAAGGATCTGCCCCTCAAGACAGACTTAGAGCCTGATATACCAAGTACTGAAGATCTAATTTTGTCGTAGTCTAGCAATCCAGATACCCGAAATATTTCCAAAATCATAAAAATTTTATTTTTTTTTTTTAATTAATACGGGTAAAATTTTCAGTTAATAGATGAATTTCGAGTTCATAGAAGCGCAAATAGCAAAACCGTAAATTTTCCCAAGGTACAGGTCTGGACAGGCGAAATTCGTGGATGTCAAGAGGATTATCAAGAACCCAGGATTTTTCATATATCATACAACCGGCGTTCACTAAGCCAGCATATCCGTAAGATCAATTCACACTGCTGGAAACTCTTCTAGACGGACAAAATTTATCAGTAGCCATAGCAAGGCAAATTATATAATTTCATTATGATGCTTCCCATAAGCCTAATTTAGACCAACTGTAACGTTTGAGTGTTTTGCCGAAAATTCAAGGATGGGTTAATTAAAAAAAATTTCACCGTATTCAATTTTTAACACAGGTACCTTTAGGTTAGGTTTGAGTCCCGTGGTAGTTTTTTTTTCTTTTCATACAGGTGCCAAAAATACAGTTATATATTAATACAGTGAAATTTTAAAACCGCGGGGGATGAAGGGGTTTGCCGCGGTGCCGGGGGAGATAGGAAAATTAAAACTACTTTTATTTGCCATATTCGGTTTCAGTACCCCAAAAAAGTAGAATGAGTTATTTATTTTGAATTTTTATATAAAGTAAAATTTTGATCCTTGGGGGGGAGGTTCTAGGGGTAACTGGGGTATAACCTTAGGGTCATGAGTAAATTCTGACCTCAGATTTGTTCTTATCACATCGAAAACCGTAGAATGAGATATTTACTTTGGATTTTTATATGACGTAAAATTTTGACCCTTTGGGGGATGCTGGATCGAAATCTAAGGGTGATGGGTAAATCATGACCTCAGAATCGTTCTTAGCACACCGAAAAACGTAGAATGAGATATTTATTTTGAATTTTTATATGATGTGAACATTTGACCATTTGGGAGGGTGCTAGGGTGCGCTGGGGTCAAATCTAAGAGTGATGGGTCAGTTCTGATCTGAGATTCGTTTTTTAGCACACCGAAAAACGTACCAGAAGGTACTTCTCCTTTCTGTATCAGGACTATTTTTTTGTGTGCCTGTGTTATTAATGTTTAGAGTTCTTTATGTAAAGTTCCTGTTTTAAAATATGTTACATTTAGAGTTCTTGGTGCAAAGGTTTTGCCTTAAGTTTTGTTAGATCTTAGATCTAGAGTTCTTGGTTTAAAGGTCTTTGTGTAAAATTATTGCCTTGTTTTTAGTAAATTCGATGTTCCGAAATGTCGCAAAAAATTAAATAAAAAAATAGTTCTTACTATGTAAAATGTAACGTATTCTAAGACTAACTTTAACTTTACAAGAAAGAATTGCAAACCAAGAACTCTAAACCTTGATAGTTCTTGTCTTAGGAACTTAATGTTCCTAAGGTCCTTATTTATAATAGGTTTAAGTTTTTTATTTAAAGTTCTTGTCTCAGGTTATGTTAGGTTAAGAATTCTTAGTTTAAAATTCTTGGTGTAAAGCTCTCGCCTTAGGTTATGTTAGGTTTAATATTTTTTGGTTGAAGCTTTTAATTTATTTGTTGATGTGTTTTTTTGAGGTTATATAAAAATTCCTTACTGATCGGCTAATTCTGACCTCAAATTCAGTTTCAGCGCCCCAAATTACGTATCGACATAGTGATCAACTCATTTAAGCTTTTTATTCACTTGTTCGAGATTTTTCGGGCATTTTTAACCTGTTTTTTTAAGGTTATGTCAGAATTTCTATCTGATTAGCCAATTTTGACCTCAGTTTCGGCCTTAGCCCCCCAAAATACATATGAAAATGGTGGTCAGTTCATTTAAGCTTTTTAGTTACTTGTTTGAAATTTTTCAAACATCCTTAGGAGGTTTTCTGAGGTTAGGAAAAAATGTAAAGCCAATCGGACAAAATCGGATTCGTGTTCATCAGGCACGGTAGGCGCCTCTTTCTAGACTAGTTCAAGATATACTTTGATATAAAATATCAAAGTGATGTAATGGCAGCCTCATACAGAACATCTTGCATATCTGAAAATATTTTATATCGTGTAGCTTTTAGAAACTTAATAAACTTCTGTATAAAACATTTTTTGTATTCCGTATTACAAAGGCCCTAATGAGTCACCCACCATGTATATAGAAACTGACATATGATTTTGTCAAAACTGTCACATTGACGTTACTTACCTCAAAGTTTACGATCAGGAGAGTGTAAAAATGTCAGTTACTTTGAAATATATATATAATAATTATTATAATTTACCAACGTTTACTTACCAAGGATGCTATTTAAAAAAATACTTGAGGGGTTGTAAGACGCTACACGGATTTTGAAGTATAATCAAATCAGACGTAGTTTCTCGTATCATGTGCAGGTTCGTTTTTCAAATAATCGTCTCTCAACGTCATTCTGTCACATCCAGTTATCCCGGTATTAGGTATATAGGGGGGTGTCCCGTAAAGAATGGGCCATACTTCAGGAGTCGCTTCACTGGGTCAAAATTATTCAACTAATTCCGTCAATTTTTAAGTTTTTTCAAGTAAAATTTGTTTTTGGAGGGTTTTTTAACCCCGAAAAAAAATAATTTTTTTTTTTTTCCGGGGTTGGGGGGGGGTGTTAACAACCCCCTGTACCATTTCTTATTCGCATTATATATTTTTTTGTTATCACGAATTTTAACAATATTGACAGTTTTCTTGAAAGAGCTATCCATTTACTGCAAAAATGGTATGTATACATGTTCCATGACGCTAAATCCCTCGTTTTCGAGAAAATTAAGCTTAACTATAGTACTGCAGAATGGCTATATTCTCTAAAATTTTAAGCCTATTAATCTAGTAGGTCTCCGTTACAGTCGATTACTTACAATTTTATAAGTTAGTTAGTTATTCTTTATTAGTTCTTACAAAATACCTTCCACGGGGGCGGAACTGGCAAAAATTAATGAAAAAAAATTGAAATAAATTTTAAATCCCAATAAGATCCAAATAAAAAAAAAAAAAAAAATAAAAAAAAAAAAAAAAAAAAAAAAAAAAATAAAAAAAAAAAAAAAAAAAAAAAAAAAAAAAAAAAAAAAAAAAAAAAAAAAAAAAAAATAAAGAAAAAAAAAAAAAAAAAAAAAAAAAAAAAAAAAAAAAAAAAATGAAAAAACCAATTTTTTCCCAACCCCACAAAAATTAAAAAAAAAACTAATAAATCCATAGTATTTAGAGAAAATGCAAAATTTCGACATTAAAAAATAAAACATATTTATTTGCGTTTAAGTAATTTTTAAGTAACTAACAGGCACTTTAAAAAAACAGTATTAGAAAATAAAACTAACATTTAACGTCGTTGAAGCAATTTTTCGAAATGTCCACCATTGCACTCAATGCATTTCTGGCATCTTTTCAAAAAATTTCTTCGAACTGCAAAAAACGATGGCTGCAGATTTCGAATCGTGTTTGCAGCTGCAACTATTCTTTGCCTAAGCTCGGCTCTTATGTTGATAACTTCACCAGAATATACAAGATTTTTAATATACCCCCAGAAAAAAAAGTCCATTGCATTTAAATCAGGACTTCGTGGAGGCCATGGATGTCCACTTCCCCTCCCAATCCAACGATGTGGGAATACATTATTTAGATGGTTCCGAACTGCAAAAGGAGAGTGGGCTGGTGCGCCATCTTGTAAATACCACATATTAGCACGAACGTCTAAAGGAACTTCTTCTAGTAAATCTACTAAATTTTCTTGAAGGAAGTTTAGATCAATTTTGCTGGGAGTTCGAAAGGACCCACAAGATAATCGCCAATTATCCCACACCAAATATTAATTTTGAGTTCATGTTGAAAGTGCCTCACCCAATTGGCATTTGGATCTTGATCAGCCCATATGTGACAGCCCATTTTTTTTCTGTTGAATATCCCTCTACGAGTAAATGTGGCCTCATCCGTAAATAAAATTTTGTTTACAAAATATGCATCTTGCCTATTTCGCCTTAAAATGAATTTACAAAATTGCATTCTTGCTAAAAAATCACCTGGTAATAAGATTTGAGTGGGTGAATAATGGTAAGCTCGAAGTTGCTGCTCATGTAATATTCTGGATGTTGTACTGCGACTTAATTAATATTTAATATTACTTCCTCTTGCTGCACGTAATGAACTACATGTCAGCCATAATGACGACTAGGACGCAAGCTTCCCGTGTCTCTTAATACTGAGAATATTTGAAAATAATTTCCGAGGGGGAATATCTTCTGGTGCAGCGCCTTCACTAAAATGTTGTTGGGCGTAGATTGCCACCATGTCAGTCACTTCACTATTTGTAAATAAGTTATGTCGGGGCATCTTGCAACAAACAATAAATTCACCATAAAAGAACAATAAAAATGTTTGTTTATAGTATCAAATTGAAACTAACATTATATGACAGTTACCTACTAGATTAACACACCTTAAATTTAATAAATACTGGTCCATTCTACAGTACTACAGTTAAGCTAAATTTTCTCGAAAATGACGCGATTTAGCATCATGGAACAGGTATACCATTTTTGCAGTAAATGGCTCTTTCAAGGAAACTGTCAAAATTGTCAAAATTCGTAATAACAAAAAAAATATAATGAGAATAAGAAGTGGTACAGGGGGTTGTTAACACATTGTACGTTTCACGTGAGAAATTACATCATATTCATGTTAGGCTATTCCAAAAACCCCCCTATACCAATTTTACATGAAATTACTTAAAAATTGACAAAATTAGCAGAAAAAAATGAAATAAAATAATTTTTTTTCAAGCCCATAGCTTTTTAAGGAAGCACAATGGTACAAAGGTAAGTTGAGCTAAATCAGGTTATTTCGACCCAGTGAAGTTATTCCTGAAGTATGGCCCATTCTTTACGGGACACCCTGTATATATTTGTCGGTCCAATATAAAAAATTCAGTAAATAATAAAAGTTGATACACCTAATAATCAATGGAATACAAAGTCTATTCATCTAAGTATTCTAATATACAGGATAATACCAGAAAAATTCATATTATACTGATAGTCAAAGATTATTGTATCTTTTGTTTGTACAGAACTAGGTTTTATTAATGTTTTCCTCTTGGAAATTTGACGATGATTAAGAATAGGTGACGACTTGAGATGGAACATTTAGGACACTAGAGTGCAGCCTCTAGTGTGCCTAAATGTTCCGGTGGGTCTCACAAGGTCAAAAACCACTATATGTCGTTTCCGGCATCACACCACTAAAATAGTAGATCCGTAAGTTAAAATACAGTAATACCGTGACTTAGTAAATTCGCAGTTACATAATTATTGACTTTGCTCTTGCGGCACGTGGTGCATCATGCTGTTCCGGGCTTGCTGCGATTGACGCATCATGTTATTTCAAGCTTGCTGCAAGCTTGCTGCAAGCTTGTGCGCACACTGCGAGCGTTTTGCTGAGTTTACTGAGAGTATATACAGATGTGTTTCACACACAGACGCCGCAAACGTCTCGATTAATACGAATAATATAAACGACCTATTACATACCCTGACTTATGGAATTTTTGACTTACGTTATGCCTCTTGGACCCACCTATTACGAAACTCCGGGGTACAACTTTATAATGAGAATAATTACCACTCACTGTTATACGTCATCAGATAATCATAGATCCGGATTTTGACCTTATTAAGTCTCATCAACAGAGCCGGGAGTAATGGTCGGCAACCTTTGATTTTATTTTTATTGAAAATGAATGTCCTTACTTTTGATTAAATTAATCTCTCTTAATCTCGTAACCCCCTCGTAGGGTAATCAAAACATATTAGATTTCGGTTTTGTAAGTTTGTTCCAATTTACGTACGAACCAAGTTATTGAGACCTACGTGTAATACCTTATTAAAATCATTTTGAAACACACTGTTGTAAAAATCTGCATATGTTAGACCACAGAGCAGTCCGCTAATTTGTTTTTTCTTCCAACCTATTTGTCACCACTGTATTCTCCTGGCCAGAAAACAATACGAGATTCTCGTTCATTGTTTCATCAAAAATATCATATCGATGAGACCTAATAAGATCGAGATCCGGATGTATGATTTCTGATGACATATAACAGTGAACGGGAATTATTTTGTCAAGAGAACCCAAAATAAATAAAGACTTCAAACTTGGATTGACAATGACCCCGAATTATGTGCGGATCTATGTATTAGAGGAAGTGAACTATATCTACTGTTTGAGGAAGTTTTTCAAAAAAAGTGAAAGTAACCAGGCATTTGAAAACATATAAAACATATCCACTAGATCTAGCCAGAAAATCAATCTGAGAGGGTGGAGGTGATTACTTAAAAAAATAAATCATGTTACACAGTTTTTTGAAGGTTTTTTTAAACATTTTACACCTGTTTATAGATGGTTACGCCATTGCCCAGGTCTAATCCTGATGACCCGACCTTTTTTTCTATGATCTCACAAAAGCATTATTTGTAGCACTTGTACATTGCAGATTAAATGATGGCTATTAAACTGAACAATATAAAGGTAAGACTATCAGTAAAAAGTAAGATATTATTTAGTATTGATATAGCTGTAGAATGAAATTATACATTTAACAATTTAATTACATACAGGGTGGCCCATTAGTGTGACAAAGTAGCATACCACCTTTATGTTACCAAATACAAAAAAATGTTTTGTACAAAAGTTGTAAAGTACCAAAAGCTACACAATAGTTCTGTGTGTTGGATGTATATGATGTTCTGGATGTTACCATTATATCCTTTTAATACTTTAAATGCGGCACCGTATATATTGCTACATCGCGCGATACATAGTGCTTAAAAAGCTCTATTCGAATATAGAAAGTTTTTTGTTGTTGTGGATGCGGCGTTGCCAAGCTGTTACTGAAAACGTGATATTTTCTAAGAAAACGTCTCGTAACTAAGTCAATCGCGGTAGTTTTGATAGATTGACAAATTTTACGAAAACAAAATTTTATTCTCGGATTGTCCAAACTTAGTCCAACATGTTACACGTAAGAAATACGAATTTCTTAGTTGCTATTTTAAAGAAATATCAATTTTACAAGGTAAATACCAATTTTACACGGAATTGAAGGTATGCTCGGTGTTCCTGAATGGCATAAGCGATAGTTTGTTAATATTGTTGGCTAGGTTAACATTATTGTTAACAACGATTAATACTTAACAACGATATGTTGTTGACATTATTAATACATTTTTACTTCTGTCTTTTTTTGTCTCTCATATGTCTTTCCGTGAATGACATGACGGATTACGAATCCGACCCTGCATTGTAGCACACTTTCCGAACCCTCGTTTTTCCTTCGTATCAGACTATAATTTCCAGCGGCGTCGACCGGCTCGCCCATCATCTATCGTGAACGACAGCTCGGTCTCGAGTGGGATCACGGGCGAGGATTTTTGTCTCGTTGTGTTAAAACTACCCGCGTTGTGCCCACAGGTAGTTTTAGTTGTTCCGCTAAAATATCCACATAGACCCGTTTTTATTATAAATTCCGCTCATTTTATTTTAATTTAATATATACACGGTGGAGACTTTAACTGGAATATATTCGCTAGTGGGGTGGTGAATGATTTTTCAAAAAATTCCCGAGACACGTCAACTTTTAAATGTATTTACCTACATTTTGCAAGTAATATGAAAAATATAGCCTTTCAGGGGTGGCTGAAACCACCCTCGACATGATTTTTTTCAAATGCAACCCTATGGCTTGTGACCCCTCATTGTAAAGCTGGTGGAAAGAGGAATCCAACGCACTGATCAAATTTTAATTTTTAGTATGTTTGTAGGGTTGCATACAATTAAAACAATTTAAAAATTAAATTTATTTTCAACGTAACAATTGTTCAAAATGTGCACCATTCACTTGTTGGCAGCATCCCAGTCTGTGGTAGGTTTCGTCCCTTACATTATGCAAGTGCCTGGCATTTGCGGTGTTATTTTCCGATTTCCTCTCTTATCCTTTCCTGCAGATCTGCTATGTTGTTGGGTTTCTGAATGTAAACCCTACTTTTAAGATGTCCCCACAAAAAGAAATCCAGTGGTGTAAAGATCTGGAGATCTTGCTGGCCACTCAATATTACCTCGCCTCCCAATCCACCTACCGGGAAAAATTCTGTCCAGATACTGACGAACAATGGCAGCATAGTGTGATGGGGCCCCATCTTGCTGAAACCATAACCTCGCGTCCGTCAAGTTAGGGTTTAAGGGGTTTGGAAATAAATGACATAGCACTGGCATTAGTTCGTGCTGGAGTAAACGCAAGTATCTTGCTCCATTAAGAGTGTCATCAAAGAAAAATGGTCCTACAATTCTATCTTGTAGTATTCCGTCCCACACATTAGTTTTCTGTGGGCGCTGAGTATGAAGTTCCCTCATCCAATGGGGGTTCTCTTCAGCCCAGGAACGACAATTTTGGCGATTTACGTGCCCATTTAATGTAAAAGTAGCCTCGTCAGAGAAAAATATCCACTCTAAAGATAACTGGTTTTGATCAATACAAGTCATCAATAAATCGCAAAATTCCAACCGTCGATCTGGATCATCTTCAAGTAGCTCTTGAACAGCTTGCATTTTATATGGGCGTTTTTTCTCATATTTAAGTATTTTTAAAACTGTTTTGTGATAAGATTACTATCACGGGCCAGTTGGCGGGCTGGAGTGATAGGATTTTCTTCTAGAGCAAGCAACAAATTCAACTTCGTGTCGTCATCAACAACAGCCTGCCTCTTACTCGGTATTTTCCTGACATGACCCATCTCTCGATATTGTGCCTCAATTTTACTAATGGTACCTTGATTTAGTGGTGGCAAGTCAGGATGCGTTTCTCGAAACAAGCGAACAACTTCGCATTGAGTTCGCGCCCTATCACCATATCCAATCATCATCAAAATTTCGATTTTTAGTGATTCAGTTAAATAAGACATTTTGACCAATTTGAAATAACACTTCGTTTTAAACTCTGAATACAGCATACAAACTAAATTACTCTTTGCGGCCGTGTAAAAACACTAGCAAAAAATAACAAATATCAGTTGTGGCAAAAAAATTGCTTGGAATTTTTTTGTGGGGACATATGAAAAGTAAGGTTTACATTCCAAAAAAACTACACACATTTTGAGTACGAAATTGTTGCGTTAAAAATAAATTAAACTATAAAATTACGTTTTAATTGTATGCAACCCTACAAACATTCTAAAAATTAAAATTTGATCAGTGAGTTGGATTCCTCTTTCCACCAGCTTTACAATGAAGGGTCACAAGCCATAGGGTTGCATTTGAAAAAAATCATGTCGAGGGTGGTTTCAGCCACCCCTGAAGGGCTATATTTTTCACATTACTTGCAAAATGTAGGTAAATACATTTAAAAGTTGACGTGTCTCGGGAATTTTTTGAAAAAATCATTCACCACCCCGCTAGCGAATATATTCCAGTTAAAGTATCCACCGTATATGTACAAGTACATACATATGTATGTAGGGAACGCTTATGGACGTTTGTTACTTTACTTATAGGTTAATTTTAAAACCTCATTTACCACTAAAAAGAAATATCACATCTAAGAACAAAGTGTAAACCGGTAAAATAAATATTTCTTAAATTGCAGAATCATTATTTATGGCGTTCACGCACATTATTTTTAAAACTTTTGAAAATTTATAACTTGATTCAGTCAAACATCAAAGTTGAAGTTTCTGTTGTAGTTTGCTCATACACATATGTAGATGTTAAATTTGTACAAAAATCAAATTTTTATATCAAGCCCCACCAGAGATATCGGACCTCAAATTTTTGAAAAATACAAAAATATCAATTTTCAAAAATTCATAAATAAAGATGTGCACATTTATGAAAGTTCTTCCTCTAGCTATGGTGAGTACTCTATCATATTACAATCATTACAATAAAAAAAAATACTTTGACATTTCAACCCTTTGAAAATTTTAGCTCTAAAAAGTGGAATTCGTTACATTTCGAGGCCCGACTTTGAAGCCCATTTTCACTATTAGGCTTGACATAAGGCTTTTAATAGAGAGAACCAAAATAAAAGACGAGACTTTCCGGAGGAAAATGTTGTGTGGTGCAGTCTAAAGACATTTAAGTTAACGCTGACGTCTGGAGTCAAAAATTGGTCCACACTGCTAAACAAAACTGGCCACAACTCAAAATCGGTTTAGGATAAAAATAAAAATACCGGACCTGTTTTGAACTGCCAGTATATAAGGAAATACATACCATAATATAAATTAGAAATGGTCGAGCAACCAAAAATTCTTTTATTGGACACTTCATATTTATTGATCCTTTAAACTAGTGCGTTATGGAATGAGTTTACATATTTAATCAGAAACAATGGAAAAATAACATTGTTAACAATACATTCTAATAAAAACTAATGCCCTAATGAATAAATAAATATGAATAAATACTGATCTAATGCCATACTGTCAAAAATAAACAATAAAACATAATAAAGCACAATAGGAGAATACACCGAAAAATAAAATAAAACAATAGTAGTTTGATATTGTGCATTATAGTTAATCTTTAAGATGGTGGTATATTTGTTAATACACAACTGCAAATGATGTTCAAATGTTCTACTCTTGATAAACAATGGATTTTCCGTAGCATATTAATGAAAATTATACCTATTAATGTTCCCATTTTGATGGAAAGTGGCTTCATAGCTAAAAAGCACAAACTCAAAGAAAGGCCTATCTTGTGAAATGTGAATATTCGTAATTACGATTGTTTAATTCTTAGAAGAACTGAATATGATAAGGATCAAACTTTTTGTAATGCATTGTATGGAGATTTTACAACTTGTTCCAACTGCCTCGACAAAGATATCAAATTTTAAGACGTTTGTATGACATGTATATTTACGACAATCAATTGTTACTCATCACAATTTATTTACATGGCACAGAATATCCTATATAGGCCAGTCAATAGAGCTTTTTGACATGACACGATTGATACCTGAAATCCGACTACGGGATACTTTTAAGTTCGTAAAATATAATTGAAAAAATTAATAATATGAAAAATTTTTTTTTAAAAGAAAAGCAAATTATCAGTAATTACGAAAGTTGTAGAGAATTCAAAAACCTTTAAAATGAAAAAAAAATCGCGCGAAATTTGCTGGTCGCTGCCGCCGCTTCCCCTCGCTCCCCCGCCACCTTTTCCACGCTCGGCTGTCAGCGCGCCGCCGAACATTTTACGCGGTGTTCAGAGGCGTTTTACACCAATTTAATGGCATTTAAATGAAACAAAGTAAATGGACGAATTGTAGTTTACACTCTGTAGTTTCCGAATCCGTCGAGAAAATGTTATTTAATCTATCGCTCGATGTGTTATGGAATATTCAAAATACGATGTAAAACACTTTATTCGACTATTGTGCAAAAACTATTCATCGGACATTTTCCCACAAGATTGACTCTTCTAATGCAAAAAATACTTGAATTACGAATTTATTAAGAAAAGGTAATTTTTTGCGTTTTTTCCGAGTTTTCTCAGCGAAAAATGTACCGATTGACTTGATTTTTTTTTTCATTTTAAAGGTTTTTGAATTATCTACAACTTTCCTTTGGATGCGATGTAATTGCTTCAATAGCTTTTCTTTTATAAGCAAAAAACTGAAAAAAACATTTTTTTTTCACTAATTTGTTATTAAAAAAAAAGTGCAACTATTTCCTAGTCCAATTCATATACGTTTTCATCTAAGGACTGAACTTAAAAGTATCCCTTAGTCGGATTTCAGGTATCAATCATGTCATAAACTCACCCCTTTTCGAGCTCTTATGCATAGATGCCAATCCAACCGCACATGCCCTATATTTGGTAATGTTCTGAGTTTTCTGGGTTTCCTCAGAACTGTAAAGCAAATGCGTTACCGAAATAATCTTAAGTCGCTCCCAGTGCGCCATGGCAAATAATAATAATAGCCACTCCTTCCCGCACAGGTCCCTGAGAGGACCTCTGGGGTTACTCTTCGGAGTAATTATAGGGTGAGTATTATTATTATTATTATTATTGACTGGCGTAATAATATATGATCTTTTCGATTCAACTTTTATATAAAATATTTGTTTGTATTTCGTATAATAAAGGCGGTATGCTACTTTGTCGCAGTAATGGGCCTCCCTGTATGTACAGTACCTCATGTTAGTGAATTTAATCCGATCCTGTGAAGGGTTCACGAATTCTCGACTATAGAATACCTAGCGCCACCCGTTAGTCGATAGCGAAAACATAAGTAGCACCATTTGCTACTCTATAGTTCACTTCATCTCGCTTTCAAAATAATGTCGTCCGGATTCATTCCGGATTTGAAAATGTTTGAAAGTATCGAACAAGCCCGTTTCAGGTTTCTACAACGCAGAAGCAATCTACAACTCCCACGTTTCATATTTTTTACGTGAAAATCCGATACTTCGTAGATGGCATCGCGGCTCTTTCATTCATACATTCGCTTTCATTCATGAAGTAGAGGCGTGCGAATGATTTGTTGTGCTAGTAGTAGTAAAAGAGTAAAATTTAAGAACGGTAATTATTCAGTGACCCTTGGCCGTTAGAAGAATATCCGTGATTCAAACTAAAACGTCTCTTTTTGGGGTTTTAAAGATTGGGTAGTGTAACATTAATCTACTGCCCACCTATAAAACTCAGAAATAGGCGATAGGCGACTACAGAAAAAAAGACGATTGTGTTAAGGCCAAGGTCAGTACAAACGCGATTTATTCGATACGACTAATGAGAAATTGTTATATTTTACTTTAACAATGAAATATAATGTTATTTTTAATCAATAATGCTAGGTTAAATTTAAATTTCGTGTGGGAGTTGCATGGCATCTACCCACAGTGGCGCAGACAAGAAATTTTTAGGGTGGGGTCAAAAGCGCGATACAAAAAATCGATTATGATTTTAACAAAACCTACGCTAGTTTTCAAAAACAGTTCATAAATAAAGAACTGAAATTGGGACTATACATTTTTATAATATCCGATATACATACAACATTAACATATTTTTTTAAATTGTTTATACCTTTTAATAAAGCAAGGATAGATGCGTTCATTATTCTGCGGTTTTTAGTAAATACAAATGTAAATATGAACTATTTCTCCATTAAAAATTGACTGCATCAAGAGTTGTGAAATGTGAACCAAAAGAGTTGTAAAATGAGGACGTAAAAGTTTGCATAAATTCAATATGTTCCTAACTAAAATTACTTTGGAGAATCTTCGAACACGTCAATTTTTATTTTCAATTGCGCATCTTAGGCTATAGCTTCTAATTATATTACAACTTCTAATTATATTATAAGTTGCAATGACGTCACCACTTTCTATTACATGACGTCATCGATATTGTTTTAAATAAAACACCCTATTTTTTTTAACTTTTAGATTCTCTAGTATCGGTCAATTTCAAATATGTATGGAGTAAAGGGTATCCCCCCATAAGTATGGTGAAATGCCCCCCCTTTTTTTATTTACTTCGCATGATGAAAGTGTTTCTTAGGGCTAATTGTGAAAGGTAGACCGAATTTTAGGCCAAAAGAATTTTCCACAGCTAGATATGGAAAAAACCCTGTTTTTTACGTTTTATTTTTTTCTCGGTTTTTAACTGTCGAAAAAATTTGAAAAAATTCATAGGTACAGAAAATATGATTAATTTTATGTAAAATTTTTGTCAAGCTCATTCAAGGTCATTATGACCTCTAAAAAAAATATTCAAACTGTAAAAATCCCATATATTTTAACCAAAAAAAAGCTTCAGGCTCAGATTTTTAATATGTTATATTTTTAACATTTTTTTACTACCTCAAATTTTTTCAGATTCTTTTGAGTGGTGGGTCATGCCCAGAAGTGCGAAAAATCAATTTTTTGTCCGTGAAACGACTTAAAACGGCTTAAAATCATCATTTTATAGTGTCCTGATTTTTTTTCTTGCACTAAAAGGACTCAAATGACTTCAAACAATTAAAAAATATAAAAACTACTAGTTTCGATGTGAATTTTTTTTTCTTACTATTTTTAGTGAACATGTTTTTTAATTGTTTGAAGTCATTTGAGTCCTTTTAGTGCAAGAAAAAAATCAGGACACTATAAAATGATGATTTTAAGCCGTTTTAAGACGTTTCACGGACAATTGATTTTTCGCACTTTTGGGCATGATCCACCACTCAAAAAAATCTGAAAAAATTGAGGTAGTAAAAAACAATTAAAAATATGACATATTAAAAATCTGAGCCTAAAACTTTTTTTGGTTAAAAGATATGGGATTTTTAAAGTTTGAATAATTTTTTTAGAGGTTATAATGACCTTGAATGAGCTTGAAAATTTTTTTACATAAAATTAATTACATTTTCTGTACTCATGAATTTTTTCAGATTTTTTAGACAATTAAAAACTGAGAAAAAATATAAAACGTAAAAAACAGGTTTTTTTCCATACCTAGCTGAGAGGAAAATTTTTTGGACCTAAAATTCGGTCTACCTTTCATAATTAGCCCTAAGAAACACTTTCATCATGCGAAGAAAATAAAAAAAAGGGAGGCATTTCATGGGGGGATGGATTAAATACTTTGGTCCTAAGTGATTCGTTTGTGAGATAGATATAATTGAAAATCAACCCACAAATAAATAACTTTAGACCATAAGGGGATGATAGCACACGAGGCAGTCTCGTGTTTGTAAAAGCAGTAAAGTTCTGAGTGAGACGGAACGAGAGCAAAAAATACGGTGCGAGCTGGCCGGTACAATCGAGAGAGAGAGTATTCGTAAACACCGCGACTAGATAATATACCTAGTTTCGTTTAGCGGCCCATTTTTTCGCGATGGTTCGCTCTATTTGAAAGCGGTCTTTTATATTTGAATGGGAAATTCTTGGAAATGGGAAACGAACACACAAATTTTATGCTTTGTAAACTGCACGTAGGACACTCTGGTCGCTTTTAAAGTCGGATTAGGCTTAAATTGTTTGTTTTAATAAGGTCTACAACTTTTATTTAGAACTTTTTTTGTAGGAGGCATAGTTTTTTTTTAAACGAAAAAAAAAGGGGGGTTTTGGCCAACTTTGGACGCCATTTTGAATATGACGCGGCGAAATTCAGCTATGGAAAAGTAGTTTATTCAATTCTACGGAATTTTTCTGATTTTTTATGTATATTTTCGCGCTGTAACTATAGTTGGCACGTAAAAATGTAATGGGCTTAGCCTATATCTAAGTAGAACTTCTACCTACGAAATCAACAATGTGAAATGTGAATAAATACTTGCCGCAGGTACTGTACAGGCTCATACAAACCTGTGGTTCGCAGCGCCTCCGCTAGAGACCAGCATATTCCGAGTCCAAAATTGCATCAAATTTGAAAATTAATTATACACAAACGACAGCAGACAGTTCAAATTTTAACACCGTATAGAGAAAAATATTTTCTAAGTGCATGTGCATGGGTTTAGTAAAATATTAATTTTTTGTATATTTTTTTTTTATATCTCCGGTCTTCTTAAACGTGTTCAAACATGAATGCAGACAGCCCTAGATTATATCATATTATACCACTCGTAAAATTTTGTAACGATTCCGATAAATAATAACGAAGATATGAATTTTCAAAAATATGGTTGGGTGCTATAGTCCCCATAAGTCTTATATATTTTTGGAATTGATTGTTACTGGATAATCTAAAAGTGAAAAAAAAAAGGATATACAAGGTGTTCTATTAAATAAGAGCAATGTAGTTAATGTACGAAAAAGTGGTGACGTCTCCGCTTGTTCTAATTATAGTGTACGAGAAACAATATAAAAACAAGTAAATCAATCTGCCTCTCAATTGCAGTAAAATGTTCAAAAATATGTACGTCTAAATATACTATACATATAAGATACAAAAATTCTATCGGTAACATCCACACTTCTTTGTACATGACGTCATCGAGTCCTTTTGTACATCTTTTTAATAGAACACCCTATATATTATCTTTTCACTTTGAAATTCTGCAGTGACAGCCAATACCTAAACTACATGTGGTCTAAACTTCTTTTTTTAGTTGACTTTCAATTTTCTCTAACTTACAAACGAATCACTTTAGGGCATAAGTATTTAGTCCATACATTTACTCCATACATTTTTAAAACACTGACATAATGTAAATTTTTCTACGACCATTTTATAATTTTTATTATAAAATGTTTTATAATTTTTTTTTATTTTAACAAAGTATATGTCTTCTGCATGTTTCATAATAAGGTTCATTATAATACAAATTTTCATTATGCTACAGATTTCACAGTCAATCAAATTCCATGTTTTTTCAATCAAGTAGCCTTTTTCCAAAAATGCGAAAATTGGTGATTTGACTTTGACAGTTGTTGTTTACGAAAGTTATCTTCTTTGTAGCAACTTTTAAGAATAGTTAAATCAAAAACCATATCCGATTACAACATAAGTGATAGTGAAGAATTATCTTCCACTCCTCCGGATATTCGAGAAAAGGCGACAAATGCAATCGAGAATGTATTACCAGAGAAATAAAAAAAGCTATGAAAAATTATATGGACAGTTTATGGACTGGAGAAACACAAATAATGTTACCTCGTTTTCAGAGAATGTTTTAATTGCTTATTTTCAAGAACTTACTGAAAAATTGAAATCATCAACATTATGGTCACATTATTTACTTTTTTTAAAGCGTAACTCTGAAGGATATATAGGAAAGAAATCCAAAACGTTTTCTCCAGAATTAATCAGAACTTTTATAGACGAAGCACCAGATAATCAGTTCCTTATAAATATAAATAAATAATTTTTTTAAGTGTGTTGTTTATTTATAAATGGTCGTAGAAAAAATAGCGTATGCAGTGGCGGTGCGTGATATTTCAGTTAGCCATATCTTGAAAACGACGCATGGGACCCACTTCACTTTTTTAGGTGATGACTATACACCTCTTACAGAAAGGATTTATAGTGAAAAAATCGTCAGCAAAGTTTGCGAAAAATTTTTTCAAAAACACTGGAGCACTCCCTGGGTTCTCAGTAACGTTCTGTGGAATATTTGCAGTATATTTTTTTTCATAATCTAGAAACAAATATAAGGAGACGTTTTTCGATTTGTTACAAAATATTTTTGTTTCAAAAAGTTATGGCCATTTTAATTTTGGGAAACAAAATGTTCCTATGAAATTAAAATTAAAATGGCCATAACTTTTTTGAAAAAAAAAATATTTTGCAACAAATCAAAAAACGTCTCCTTATATTTGTTTCTAGATTATGAAAAAAAATATACTGCAAATATCCCACAGAGCGTTACTGAGAACCCAGGGAGTGCTCCAGTGTTTTTGAAATTTTTTTCTCAAACTTTGCTGACGATTTTTTCACTATAAATCCTTTCTGTAAGAGGTGTATAGTCATCACCTAAAAAGTGAAGTGGGTCCCATGGTCGTTTTCAAGATATGGCTAACTGAAATATCACGCACCGCCAGGACTGATCATGTAATGGCTATTGACTAATAGCCATCATTACATGATCCTTGCATAGTATACTATTATGTAAACCTTTACGTTTAATTTAATACTTTATATACCACTCTGTATATCTAACCAAAAATCATTTGTTACTAGCAAACGTGTCATTTTTTTGAAAATAATATATTTGGAGAATACAAGGACAAAATGTCTTAAAACCCTTAAAATAACTACAAAATTATACTAAAATAACTTTAACAGGATATAGCCCGGTTGATGCGTAGCCCCAGAAGGGTTCAGCTTGCATTAATTAGAGCAGACTATTTTTTTCTAGGACTGTTTGATATAGGGTGATAAGTGTGACACTAAGTCTTCTACCTCGAAAGCCGGGGGGGAGAACTAACAGGCGAAACAACACGAAATTTACGTCCTTTTTTTAGTTTTTCGCTTATATCTACTAAACGCCGCATACCAGAGAAAATTTTACACATTTTGAAAAGTAGACAAAAATAACTACAAAATGCATTGGTCAAAGTTGTTTGATGTCGTGTGGTTCGTATTCTACGGAAGTTTGAATATCGACGATATTTTCCAAAATATCGTAAGGTGAGAGGCCTATTGCCGAAATTGTTGTTAGGAGGTTGGTGTCCTTGAGATGTTGAGGTTCTTGTGTTAACTGGGACTTCTAGTCCAACCAAAACGAACACGTACACATGCTAAAACTAGGAAAGAGTGGCATACCTCGCACCTTCTTTTCAACATCATCGTACAAGTATGACCCTGACTACATTCTTTTTCCTCACGCCTTCTCCGGTTATGGCACAACGTCAGTCCCTTTTGGACAAGGCAAGACTAAACCACGTCTCCTCCTTGAAAACAACCCTGCATTAAAAAAGGCGGCATCTTTTTTATGAGGCATCACCATGAACAGCCCACGTCAGCAGAGCAGGGGAGGCTATTTTGGTAGCATTGTATGACACCGGTGCAGTCACAGAGCAATCACTTGACAAGACGAGGTATCAGTAATTCATCAAGGTGTCTTCAAAGGGGTTGTTCAGTTTGCTACAACTGCTACCGACACTTGATGCAGCCGACAACTATTGATGCAGAATATTTCTGCAAGTCCAGTCCTGACTGAAAAACAACTTGGAACCCCTTCAGTGGGGACGGAAACAAGACAGCATTGATCTCACTCCTGTGCCAATGAAAATAGAAGCAGCACCCCAGTCATTGCTGCAACTGGTGTATTAATTCTTAGAACATATGCCCTAGTTGTTTCCTGAACTTGCAGACTTCTTCAGCTGTTTCCTGAACTGAAGTTGTAGAAATTTTCTGTATCAATGATTGTCGGCTGCAGCAAGGGTCGGTGGCAGTCGTGGTAAACTGAACTTCCCCTTTGAAGACATCTCATTGAATCTGTTGAATTGCTGATACCTTGTCTTGTCGAGTAATTGCTCTGTGCATGCACCGGCGCCATACAATGCTATGAAAATAGCTTCCCCTGCTGTACTGATTTGGGCTGTTTATGGTGATGCCTTATAAAAAGGCCCTCTTACTGGCTTACTTTCAATAATACTATATACACGGGAAAATCTACAGGGTACTCAAAATGGAGGAGTCAAACGTTGATTAAATGGAATATCCTATATTTTATGATTCCTTTCGCTTCCTTTCTTTGCCCTCTTTCAATACATATTAGCACCCCTATACCTAATGTACCGTTTTCGAGTTATTTCAACTTATTTAACAAAGTACATATGTAGTTAGATGATCGAATTTAATAACTTTATTCTTTCTAAAGACAGTTATTTGAAATAGAACATGCTGTATTTATAAGTGTTCACGTTATAACCAGATACAAAGGACAATGTTAAAAAATATTATTGACTTCTACTAATCATAAACAATCATTTCTGTAGGGTTTCGTTCGTGCCCCAGATGAGTTAAGAAACGGCTATTTTTAACATTGTCCTTTCAGTTCCATATCATTTACAGTTCTCCCAAAATGTTTAATAGGCCACTCACCATCATGAAACACCCTGTATAATATGTATTTACATGATATTTCCTGTGACAGTCGTGTAAACACTAATTATCATTTCGACGCCAGGTGTCGTGTCAACTTTTGTTTTTCTTATGGCCACCTGTACTTTTTGTTTTAAAAATTCAACTGCATCCCAAAAATTGATGAAGTGCATTTTTTTATAGAGAACTATAAATATTTAGTCTTTATTACTTTGGCGGCAAGCATCGCGATGGTTACTGGAGTTGTAGAAAAAGAGGTGTTGAAATTATGAATACCAAATGTTGCCGAGTAAATTTCCAAAACTAAAAATATATGTAGGTAAGAAAAACAAAAGTTGAGCGTCGCAACGCCTTTGCAAACGCAGTGCCAATACAAACTTCGAGTTGAAAACAATAACTATACGTTTTATATGAAAATCATAATCTCAAATAAAGTTTTTCAGTTTTTTTAATATGTTTACTAAATACTAAAATTTTGGAAAACTGGACACGACGTCATTATTAAGCCTTATTAACTTTACTATAATATAATCCACATGCTATCTCTTACGATTTATGTAGACGGTACCAATTTAAGCCAATTGAAAAAATGGCCACTGTGTGTAACTGGATAAATTAAAATAATATAATTTCTTTTAGTTGTAGTAAGTGTTAGAGACTTAAGCAGTATTTTGAACCACTCTGTGTAAATGGAAGAGACAAGAAAGTTACCTTTTGAAGAAATAACGCATTTATCCTGAGTCAACATTTTAATATTCCATAAATGATGGATAGGTAATACAATAAATTCTTGGAATTTTTCATCTTTATTTATTTTGCCATAATTGTGATTATACATATTATAAATTTATCTTATATTTATCTTATATAATATCAAATAAGATAAATTATTTAAAATTTATATTGGAGACTCATTTTTAAAGCAGTCATTCAAGTCGTAAATTGTATACTAGGGATCTACTGTTAATTTATCTCTAGCTGTCAGTACATTTCTTGATGTAAGTACAATACGAATATATATTTTCGAGTAGAGAACGATAAGAAAAGCTTTACTTGGATTTGTTTTTGTTTCAAATTGCACGTTATAACCGGTATCAAAATTAAATCCATAATCTTTATATTTACTCTTTGATAAATAAAACCTAATCCCGAAATGGTACATATATAAATCCTTAACAGTATTTTATATCATAAAATAATAACGCATCTAATTAATCAATGTAATATAAATGTTAATACTACATAGTGTAACTGATACTGATAATAAGTAAAGTTGGCAGAAACGAGTCGCGTTTCTGACGCACGCAAATTATAACCCTTGTTGGGAAGAATTGGGGATTACTTCTGATTTATTTAAAAATGCGTTTTAAAATATATTTAAAAATGGTTCTAATTAATTCTTTACAAAATCGTTTACATAAATGATCCCAACTAAAGAAATGGCGACCAACTTATTGGTCGCCATACCAACGGCGACACTGGAAGCCTTGCTGGGTCTTCCTCTCCTGCATCTAGTTGTGGAGGGGGAAAATAGAGCAGATCTCTTCAGACTGCAGAACAACCTGAGTAATATAACTGTTAGACCAGGACATACATCAATTAAGAGTGTGGTTGATGATGTCACTTGAGCCATGAAAACGGACCATATGTCAACCAAAACAGTTCCCAATCCCAACTATGAGATATGAGATAGTGAAACTTCAAAGGAAGCACTGGTCTTTTCCTCAAGGCGAGGCCTGGTTTACATACGGGTCAAAGGCTGAGGAAGGGACCGGAGCAGGAATATACAGTGAGATAAGAAACACAAGATAGTCCTTCTCACTTGGAAAACATACCTCCGTCTTTCAGGCGGAATAAAGTAAAATCCAGTTTTCAAATTTAATAATGAATTTTATTTTTTTTAATTAAAAAACAAATACAGATACTACAAATTACAGAGGGTCACGAAAAAAAGTTGGTTGAGCGAGTATGATTTGAGGTGTGAGTATGATTTTCCGACTCAAATGGACCTTCTAAACAATCTGAACTTGTTTAACTCTGTCGTCTCTGTTTTTTCCCTAGGTGAGAAAAATCAATAGAAAACCCCATACCATGTAGGTATATGTGGCGGATGGGAATATTTGTGCAACTTCAGACACAAGCAATATAAACACAAAACCCAATAACTCCATACTCTAGGGGTATATAGATCTGACCACTGAAAACCACACAAACAACCTGGAGTGTCCGAGTATGTATAACCACAAAAGTCTGAGGAAACAGATAGTATGCATCAGACTACCAAAGCTATACAATATACAACTCAGCATCCGGTGAGTTATATAACCCCACGACACGGGGTAAACAAATTCATATAACCACATAACCCTGGGCTACAGATTCCTATAACCATATAACCAGGGGAGCAGACTTTAAGTACAAGACATCTGTCTTCGTCTGTACGCCCAGAGTTATGTGAATATAGAAGTTTGCTAACCCCAGGTTATGGGTTTGTGGGGTCTTAAGAACCGAGTCACAGGATGGCCCGGTTATGTGGTTATATTTCTGGTAGAGGATTGTGTCCATGTTTCCTCAGAGTTTTGTGGGTTACACTTATAATTAGTCGAAGATCCCGGATTATGGCATTATAGAGTTTTTTGACTATGGGATTTGGATGAGGTCATAGGTAAATTAACTTTGAGGTTATTTGTTCACCAATCTTCAAGATACGTGGTTTTAGTAGAAACATAGTAGAGTAATTGGGTTTGAGTTTCATTATAGAGTCTGAATATGTCCCTTCGCAGATCTACGCTCTAAAGAGTTGGTTATAGGGTTTGAGGTTACTCGGTCACCAATTTACCCATCCGCTACCAATATGGGGTTTTCTAGGAATTTTTTTCTCACCTCAAAAACCGGGAACAGATAAGATTAAACCAAGCTCAGATTTGTCTTCAGCAGGTCCTTTTGAGTCGGATATTATTCACATTTATCAATCAACCAACTTTTTCTGTGGTCCTGTGTGATGACTAAAATTAGGAAGAAAATATAGTAAAACTGAATACATTCACTCTAGACACTTCGAATTTTGATTTAAAAATATTCCTATCAAAATTGTATTTAATAACTAACTCACCCGGCAAACGTTGTTCTGCCATATAAATTATTTCTCTAACATCGCGATTAAAAAATGGGAGGGTGGGGGTAGGAGTGTGAAAATTTGGGGTTATAGGTATTTGTTGATCCAAATAAAAAAACAAATAAAAAAAATGTTTGTCAAAAAAATAGAAAAAAATATTCTGAATAGGGACACCCTAATCACCTAGCGGTATGAAATATAGTTTACGACCTATTCTCATACCTACCAAATATACATAAAAACATTCATAAAAATCGGTCGAGCCGTTTCGGAGGAGTGCGACCACAAACACCATGACACGAGATTTTTATATATTAGATTTAATTGTATCACAAGTTAAAATATCGTCATTTAGGGTTAGCATTTTAGAATTTGTATTAATAAAGCAATAGTAACATAGAAACCGATTCCTCTTAAATAATTCAATTCAAAACTGGATTTCACATGCTTATTAAAGTCATCCCCGATAAAAACCGTATTAACAATAAATCCCTTGATATAATAAGATTATGAGATAACATTTAGCAAATCATTACGATCTAAACTAGCAAGTGGGTTGCAATGTTTCGTTTACAATTTTTTCTGTTACTGTTAGCATTTTCTCTCAGATCTACCAAAAGTGACGATTGCAACTTATCAGATGACCTGATCGCAGAAATTCAGTCCTATCAATCTGTCGTAAATCAAATCATAAACGCCACCATCAATGGTCAGTTTAAGGGGGAAACTTACAACGAATTGGCCATTTTTGTGGACAAATTTGGAAACAGATTTTCCGGCAGTCAGAGTTTGGAAGATTCCATAGACTATTTGTTGGAATTGATGACAGAGTATGGACTAGACAACGTGCACGGAGAAGACGTCCAGGTGCCTAATTGGGTCAGGTAAGTCCCTTGATATACAAATAAGTATTTTACTTCGGATTATTGTGAACTTCCCTGAAGAAAAATCTGTTTTTTGTTGCTATCTTAAAGAAGAAGGAATTTCCTAACGTCCTCGATAAACCACGAGAATCTACCACTTTGTGGGGTCCTGCGCCACAAGTTAGGCTTAATACTAAAAAAACTTTAGACAATGAAATTTTTGTTTCAGCCTCAAACCTAATTAAAAACCGTATTTATAGCAGCTCATTCAGGGTGTCCCGTAAAAGGTTGAGAAAACTGACTGGCAAACTTTCTGACTAATTTTAATTAGGAATTCCTAACTAAACACCTTAACTCAAATTAGTCAGAGAGTTCGCCTACAATTTGTTCTCAACCATTTACGGGACACCCTGTGTATAAGTACTTACTATGTACATAATATTATACAGTGCTTTCGAAAAGTAACAAATAAATTCATTATTTCTGAAATTGAGAGTTTTTCGAAAAAAATCCTCTGACACGTCGATTTTATTTTAAACAAAGACACTTTTTGACATACGACCCATATTTGTGACGTCATATTTGTTCGAGTTATAACGTCACCGACAATTTTTTTAAATGGTAACCCCCATTTTCGACCAAGCCATTTGAAAGAGCGTGTCATTCTATTTACACATCGTCAAAAATTGTGGTTACCTAACAGTAGCCTAAGCGACCGAGAATTTTTTTTTATTGCTGTCAGATAAAAAATGAAATCGTACTTCGGTAAATAGTAGCTATGCAATAATGATAATGATTTCTTAAAAAACGTATTTTTTTCTGACGAGGCTACGTTTATTTCGAACGGCCATGTCAATAGGCAAAATCCGTTAAATAGGTCAATAACCGTTATTGGGCTACCGATAATCCCCGATGGATGATGGAGTATCACACTCAACGTCCTAAGAAAGTGAATGTGTGGTGTGGCGTAGTCGACGGAAGAATTCTGGGTCCCTATTTCTTTGACGTGAACTTTACTGGTGCAAGCAAGCTATTTGGATTTTCTTCGAGATAACCTTATTCCTGAACTAATAACTTTATATCCAGATATAGAGGAACGTGATCGTCCGAGAAATGACATTTTCTTTCAACAAGATGGTACATCTCCCCATTATGCAGCACCTGTCCGTGCTTATTTAGATGAGGTGTTCCCGAATCGTTGGATAGGGAGAAGGAAGCCGATTGAGTGGCCAACCAGATCGCCAGATTTGACACCCCTAGATTACTTCTTGTGGGGATACTTAAAAAGCAAAGTATCTGTTACTAGACCGGAGAATTTAGAAGATTTAAAAGCAAGAGATATATCGTATACCTCCTGAAGTTATTGACAATGTTCAAAAAGATTCAAAAACATTTATTAATCGTCTTGGCTACTGTCAGGTAGCCAACGGCGCACAATTTGAACATTTCATTTAGTTGATTTTTTTACATAAGCATTCATTAAATTCATCATTAAATTATATCATCATTAAATTAGAGTATTTTGAAATTTAAAATCGTTTTTCTCAATTTTTTTTAACCTATGTACTCACGCTAATGTAATCATACCATAATTTTTGACGATGTGCAAGTAATTGGGAGTTGCCATTTAAAAAAATTGTCGATGACGTCATATCTCGAACAACGATGACGTCACAAATATGGGTCGTATGTCAAAAAGTGTCTTTGTTTAAAACAAAATCGACGTGTCAGAGGATTTTTTTCGAAAAACTCTCAATTTCAGAAATAATGAATTTATTTGTTACTTTTCGAAAGCACTATACAGGTATAAGTACTTAATATGTATGTATACAAGGTACAAAGTGTGTATTTTTCATCTGAACAGGTGAAAAGCCTTGGCTATAATGTAAAATTATTAAATTTATTAAATTGGAAATAAAAGAGGAGGAAATGAACAAGGAGTGTGTCATTCATATCAATTATTCGCTTATAAGTTTATAGCAATATGGTCATATTTGCTTTCAACTTCATACTATTTATGACACAAGCCAAATACAATTCCCTTATGCTGTGTTTTCTATTCTTAGAGTATCAGAATCAGCAAACCTGACTTCCCCCAGAGAAGACAAAATCACCCTTCTGACGCTAGGAGGCTCTGTGTCCACCCCCGAAGGGGGTATAGAAGCTCCAGTGGTTGTTGTTAGGTCGATGGATGACCTGAACCAAAACTATTCCAATTCCGTCGATGGCAAGATAGTGGTCTTTAATTACGAATACGTCAACTATGGTAGCGCGAGAAATTACAGGAGTCAGGGACCTATTGAAGCGGCACGTCACGGTGCCGTGGCTGCACTCATGAGGTCGGCCACCGATTTTTCCATGAACCTGCCCCATACGGGGGGCGACTTCGTACAACGACGAAGTGACCAAGATCCCAGGAGCCGCTATTACGGTTGAAAACGTTAATATGTTGCAGAGGATGCAGGTACAAAATTATTTTTGTTTTGTTTTCTTCCTAAACTTACTCTCAAATAGTTGATAAAATAATTACTACCAGGTGTTGTGTTTTTTACCCCCAAGTTTTTTTTCTTGTTTTTGGTTTTTTTTTTTGGTGGGGGTTTGTGGGGGTGGGTTGTTTGTGTTTCCCCCCCCCCCCCCCGCGCCCGCCCCCCCCCCCCCCCGCGCGCCCCCCCCGGCGGGGGGGGGGGGGGGGGGGGGCCCCCCCCGGGCCGCCCCCCCCCCCCCCCTCTTTTTTCCCCCTTTTTTTTTTTTTTTTTTTTTTTTTTTTTTTTTTTTTTTTTTTTTTTCCGTTTGGTTTTTTTTTTTTTTTTGGGGGGGGGTTTTTTCCCCCGCCCCCCCCCCCCCCCCCTCCCCCCCCCCCCCCCTTTTTTTTTTTTTTTTTTTTTTTTTTTTTTTTTTTTTTTTCCTTTTTTTTTTTTTTTTTTTTGCGCCCGTTTGCCCGCGTTCTTTCCCCCCCCCCCCGCGCCGGGGGGGGGGGGCTCGCTGGTTTTTTTTTTTCCCTCCCCCCCCCCTCTTTTTTTTTTTTTTTTCCTCCCCTTCTCTTTCCCCTCTCCTTTTCCCCTTTCCTTTTCTGTGTTGGTTTTTTTTTTTTTGGTGTTTTTTTTTTTTTTTTTTCTTTTTCTCCTCCCCCTTTTTCCCCCCCCCCCCCCCCCCCCCCCCCCCCCCCCCCCCCCCCCCCCCCCCCCCCCCCCCCCCCCCCCCCCCCCCCCCCCCCCCCCCCCCCCCTCTTTTTTTTTTTTCCTCCTCCCCCCCCCCCTTTTTTTTTTTTTTTTTTTTTTTTTTTTTTTTTTTTTTTCTTTTTCTCCGCTGGTTGGTTTTTTTTTTTTTTTTTTTTTTTTTTTTTTTTTTTTTCTTTTTTTTTTTTTTTTTTTTTTTTTTTTTTTTTTTTTTTTTTTTTTTTTTTTTTCCTCACTAAGATTCCCCAGAGAGGATATATTTTAATTATTTATCTTTCAATTGAACTTACAAAACAAACCCAAAAATATCACAATTAATCCTTAAAAAAAAAAATATTTAATAAATTTAAATTTAAAAATTAAAAAGTGGGTGTATGATGACTTTCGTTGTACTGTATATATATGGCCAGTGCGCGGTGGCGCCCCGGACCCGCAACTTTTTTATATTTCTTTTAGTTCATTCTTGAAAACGACGCCGCCGCAGCCCCATCCCTTATAATGGGACGTACGGGAAAAAATTTTTTAGTGATGACTATACACACCTTAAAACATTAAAACGGATTTATAGTGAAAAAATCGTCAGCAAAGTTTGGAAAAAATTTACAAAACACTTGAGCAGTGGGGGGGGGGCTGCCTGTAAAAAAATATGTGACCTTCTCAGTAAACATTGACATGTTAGAAATTTCTAAGAAAGAAAAAATTCAAGGGACCAAAAAAATTTTCTAAAAAGTTTAAGGGGGCCCTAAAAAAACATGTAGGTTATTTATTTAAAATTTTTCTAAAATTTTTTTTCATAATCTAGAAACGCAAATATAAAAACTAACGGAGACGTAGACTTTCGAAATTTGTAAAATTTTTTGCATTGTATAATTTTTAATAATGTCCGCCCGTAATGAAAATATTTTTGCAAAGAAAGTAGCATCCGCGCATGTCAAATCACCGCCCGCCCCCGTATGGGAAATTTTTCTTAAAAATGGCTTATTTATATTTGAATTTTATACGAACATTTTTTAAAACTACCGTAAAATTAAAATGGTATTCGCCCGGTTTCTATAAAATTGTTTCCCTAAAATTAAAATAAACATATGTATACATATCTATAATTCAACGAAAAATTGTAGACCCACACTAAAATTGTACTTCACTTATACAATGTAAAAAAAGCTCACTATAAATTTGAATCACTATGAGTTTGAAAGTAAACAATGCGACTTGATACAAGAATGGAACTGGTTGAAATTAATTTGCCAGTTCCATATTTTAAGCCTCTTGTCTCCACTGATTTGAACATCAAGGTTTATTGTTAAGTAATAATTTTGTTATAGGACAGAGGTGATAATATCACTATTAGATTAAACATACAAACTCAAAACCTAACTGAGGTAACATCGAGAAATACTGTCGCTGAAGTCCAAGGTTCTGAACAACCCGAGAAAGTAGTGATAGTATCCGGTCACTTGGACAGCTGGGATGTAGGAGTTGGTGCTATGGACGATGGAGGTGGGGTTTTCATATCTTGGTATGCGCTTGTAGTCTTGCGGACTCTTGGTCTAAAACCCAAAAGGACCGTCAGGTAAGAATATTCGGTTCTGCAAAAACATTTGTGCCCAGACTTTGTGGTAATTTAATGTAGTTTGACTGTATGGACCTATAAAGTTTCACCATAAAACACCAGTCCTTATGCCTGACAGATTTTTTATGCTTAACCCGTATTTACATTTTGTATTCGCCTTATTCATTTACAGAGCAGTATTGTGGACCAACGAAGAAAATGGGATGGCAGGAGTCAAATCATATAACGAGGTACACCAAGATGATTTAGATGATTTTATTTTTATTATGGAATCCGATTATGGCACTTTCACGCCTCTAGGACTTGAATTTGTTGCTGGAGCGAAAGGCACGTGCATATTAACAGAAATAATGAAGTGAGTACTAATCACGTGCCAATTCAATAGTTCCCTCAATGTTTTTTATACAATTAATATGAAATGAAGTGTATGAAATAATTAAGTAATAGTTGTATACTTTCAGACTTCTTGAACCCATCAATGCTACCCAAGCCGTAAAATCGACAAGTGTAGGATCTGACATAGCTCTATGGACAGGCATCATCCCCACTGGCAGTTTACTGAATGATAATGATGCATATTTTTGGTATCACCATACGAAAGCTGACACCATGGACGTTATGGATACAGACGCACTAGACAAAGCCACGGCTTTATGGGCTTCGGTAGCTTACATACTTGCCGACTTAAAAGACGATTTTCCTGGAGACTTTAGTGATAGTGATAGCGGATTCTATTCAGTTCCTAATGTTTTATTTATTATCCTTCTAAGCTTAGTCGGATTTGTGTTACGTTAATGAACTTATACAATGCAATAAACTTATGCAATTTCCTATTTATATGGATAATAAATTCCTTGAAATAAAATATTTCTATTTGTACTATTGTAAATGTGTGATATACTTGCAAAATTACTTTTCTTAGTATTTACATACATATGTATGTATGTATGGTTTGCGGTTACAACAGACTATTTGTTAGGCTAGGCAATGTATTTGTTGCCCTGTATGTAGATATTGTATGAAATTTAAAAATATGCACTAATAATGTCTCCGTAAATTGAAAAATTATGTAAGTTGTGTAAAAATAGGTAAAAAAAACACCACTAATCGAGTATTTTTTAACAATTTGTCTTCTGTGTGATATTGACCTCACTGAATAAAATGGCGGATCTATTGACCAACATTATTTGATAAATAAATCAGCTGCTGCAGCTCTGTCAATGCTCTGAACTCTGAACAAACATAAAACCATCTATAGAAAATTGCACTTAAACTGTCTGGTTACACTTCACCTTAAAATGAATATATATGATATTAACCTTATAAAGAAACGAGAAACGTAACTGCGGCTACTCGGCAGGATGACCTACAGTCACCGTAATAACTTTACTCGACGCCAATCGATTAACCCTGAAAACTGGTTGGGAAGAACACAGATAAACAGAATAAACACAATAATCACTGTCGGTGACCACATTGCATTTATTCGACATCAGCTGATGCAACTCGTGCATCGCTTTATTATGCGCACATGAATAAGGAAGGAGGCATTACATAAAACTATGGTACATAGAGTGCTTCGATACAGTGCGACTTATCAAATAAATTATTCGTGTGAGTTATACAATGTATTAAGACGTAAATAAATTTAGTAGGTACACATTAAATCAAGTGGTTTTACCGTGAGAAAACGTTTGGGAATTTTTAGAGGTCAAAGTAAGTCAGATTTAAAGTTTAATTTTTAATGAGATACAATTTTACTCTTTGATAGTAACTTTAGATAGTATATGTATATTTTTTAAAATAAGTAATCCAATATACCGGGTGCCATGTGACCGCAAAGCATAAATTAACAAAACTATCTTTTTACTTTTTTTATTATTTAGGAATGCGCTGATCCTATACGAGATACTTATGAAAACATCCTTCTTCATTAGTTTTTCGATTCATACTCATACAAATACAATTTATTTAATTATTACATAGAGTCGCCTATTCCCATCTTATGCCGATGTGGAAGTTTCTAAAATGTCAATTTAATTTCGATTCTTTATTCAGTATGGAAATAAAAATCGTTATAGGATATCTCAAAAACTGTTCATTAGATTGTCTTAAAAGTTTTGATAGAATATTTTCACAATATAAAGAAAGAGTGTTCTTATATCTATGACACTGGAGTCTTCCCCAGTTAATATTATTTATTGAACATGAATTGAATATAAACTGAATTTTTACAGGATCAATAAATAAAAACAATAGGATCAATAAAGGACCAATAAAAAGACAAGAAAGAATAAATAAAAATAAGTGTGGTACGTTTTCAGGATACTTCAGACAAAACTAAAATAAACATGGTCCTATATCTAATATCATCTTATAAATAGTGGCAGGTTTTCTAAGTTTTAAATAAACAATTTTCTTACATATTGGCTTTAAATTGTCCTAAGAATATACCTAACACTTCAGAATCTAAAGTTTTTTATCCAGCTCTGGTATCAAATATGATACAATACCAAAAACCTGGCTGGGGTGGCGATTTTTAATTTTCCCGCTTTCCCCGTCATGATATGCAACCACTAATACACTATAGGTGTATTATATGAAATCAACCGCACATGCCCTAGATTTGGTAATGTTCTGAGTTTTCTGGGTTTCAGCGTAAAACAATTCGAAATAATTTAATCGCTCACTGGATATATTCTTATATGAGATCTAACCAGGATCATATATTATTAAGATCTATTGCACAGAAAAATAATTTTAATACACACGCAGTTGAAGATCTGCCTAAAACTAGACGTCCCAACGTAATTAATGATGAGAAAATCTTCGAATCTTTTTACCTCTTTGTTGTCGGTATTGAATTGTGCGAAGGGCTTCAATTAATTAGCCTCCTCGGTCGCCAAACCCCTACACTATTTAGATTGTTTCCTATGGGATACCTAAAACAGTCTAAAAGTCTATGTGTCAAAACCAGAAAACGTAGATAAATTGAAGGTTCAGATTCAGTATAATCGACGAAAGTGTGTGGAGTGATCTTTTTGCTGGTTTTGTGATGTTTTTAAGAGAAAATGACTTACCGAATTTTAAACATTTAATGTGTTAAGTTTAAGCTTTACGGTCTTAATTTTATTTGACGAGCCGTAAATAACTTCTTTAAAAAACATTTTGTTTTTATAATTTTGAGAGGAATTTTAATTTGTCAATCATTTTTATGTAAATTGTAGAGTGCTGTATGTGCTATCTGCAGCATTCTGAATATATAAAAAAATTGTACGAGTTTTAGAATAGATATATAAAAAAAAACGACGTTTTCCACGAAACACCGAACTACTATACTTTACTCGACGAGCGTTGCGCCAACTAAGTTGGTATCGTCAGGAGAAGATTAAAACTATTTTTCAAAACTATTCAGTTTTAATCTTCTCCTGAAGATGCCTACTTAGTTGGCGAAACGTTTGTCGAGTGAAGTAGGTAGAGTTGTTTGGTGTTTCGCAGAAAACCTCCAGTTTTTCGTTTCTACGCCGAAGGTTCCAGTATCCACTCCAGGAACTTAAAATAGTTATATTTTTATTTTCTTTAACTTTTCCATCATTTATTGGTAGAAAAAGTACACCCTTGAATTTTGCTCCGATTGACCGTTCTAGATATATTTGCGTTTAAATTGTGTTCAACGCAACAACAAAGTTGTTCTCTGATTTACAAAAAAAAATACCAGAATAAGAAAGACATCATATGTATGTTGAGTTAATTAAATAAAACTAGTTTTATAGTATATTAGAAAAAGTGTAGCAAGCTCCTAATAAAAAAAATCAAAAAGAATTTGAAATAAAATGTACCAAGATTTAAGTGCAAATATGTCGAAAAATCACCCACTTGGATTTACAACAATAGTACATGATCTACGTCATACATTAAAAAATTCAAAATTATAGTCCAAATTACCCACATCCTACGTCACTTCCAAAAGTAAATTAATTGTTTTTTCTACCGTTAGGTGTCCCTTATGACAGTAAAACCTCTTGCCAAATTTGAAAAAGTAATAACAAGTAATAATAAAAATATCAGGAACAAAACTTGCCACTGTCTGATTATAGAAATATATTTTACCAACATGATGGGGCGCCTCCGCATAATGGTCATTTAATCAACAATCACCTGCAGAACTTATTTTACGACGAACAATGGATAGCCAACAATGGGCCACATTTTTGGCCACCACGGTCGCCCGACCAATCAGTACTTGATTTTTTTATTTGGGGAACAATAAAAAATAAAGTTTGCAACACCGCATTAACCACCAGAGAAGACTACATGCGGCGAGTCAGAACAGCCTTCCAAGACCTTACTCCTCAATCAATAAGAAGAAAAATTCATGAAAATTTTCTGCTTAGGTGCGAAAAATGTTTGAAGTTCAAGGACATCAATTTGAACATTTATTTCAAATGTTTATATCTTGTTTGTTCGAATGTTTTCAACATGGCCATTTTCGTCAAGGCCAAGAGTAGCTGCACTTAAAATCCGCAACAAAATCGCCATATAAAAATTTAAATTGGTAATATTTTCAAAACTACAAATTTTTAGAATAAACAACCTTATATAACCGTACCCTTATTTTTAATGCTAAATAAGATAAAATTATGAAAATTGGGGGTTTTCATTTGAAAAAATTGATTTTTGGCATTTTTTCTCAATTTAATTTTTGGTCTCATTTTTTGAACACCCTGTAATTATAGTTATCAGAATATTACAAAAAATCTATTAAAATCGATCCTTTTCAACAAGGAATCCGACCCAAATTTAATAATAAAGGCTTTCTTATAGGAAAAATTGGTAATTATCTTAGGGCTTACAGACGTAATTTTTGACATAAAAACTTAAATATCTCAATACCGCTTAAACTTAGGTATATGACATTATACATGGAATATTCTTAGAATTCACCATGGAATCTAAAAATGTATGAATGTACAGGGTATTCCATTTAAAATAACAAAGTTGACATCTACTTCCGGTATAACCGGAAGTGCGATTAACGTAAAAATATTTTAGGAGTATGTTCCCCATCGACCTTAGTATGTCACCAAATTTTCAGATTTTTTATAATTATGGTTTTCCCATAATCGATCGATGCAGTTCGCGGAGGACCACACTGTATACAATATGGTATTTATATTAGACAGTATCATCAACTCCTAACGTATTAAGTAAAATTAAAAACACAACAATAAACTTATATAACAAATTCAAAGAAATAGTTTTAGAGAATGGAAGTGGAGTTTTTTCGACTTTTCAACCGATTCCACTTCATTAGATACATAGATGTAAAATTAAAAAAAAAAAACTAAATTCCATCTTCTGCTGGAACTTACAATTTTTCTCTATATGAGGGGTATAGATGCAAAACTCACATTATCCACTTTTTAAAATTGTTCTGGAAGAAGGAATAACTGATTTCTCACTTTTCAAGTGACTTGACGCTCTGAAATTTTTTTGGTATTTGTATTAGAACTGTACTTTTGCTTCTCAATTGGTGAAATGACAGCACAACAATATTTGACTCCAAGAAAGTGAATTAAAATTTGAATAATGTGAGTTTTGATACAACTTTTTGGATAATGGTCGTTTTTCTCCAGATTATTCTACATAATATTATTTTTTACACTAAAATTCATGAAGTTAAGCTAAGAAAACAAACTCATAACAAGTTGTTTACTCAATGGTATATCAATAAATTTTTTATGCAATATGGTAGTTCATAATCAAAATAAAAATCTGCACAAAATACTTAGAATACGGTTTTATTATCATCATTGACTGATGAAGTGAAATATTTTTGTAAGGAACCTAAAATTACAAAGTACAAGAGTTTTGAAACAATTCACAGATTCCACAATTTAAAATAAATACGAAAATGTGAGTTTTATACCACTTTTAAGATTTAAAATGGTGTAGTTGAACACGATGAACAAGATAGCGCCACTAATTCTATTTCGAAAAATTATGGATAATGTGAGTTTTGCATCTGTACCCCTCAAATTATTATCACAAAGTAATATTAAAGTTTTATAAAATTATTAACTTAAATAATTAAATAATAGTACTTTTGGAACGCAAATGTATGCATGATACACAATTTTTCGTTAATTATGTTCCGTTATGTGAAATAAAACTGATTTAGTTGAATAATTCTAAAAAATCTATCTGCAGGAGAAAACCGCATGAGCCGTAGCCTCTTAACGAAGCAGATTAGTCGGTCTTAGAACGATGTCTCGCCAGATAAGAACGTGAAAAGCTAGAAGGTTATCGTCTACAATAAAACATTAGATTAAGTTATTAACGGCTCAAAATCAGAACGACCCGACTAGTGCCCGGAACACTATCGGCAAAATGTTCGGGATCGATGTTCTTTCCTTGCTGCTGCTACTTATCGCCGCGGTAACCAGTGACGTCACGGACAATGAGCTGGACGACTCCTGCGACTTATCGTCGGATCTCCTCACGGAAATCGAATCCTACGGCCCCACCGTGGAAACAATAATAAACTCCGTCCTCAATGGTAAATTCAAAGGAGGCACTTACAACGAACTGGCCGATTTTGTCGACAAGTTCGGAGCAAGACTGTCCGGCACGCAGAATTTAGAGGATTCCATAGATTATATGTTAGCATTGATGAACGAATATGATCTGGAGAACGTTCACGGAGAAGACGTCGAAGTGCCCCATTGGTTGAGGTAAGTTCGAAAAGAGGCAATATATAGTTGTATTACTATATTTATTGTTATGATTACCTACTTATGTCTTGATATATGTATATCAAGACATAAGTAACTTTGATTGGTGATCTAATACAGAAGATTAAACCAAAAAAAGAGGAAAGCCATGTAAGAAATAAATTCTTATCACTGTTTACATGTTACAATTTTCCACATATTTTTAACAGAATGTTTGGAAACATTGTTTTCTTTGAGGTTGAACAGCCTCAAAAAGTGATTCATTTAATTTCAAATTCATATGTTAAATTATTAGTTTTTGCTCATTTTTCAAGGATACAACAAATGACACACTGGTTAAAAAAGAGATTCAATAATTTACAATTTCGTATGCATACGCATTTTACTGGTTTCTAATATTATTTCACCATAAGAAATAGTTAGAAGTATAGTCATAACTAGAGTTCGTGCGAGCGCGGAGTGTAACAGGACCGTTGTCAGTTAACGAATGAAAATATTAATATGTTTACATAAATTATGTAGCAACATAGTACTATTTTTACCAAATAGTGCGGTTAAGTCAAGGATAAAATACCAATTGTTGCTATAAATTAAGATAACACGTAACAATGGCAACACTTACCCGACAAACGTCAGTGTTGAGACAAGGTTCCCCGTTTCGTGATTAGTTTTATCCAGAACCTTAGAAGCTCGTAGGTGGCTGTCACTAGCAGTGTCACTTTTTAACGCACCAATTAAAAAATTAGCTACTGAACGCCCGCAAGCATCGGTAGCTTCGTCTATAATAAAATACACGAAATTGTCCGCAGTGTCTTCGCGTATTGATGTCACTACATTGTTGTAAACCCGATCGACATATGCAAGTCTTAACGTACTTTCATTTTTCGGTCCATATATTTTACTAAAAACGTACGTAAAAGGGGTTCTCTAGTTTGTTTAATGGAATATTGCTTGCAACAAAGGCTTCTGTAAGTTCATAGAAAAATACGGAGTCGTCGGCGCTGGACGAGGCATGGCTTTTGAGATGTCTTGTTACTTTAATTTTATCTGAAGAATTTATAACGCGTTCACACACAGTACAAAAAAGGTCATTACCTTGAAGACGTATGTCCCTAAAACCCTCGGGATCACTGTCAAACCACGTTTGAAATACATCCCGTCTATTTCTTTTCACCTTTGGCATGGTACCTCACTGTGTTCACTTCTCCCCTCAACTAATAATTATTAATATTTATAAAGTTATTTAAAGCCACGGCGAATACGTAAAAAACGAAACGTATCAACGCGATGCAATACCGGCGACTGTCTGTTACAGTGTGTCACAAATAACTAAAATTGCTAGCGCAGTTTTCGTAATGCAAGTCAGATGTGAGCTGTGAAGGGCAAAGAGTCAAGGGCAGGACATGCACAGTGTCGGCCCTGTGACATTCGCGCTTGGTAATAAGTAATAATATTTAATAATGTACTATGATGCAACATAGTTTCTGTGAACATATTAACATTTTCATTTGTAAACTGATTATGGTCCTGTTACACTCCGCGCTCGCACGAACACTAGTCATAACGATGGAAAAAAAATGCTCCGCTTAAAATTAATTGTTTATTTAAGATTAAACAAACGATTAAATATTTGAAATTTGTGCAAAAAAAATTTGTCATTCTGTGTGTTAACCTTTTTTATGTACATACTTTTTGTGTTTATACTTATATACTTTACTATACTTATAATATATAAAATTATAATGTAATTTTACATAGAAATCACAGAGTTCAAAAAAAGTTTATTAACCACATTCATTTCACAAACCCTTACTAAGTTGAAAATATCTAGATTGTATTACGATACGTATAGGTGTAACAAACTTTAAATTGATATTTACAATCTTTTGCAACTTACTTGTAGATAATAATGATTTATTAATTTCATGTCTTATTCTTTTTATTTATTAGGTAAGGAAAAATCTTCTCAGATTATACATTGTATCTTTTTACAATATAATATGTATGATATATGATGTATTGTAAACCAGACTTCAACTAATCTGTCTGTCTGTTGGTGTTTGTATACATATATCACACATATGTATATGTAAGTTCGGTTTAGAAACAGACAGACAAATAACGAAATGTTAGATTTCACTCGAACAAGTTTTTAGCTAATAATTTTGAATGAAATGAATATCGGTAAAAAGTCCATTTTCACCGACAGTATACTTCCAATCCACACATGGAAAAAAAAATAAAACAAATAAATCAATAGAAATGGTGTGATTTGATTATGAAAAATCTGTTTACTTTGTAATCAATAGTATCAATCACCGTAAAAAAAAACAATTCAAGTTGCTCAACAACTACCACGACAATTACTGATAGCCTGGAGGATATCAGTTTAATATTGTTATAATAAAGGTTACTATAAAATTCAGTCTACTCCTATCAGGATGAATTTCCAGTTTAATAGACTTATTAAAGCTGTTTTTATCAACCAGAAATTTTAAAACATCTATTGCAGCAAAAATACAGTGTGTTCTAACGTTTATCATCATGCGCGTGCATCATATCTTTCCACAGCAAATAAGATATTCAATGGAGGCGTAGGAATCTATTTTATAGCATTGCATATTAATTCAAATTGAATCACATTATCCACGAATTATTCTTCACTATACTCAGATCGGCGACCAAATATTGTGAGACTATAATATCAAATATCAAGACTATATCAAGTGTCACACATTTTACCGCAATTTAAAAAGTCTAAAAAAGTTTTTGTAGTAACCAATCAGCCAGCATGCTTGATTAGATGAATTACTACGTCTAGTCGTTGGCCAAAGTATAAATCCGGGCGCACATTGGATGCGGAAATGTGCGGATTACTCAAACGTGCGAAAATATACGCATATATGCGCACGAATCAACCTGCCAATGCACAGTGGGCCAGGTAACCGGATTAGGGCGACATAAATCAAAAATAGAAGTATTTTCTAGGAATGAAATTGGTTGTTGCACTAATTCGTAGAACCATTGTGGTCAGGTAATGAGGCCCATAATCATAAAAATGTCCTAATTTAGTTTGTTGCGGTATTTCAATTTAGTATGTTCACAACCCTCTAAGATATAACTTGAAACAGTGCAGTTTTCGCTAAGTGACTAAACATATTTACATATTATTATTTGATAAGTGAAAGATGGCTGAAGAATATTCAGGTATGTACTTTATAAATACATAGTCATTTATTGAAAGAATCTGTTTTGTCTATAAAAAATTAGGTTTTGACAAACTGTATTTCTGAATCTTAAATTTTAAACTTTGACTAGGATTCTAAACGTTATCTAAAGATTTCTAAGCCTGCAAAGTTTAATAGAAGTACTTCTATAACAGTCTATTTCATGATGCAATAGAGAAAGTTTGCGATATTTTGCGAACGCGAAACAAGGAAAGAAATAACTGCTTAAACATTATTTGTTTCTTAGGTTTGGTTTTTCAAGATTTAATGAATGCTATTCCTACAACTGGCAAGAAAAACCAACCAATAGTAGTGCAGAAGTTATTTGAGTATGTGAAGTCCAAATTAGGATTCCAAAATTTAAGTGATTCCCAAGAAAAAGATCTCAAGAGAAAATTAGACTCCCTTTACGTTAATTGCAAAACAAGATGGAAAAAATGTTCGAGAAATCGTTAGGTATTTATAGATAAGTACGAGGAATGGGTGAAACAAAATTTAGAGTTACCGGCTTCGTTAAGAATAACAAGAATACAGACTCAACCAACACCGACTAGAGGAAAAAAAATATCGCAATCCTTCCCAGGCAGTTCCCAAATTCACGTTACCCGTGTATGTCCCAATACCTGGAGGAAGTGGTACAACTAATGATGGGAATACTGCTCGTTGTTTTTTTTTTAATGCTGAACTATCTTCTCAAATTACGAGTGTTGATAAAAACATCATCGAAAGACTCCGTGTCATTTTGCAGGCAATTTCGGCTGTCTATGATTTAAATTCTTAGAAATTTTATACTATTTGATATTTGATGATGCCAAAGATACTGCAAAAATATTGGTAAGTACCTATTCTTGGTATTTTATGTCAGTTTCGGTACATAATCTACTGATTCACGGAAGTGAAATAATTCAATCTCTAATGCTTTCGATCGGAGAGTTATCAGAAGAATCGCAAGAATTGAGACCTTGTAAATATACTACTTGTATCTTCTGATCCATACATAACAGGATTACGTAAATTACCAGTCCAAAGTAAGAGTGCCCTTAGTGCAGAAGTCATATCTTTATTGCAAATTCCAGAAATTCCAGTCTCTGACACTTTTTGCCAGTGATACTGGTGGTACTGATATAGATACTAATACAGATAGTGACCAAGATACAATAAGTTCTTCCGTTAGTGAGTAATAATAAAGATGAAATACAGATTGTTCTTTTCAGTTATGCAATATTAATAATAATGCGTTTTCTCTATAGTTTAAGATGATATTTTAAGAAACAAAAATGTATTTTTCCCAAATATACTTGTTTATATTTAAAAATAAGTGTTTTAATTGACTTATATTAAGTTTCAATAACAATTGAAACAATATCTTTTGCATAATAATTTTGTCGCCCTAATCCGGTTACCTGGCCCACTGTGCAATGGTGTGAGATGGTAATAGACATTCACACATTCGCACATTTCTGCATCCAGTGTGAGTCCGGGCAGAAATCTAATAAATATAAGTGAAACGTTCCGCTTAAACAAACCGTACCTAAACATTTTCATACCTTCGATTGTATTCAACTGATTATCACATATTACAGAATACCGCATCGCTTGCAACCCTCCTCCCCCGTCCTTAATTTTTCATTCAAAATATCTAAAACGTCAAGGTTTGAATTTTAGGATTGTCAGATTTCTGACGCGTTTCCACGTTTTTGTTTTCCATTTTAATCATTTATTACAGAGTCGAAAATATTGTATGCTTCATAAAACATTTTAGATTCAAAATGTTATTCTTTTTGAGTATTTTTTTTGTGAAACTTACTTGGCATATTCAGGGATATCTGTAGCTTATCTTATGTTATGCTAGAGCATATTTCATAATCATGGATGACTAAGTATATCACAGTTTCTGAGTCACTAGACAATTTCTATTCGACAATAACTATTTCAAATATAATGCTTATTAAGTTATTATTCACAACGTTATTGCGATATGGACAAGAATATTAAAGCTTCGTATCGCGACTTTACTAAATTTTGGATATGTTCGGTGCCGTGGAATGTTTGCGTCTCAAAGCATTCGTAGACAGATAACATTGGTTACATTCGTATTTTAGCACAATCAATATTACTCTTATTGGAGTTTAACCTTGACTTCATTTGACAAACACAACCAAAGGCTGATATTGCTTACTTTCTTTCCTTGTAATATAATATACTATTATATTATCACAACCTTTAATGCAAAAAATGCTGTGTCGCTATAAGATAGATAAGTACCTACCTACATATGTATGACCCTTCAGATAAGATTAAGTATAGTGGTTCTAATTTTAATTGAAAATGATAAATACGCCTGGGGAACAAAAAAAGCGGTGCAACTTTATTATTCCATGGGCGTGCATATATCTTTTATAAATTCGAAAATTGTGAAATAATTTTTTTCATTTAAATCAATATAGGAGATTAAAATTAGCCTGCATATAAAACTCTTAATATTTGTAATATAATTTGCTGTAAATAATGCTCATTTAGCCAGACAATCTCAAAAAATTGTCTGTGTTAATAAACCTAGCTGAAATACACGTCACTGGCGTCTTAGACAAGTAGTTTAAGTTCCTAGTTCATAAAGTCGTAAATCATTTTAACGACGTCGTTAAAATTTTATGGCACAGTGGACCGAACAAATATTAGCAATGTATTATATGCAAAGTGGTTTACCGCTAGTGGTTTACTTGTGCCACCAGCCGTCAGCAGTTGGCCGGCCAGCACGTTGCCGGCTCTTTAAAATTTTCTTGAGTATTGTAATATACATAAAGTTGTTTTAATTTATAATTATTTTTTTCCAGCAATTTTAAAAGCTTTATTTTAATGCTAACTAATAAGTTTATATCTATGTATTTTCTTAAAAATATTTCCAAACTAGCTTTCTAAGAACGTCACGAACTAACAGTTTACTGAAGTATGAAGTATACTTGTATAGTGAGCTTAGCAATTTTAGAAAATAAATCTGACAAACTTGCTTTTTTCTACCTATTTTCAATTTAGAATGGAAAGATAGTACATCAGATTACAACAATTTATATAAAACTTGTAAGTAGGAATTAGCATTATCAATACTTAAGCTATATATTACGGAAATTACGTTTGAGATATGTATACATTTTTTTGATACCAGTGCATAATTTATGTTAAGGCTAAATAAGTTAAGTGGAGATTAAATAATGATTTGCATGAACTAAAATACAATTCTAATAACATAATCACTCTAAAAGTACACGTAAAACTTACCTCGTAAAACAATATAATTAGAAGAGACGCACAGTTATGTCGATTTTCAGTGTTATACATGGTGTCAAAAAAAAGTGTCACAAATTTTGAGGGTGGATGGTATATGGTCCAAAATATGCAGAAAAGTCTTAATTAACATCCGCAAATAGACGGTTTCAGAGATATAGAGGAGTATTACTTTCTCTGACTTTTTTTGAGATTAGCAAGAGTTGTAGAAATTGGAGCACCTTTTTTTTCGAGAGTCCTCCACGAGCAGCAGATTTACTCGTACCATATGTTCAACGAGTACGGACCTCAAGTCCACCTGATCATCAAGCATGCCTGTTATTTGCCGCTGTTTTCTACGCAATCGTGCAGATAATCTCAATTTTTCTGTACAACATTTTGTTTATTGATGATGCCAAATTCAAGCAACACCTTTTTTTGACTTGTTACCTTTGTTATTTATTCATTGAGTGACACTAATAATTATGTAAAAGCAAAAGGTCTCGTATCTCCGAATCCGTCCATTTACGGACCCATGTTCAATTAGACATTTTTGCATATTTTGGGCCATATTATCCACTGTCAAGGTTTCTGACACTTTTTTTAATACCCTGTATATGAGGTAATGATTAATTAATTATACGGATTAACAACGTTGCATTATGACACTTTAAATTCCACCACTGAGTCCCAGATATAGCCAAAAACACTTATTTTCAGGGGAATCGAAGTAGGGGAAATGGTAGAACCCAGAACGGCGGAGATCGAAGTTTTGGCGCTTGGTAGCTCAGTGGGTACTCCCCAAGAAGGCATTGAAGCGGAAGTCCTGGTCGTGCGTTCTTTTGACGAATTGGACGAGGCCAACTTTTCTGCTGCAGCCAGTGGTAAAATAGTAGTGTACAATTACGAGTTCGTCAGTTACGGCGTGTCAGTGGCGTACAGGAGTCAGGGTGCTAGGAGGGCGGCCAGGTACGGCGCCGTGGCGGCCCTCGTCAAGTCCGTAGCGCCGTTTTCCATGTACACCACGCACACAGGCCAGCAGGCCTACGAGGACAACACCACGCAGATACCAGCGCTAGCTATCACCGCCGAGGATGCTGCAATGTTCCAACGATATCAGGTGACAAAATGGATAACTGAAACACTTGTCAGATATTTCAATTGTGCTGCTAGAAATTTGAGGAAGTGAAAATAGGTCACTTCGAACGTTAAGGTTAGTTCATTGAAGGAAGTAGAAAATTTTGAAGGCACTTTCAAATTTTCAGATATCGTTTTGATCTTTTTTTATGAATCCAAGATGGCGTATCCAGTTTAGCACCTATAACTGTAAAAAATGGCATGAATGATTGAATAAACTTCCTTCAATTAACTTACCCAAGGATAACAAAAACCACAAGAAACTCCTAAATCGTATGACATCATTGGTTACATCGAACCAGAAATGTCTTGAAATGACCCTAAGTGAACATTGTCGAATCGCACATTGAAAAACGAAAGTCAGAATAGCAGAATTCAAGATAGCTAACTCAATAGCCCTATTGAAAAGAGTGACCGCAAAAATAATTGTTTTTAATCCGTTTTCTGGACTTCGCTAGAGAATCGTAGAAAAAAGCTAAAAATATTTGGCAGGTACCAAATTACTCATCATGAAAGATCAAGATGAGCATGTTTTTTAAAAATTTTCGGAAATCACCCCTAGTTAGTGGTTGAAAATACTCAAAAAGTGAAACATTTAACACGTTCAATGCTCATGACGACACTGTGTCGGCACTGTTGTCTAGATATTAAACATTCTATTGAAAGATCGGCACTGTAGTTGAGCACTAGATGCAAAAGGGGTACGTTGTTAAAGGTTGTAAAAATATTTATCTGTACGTGGTCTCTCATTTACGTTTATTTTAATACCATTACTATCATACCTGTTGGTACTGGGTGAATTGTGTACTCTATAGTTTGGGCATCGAACGTGTTAAATAGTATCAATTAAACTAAAAACAATATTCGTTAAATTTTTTTTATTGAATTAATGTAAAAAAATTAATGTGATGTGTTTATATGAATGATGAAAACTTGTGATGGTTAAAAATTCACCCCTAATCATCTCCTTAGTATAAAAAAAATTGAAAATTTTTAAAAAACCGGAAAAAAAATATTTAGGTATTATTATATTTATTATTTGAATCGTAAGAAATTGAGAAAAAATTACTTTCTACTGATATTTATAAAAAAATAACTCCCATCCCCAAGGGTGGAGCCACCCTTAAAAAACATCTGAAAGTAAGATATTTCCATAAGAATCTGTGAACACATTCCATTTTTTATACAGGGAGTCGACTCAATCTGTACATTCCAAATTATTTTTTATAAAAACAACCCTTCTGAAGGGGTAATGAATATTGGTAAAAAATGTAATGAATATTGTTTTAAGTTTAATTGATACTATTTAAATGTTTCACTTTTTGGGTATTTTCAACCCTAAATAGGGGTGATTTTCTAAAAATTTTTAAATTATTTTTTAAATTTTTTAATTTTTTTTAAAAACTAAAAAATGCTCATCTTGATTTTTCATGAGGAGTAATTTGGTACCTGCCAAATATTTTTAGCATTTTTCTACGATTCTCTAGTGAGGTCCAGAAAATGGGATAAAGCGGTCACTCTTTTCCGCCAATTCGGTCAAAAACCGAAAAAAAAGCTAGATCCTTTGATAGATACTTTGGTCCAAAACAGATGCTATCTTTCACCTTCCTACCATATCTGAGCAATTTAGTAGCGCCATCTTGATTACTATTGCTAAATAAAAGTCTCGATACACTTAACATGGGATATAAAAGAATTCATAACTTTTTTAGGGGTCATTTCCTAAAAAAATTGTGCCGCTATATTCAAGGGACCCTCCTCCCTATCCCCTCCTCTATCGAAAAATATATACGAACCCTAAATTTATCCATCTTTCTAAACCGAAGTTAAGCCTTTTTTTCTTTCATTTTTCTCTTGTTTTCGCAATTCTACAAGAGTTATTGTAAACACAACTGTATGCACGTATAAGATAACAGGAATACACAATAACCAGCTTCTTAATATTATTATCTTACTTTAGGGCGTAGTGACAGTTTAGTTTTATTCCGCTGTTCGGCAAATGAATTACGCCAACAATCTCAGTTTTTATAAAAATTCGAAGACCGTATTTTTACCTTTAAAGTACCCTAATTTGGTAAATAATAACCTAAGGTTCCAAGTATGTTATATCACAGTTGTATCGTTGTACTCGTAATTGATTGTACCATCTAATAATATCGCAATATACTGGATGTCCTATTTAAAAATCTTATAATTTTATACTCGTCGTAGTCCACCTTCTAGTTAATGAGTAGTAGTTTAACTACCTCATAAAGTTAAACTCATTTTATTAATATACGCATTATTTCCCATTGATATTACAATTTTTGCTGTGTATAAAAACGTATACACTATGTATACATACGAGTATACAGAGCTTTAACAAAACGTCATATTTGAATCCTATGTAAATAGCCGTATATAGCCGTACATACATTTTAACAAAAAAAAAAAATTACAATAGTTTAAACACTAGTGTTTAAGAACAGAGTGAGATTGGAACCTTCGGCGTAGAAAAATGCACAAAAAAACACCTTCTATAGTTTTAATCCAGGGTATAAGATGAGAAATTTTACTTAATAGATGGAGAATAAAAAGTTGCATTAAAACAAGTTCATCGGAAATAACCAAACAAAACGTACATTTTAATTTTTCAGGATAGGGGAGAAAAAATAGTCGTAAAATTAAACGTAACAACTCAAATCCTCCCAGATGAGACTTCAAGAAACTCAATTGCTGAAATTGTAGGCTCCGAACAGCCCGAAAAGATAGTTTTGGTTTCGGGTCATTTGGACAGTTGGGATGTGGGTGTAGGTGCAATGGATGATGGAGGTGGAGCTTTCATCTCTTGGTATGCTTTGGCAGTCTTAAAATCACTTGGTCTGAGGCCCAAAAGGACTTTAAGGTAAATAAAAGATGCAACTGAGAAAAGGATATTACAATTAGAAAAGTAAGATGTAATTTACAAGACAAATCAGCAACTACCACTTTAAACATCCTCTAATGGCCAGTCAAATAGTTGAGAATCACGAATGAATTTAAAATTGTCCAGTTAATCTGTACAAAAAAAAATGCATATTATTTAGATGTGTGATGATATTTCTAACATTACATAAGCTATAAACATCTTTTAAATGGAAACCCAGATTATTGACTGGAATTAAATAAAATAGGAATCTCTGTAAATCAGTACAAAGCTGTTGATTAATTTATCTTCCAAAATTAACAAAATAGTAGATTCTAGAACAATTGCACTTGCAAAACAACTTGCTACATCCAATTACTTTTTTTCTAAATCTAAATATTTAGAGAATGTCCATTATTAGAAAGACAGTCAGTTCACAAGATGAGACAGCATTCATTCACCTGTGGTATTTTGACGCAATACACTCCTTTCAATGAAAATTTATTTTCCAAGAAATAAGAATAAAGAAAGTATACATTTCTTATATTTTTAGAGCAGTTCTGTGGACTGCCGAGGAACCCGGTCTGGTTGGCGCTTATGCGTACAACACAACCCATTATGATGAACTGGACAACCACACTTTTGTTATGGAATCAGACGAGGGTACTTTTACTCCTCAAGGACTGATATATACCGCGGGAACCAGAGGAGGATGCATATTGGCAGAAATAATGAAGTAAGTAATATCATTCACCAAAAGTTTAGAACATCAAATAAGAGAATAATGACAGATATAACCGAGGTAACGTTTCTACTATTCAGTAGAAGCATTCGCCTGGCATAACATGTATTCCCTGTAGATAAAAAAATGTGATACACTTTACGCATAATAATTCAAAAATTTAAGAAATAGAATTATTAACTATTTACGTTCAAAAAAGTAGGCTTACATTACCCTTTAATTTCTCTTTCAAAATTTACTTGCTCGCCAGAGTTACTAAGATGTAGATGTACAGAGTTTGAGGTAAAGATTAATTACAAAGAGCTGTAACTGGCAGGTACCTTTTCCGTGTACTGCTGAGCGTATGAAGGGAAATCCAATATTTCAAATTCTAATTTCTGTATGTACACTTGACAGAAATACTCTTTGAGCTCAGAATTTGATATTCTGCAGTTTCCTTCTGTGAGTTTTTTCTGTTAGAATAGTCATTACCAGTTACAGACGTTTGAAAGTCACTATATTTGTTTTGTTGGCCAAGTTAGTAAAAATTATAGTTTTTCGACTGTCGATTTCGACCAGATCATTGGACCAATTTTAAGTATTAAGTACCTATTCTACACATAGTTTAATAGTTTTTTTATTTAGGAAGGATCATTTTGGAGTTGTAAGCGAAATACTGAAAAAAGTCCGAAATTTTCGAGTTTTTTTTTTATGCCCAGACATATCCCAAATCTAGGATGCTTCTATTTGACATCAAATGAAGCGATGAAAACGATCTCCCACTTTCCTACATTTATTTCCACCAACAGTTCCCACAATATACTATCACTGATCTACTAATTAATTGTGAAAAAAATGTGGAAGTAGTGATTCCTTAGGCAGCGGTTTTTTATTGTTCCCAGATTATTAACCGCCATAAATGCAACCCAGGCCGTCTACAGCAGCGGTGGGGTGGGCTCGGACATCTCCATTTGGACTAACGTCATACCTGGCGGTAGTTTGTTGAATGCCAACGAGAGATACTTCTGGTTCCACCATTCGGAGGCTGACACCATGGATGTGTTGAATCCCGACGATCTGGACAAGTCTACGGCGCTGTGGGCATCAGTGGCGTACATCATTGCCGATCTTAGCGAAGAATTCCCGAGGGACTTCAATAGGACCACGGCGGATTTAACAAAATCCGAACTGATGAAAAAGGTGATGGAGAGCGTAGCCGCGAATAAAATCAAATTATTGTAGAAGCGGAAGTAAAAGGAAGAACACGGCCACAGTGTATGTAAGTACTTACAGGACCAAACAAAAGTATTAAATTGGTGACAGAAAAGGCTAGGATCCTACGGAAAATCTCTAATTTCGGCTTTCAGTTTTAATTAGAGTTTTGATGATCTAAAAATTTTGGCACGTCCTAAACAAACAAATCCTCGTCAAAAACAAATCCTTACCAGTTCTCTACTAATATTAATTTATTATTAGTTAACATAAATACATACATTGTATTATAATTGCATTGTCTGTAAATAAATTTGTTATAATACTTACATTGCGTATTTTACTTATATACATTGCGTTTTGAATAAAGCTTGTAACAGGGATAGTCCTAACCAATACACCATAGAAAACCATGCTACGCACATGGTTTTCTATGTCAATCAGTGGCGGTGCGTGATATTTCAGTTAGCCATATCTTGAAAACGACGCATGGGACCCACTTCACTTTTTAGGTGATGACTATACACCTCTTACAGAAAGGATTTATAGTGAAAAAATCGTCAGCAAAGTTTGCAAAAAAAATTTCAAAAACACTGGAGCACTCCCTGGGGTCTCAGTAACGCTCTGTGGAATATTTGCAGTATATTTTTTTTCATAATCTAGTAACAAATATAAGGAGACGTTTTTCGATTTGTTACAAAATATTTTTGTTTCAAAAAGTTATGGCCATTTTAATTTTGGGAAACAAAATGTTCCTATAAAATTAAAATTAAAATGGCCATAACTTTTTGAAAAAAAAAATTTTGCAACAAATCGAAAAACGTCTCCTTATATTTGTTTCTAGATTATGAAAAAAATATACTGAAAATATCACACAGAGCGTTACTGAGAACCCAGGGTGTGCTCCAGTGTTTTTGAAAATTTTTCGCAAACTTTGCTGACGATTTTTTCACTATAAATCCTTTCTGTAAGAGGTGTGTATAGTCATCACCTAAAAAGTGAAGTGGGTCCCACGCGTCGTTTTCAAGATATGGCTAACTGAAATATCACGCACCGCCACTGATGCCAATACACTGCCTTAGATAAAATATAACACTTTCCTACCCAGTTTAAGAGAAGTAAAATCTGCTAGGAGTAAATTATTTCTCATATTCTTGTAAGCAACAAAAGAAGGTGTCTCATGTGTTAATAAAACACAGTTGCTAAATACGAAGTCTATATCCTGAAAAACAAAATTCAGCAACCTCGTGTTCTATGGAAATAATCCATAAACTTAATATCTTGTAGACGGTTGTTTGAAGTAGGTAAACAAGACTTTTCCTACAGCTAGCCTTTCATTAATTTTAGCTGGCAAACTTCAGGAGTAAACAAAATATCAGTAGAAGATAATTGTTTTTTATTAATCTAATTCTATTCATTTTTTCTTCCTACGAGGTGCACGTACTACTTTTTCTGTGTGTTTAAAATAATGGCAATAAACAAATAAAAGGAAATTCGAAATTTACTTCTTTGACCTAGGCCGAGAAATAAATATTCGCGTACTGTCAGCATTGGCGTTACTAAGCATTATATTTGTCTGGTTCTCTAGTAACTGCAAAACATACAGGAAATGGCATTTTTCGGCGTCAAAACTGTCCAGAAAAAAAATCAATAAAAGCAATTTTTGAACAATCGCAAAAACAATTTTTTGCATATTTTATTTTAACTCCTTGCTTGATTATAGAAAACTGGTGAAAATACGTCATTTAAGAGTTATTCATAACACTAGTTTTTGAGAAATATCCTTCTTCTGCAGGAAATTTTAAAAAATCTTACTTGTAACAATTAGGATATTAACATTCTCAAAAAACGTTGCCTAAGGAATCACTACTTCCACATCCATTTTTTCTACATTCAATTAGAGTAACTCGCTAAAAACATTTAAGTTATATTTTTAAACGTGTGATATTAAGTTATTAGGATATACCACTTACCATTAACATACCTACAATATTGCTTGTTTGGATTGTTCAGTTTTATACTTTTTATATTGACACTTTTACTTACTTTACGTTACTTTGACAAATTAATACTTCCTCCCGTTCTTCGAAGAACCTCCTTTTACTGCCCTTGTCTCTCCGTAATCTCCTTTTGTCCTCACTTTGTTCTCCTGGCGTCTTCTTTGTGAGGCAAGAAGACAAAAAATAAAGAGAAAAATGAGGATTTTGTCTTCTTTCTGTCCTCTTTTGCCCTCCTTTTGTCCTCTTTCTATCCTCCATTGCCCCTGTACTCTCCTTGTCCTCATTGATCTTTTGTCCTTCTTATCCTTCTTGACCTCTTTTTCTCCACCTTGTCCTCCTTGCCTTTTTTTGTATTTGTTGCCCTCTTTAACCTCATTACCCTCCTTGCCCTTGTTTATCCAGGATATCATCGCCCTCATTGGTCTTCGTAACTTCCATTTGCCCTCCTTTATCTCTTTCACTACTTGTCCTATCTTGCGAAAGATAGTAAGAATTTTTGGTAGAGCTCTGTCCACTTAAAAATTGCTAAAATTTATGTTAAAAAAAATGTATTTAAGATATATACATATGTATGTACATCACTATTTTAGTTGTATTGACTTAAAATAAAACAACGTTAATTTTTTTCATGTATTTATTTTTAACATTGAATATTAATAAATGAATTAAATATTAACAAATAGGAGTATATTGTTTATAATTTTTTAAATAGTAGATTTCTCTGAAATAACTAAGACGAACTAACATATTTACTATGTATTTCATGATATACTAATATATGTTATTTAACATTTCAAATATATTTTCTTTATCATATGACAAGTGCAATTCCAAATGTAGCTTCCGTACAGGGTGATTCCTAAGTTAAGATATATTTTTTAACAGCGTATAGAACTATTCAAAACAACCTTTTTTCCAAATAACATTCTCTAACAACTCAAATATAAAAGTGGTGGCTTATTATATACAAAAGGTTGTACAGCAAAATTCTAAATATAAGAATGTTGAAAATAAGAAAATACTATGATTTACAAAAAAGCGATAATTATTAGGTACGTTTTTCTACTGTGTTTCGATTTTACCTTTTCTTTAAATTGAAGGCAGAACCGGGTAAATGCTATTTTTAAAATTAATAAGGAAAAATTTTATTTGGAATGGTACTTGGAAAAAATGTTTCTTTTGAAGAGTTTTCCACGCTGTTTAAAAAATGTGATGTTTTTTCAGGCAAAAAAACTATGATATTAATATAATTTTGATATCACAACAAAACTAATTATTGATATAATGACACAACGTACATACATGTCTAAAATACAATAGGCATTCGGAAGAACAAGAAATTCAAGTTTTGTCCAATATCATATTTAACAAAAATTGCATGTTCCACAAAAACGATGGTTTCACAAAAAAAAAACGATTTTATGGAAGTCAAAAACAGCACATTTTTTTTAATTAAGGTTTAAGGTCTAATCTAATCGGTGGCTTACTTATTTTACATCCAAACAGAATACATATCTGTCAAATAAATTTAACCAAACCAGACAAGAGTGACCGCAAGTTTCGCCTGTTTGGCAGCCCTTGAAATCTAACTTCAAACCTATGCTAAATAATAGTTTATGGCGAGACTTTCATCTCCTGAAAATTTTAAATTGAGGCAGCATTTGGTTCTTGAGATATCGATAGTCAAAGTTGTCAATTTTGCATGGGTTCACAATTCATTATATTCAGGAGATAATGATTCTTTTGAGACAACAAGTTATCGTTTGCGATTTCTTAAATACAGCAATAATTTTTTTTTAAACTTAAACAATTACAAATTCTTCCCTTCCTCCTTATCTCAATTATTCAAACATTTCATAGTTTGATAAATCAATATAAATAAGGTTCAACATAAATTCTAATAAAGGCAACCATCTTTGCGCGAAAAAATAAGACGGAATTGAACAATACATTTTTTTACTAAATGCTGGTATTGTTATTAATAACGCAATTCATGAAATTGATAATATTATAAGCTAAAAAGTGTGTATGTAATAAGGAAAAAGTTAACTACCCATTTTTGTTTTATTCTTTCGCCTAGAGTCGATTATCCTTGTTCAATTTTTTGTTGAATGTTGATTTGGAATTAATATTTTAAATAATCAATCATTTAAATAATTCATACAAATGTAGAGAATGTAATGCAATTCTTTACCTTAAAAAAATCAAAAGATTTATTAATTGTCCCAGATCATAGTTTATTGTTTTGAAGAAATTAGCATTATACTTTTAAAGACTTTTAAATAATTTCTGAAGACTAAAAGATGATATTTAAAATGAATTTACGTTTAAAAAAATAAAGAAATATTAATTCTCAAATGCTTAATAAATCTTAAGAAAAAAATGGATCGATATAAGCTAAGTAATATTGGATTTCGGGCTCATGTAAAATTGACAACTTTGACCCTCGATATCTGGAGAACCGAATGCAGCCTCAATCTGAAATTTTCAGGAGATTAAAGTCTCATTATAAACTATCATTTCATACATTTGAAGTTAGATTTCAAGGGCTGCCGAACAGGCGAAAAATGGCTTGTTTTTGTGGTCACTCTTTAACCGATCCAGACCATCCGGATCGATAAGTTTGATGATACCAATTACATGAAAGTGGTCTCGTCCTGCTGCTCGAACACCATGAACAAGGAGTGTTGCGACGAGGACCTCTCCGCAGGCCCCAGCAACGCAGTCTTCTCGCCGTTCTCATTCAGGGAACAATCTGGTGACGAGTTGTCCATGTGCAAAAAGTTGTTCGTCGTGGTGGCGCTGCTCGTCGATGGCAGGCTGTGGATGTCGGGCGATGCCAGCGGCGGAAACGCCTTGGGTGACGTCTCCAGAGGTTCCTTGAGGTGCATCACCGGATATGACTCCCTGGAATAGTAAAGCTGTTTAGTTTATTTCACAAGCGTGAAACGAGGAAAGATCTTAAAACGCTCTAAAGGCGGGATTCCACTGAGGCAACACTGAACGACATGAGGCGTGATACATATTTCCTAGTGTTGCCAGATTATAGGTGAGCGACTATGTGACCACAAAATTCAATAATGTCGAATGCGGAATTTGTCTCCCCATATCGCATGCGCTTTATCGTCAATGTTTGTAGCATGAATCAAAACGATTCCATTCAGGCAACCTCAGTTTGGTGCATCGTGTCTTTACGAAAAGTCGCGGCAGCTGCATATTTGGTAATAGTTTTTGAATCGTAAAAAAAAGAAGGTCTCCACGGTGGTGGAGAAGAGAACTATATGTTGGTGATGAAGAAACACAATATAATTTATACAACAAATCTCAGGAACAGTACAATTATATTTAATAGCCAACTCATTTAACCCTTTCAAGGGCAGTGAGACATATACATATGTCCCACGTATTTTTTACTCGTTTTTTTCATATTTCTGACACCTTTTGCCCTATCTATAGCTACAAAAGTATTTTTTAGACTCTTGGGTACCTAATTTAAAATAGTAAAAGTAAACTAAAGTAAAATTGCAATAATTTATTTATTTAAATACTTGTTATAAACAATTAACATGAAAAAATGTTGTTTTTCACTGAAAAATCATTTTCTTGGTAACGCATATGGCTACAGCTCTGAACATTTTTTACGTATTCTCCATATATAGGTTTATAACATTTTTTTTCAGTTTTTCGTTGCTCAGTTTTTTCAAAAAAAAATCTTAAAACTGCAAAAATCTCAAAGTTTTTGTATTGTTTTTTAAATTTTTTTATTATTTATTTATAATTATTATGAATTATAACCGTTCACATTAAAATGTTTATTTAATTAAATAATTATAAAATAAATTGATGTTAAATTTGTAATAACTGTTTATAAAAACTATATGACTCTTGTATCATGTTAGAAGATACAAATGTGTTGGTGCTGTCACAAGCACAAGAGCTGCAGTAAAAAAATATTTTTTATTATTATAGTTTTTTTCTTTTTTATTATTTTTTAAATTATTTTCATAAAATATTATTTCCTGTCAAAATGTTGAGGTGTCAAACAGCAATAACTTTTATATTAGTGAAAAGCTGGTACAGTCGCAAGTAATAGATCTTAATTGAAAATAAAATGTTTGTTTGATGTTTCAAATCAATCAAGTATTTTAGTTTATGGATTTTGAATTTTGAACTTTGAAACGCTGACTTCGGATTCGTAATCAGCGACCCCAAAAACTTATGTAAAACAAGTTCTGATCCATTATTTTTTGAAAATTTTGTCCGCCATATAGGATCCGCCATTCTGAATTTTGAAAATCTGACTTCGGATTCGTAATCAGCGACCCCAAAAACCCTAGTAGTCACTCTTATTTTTATAATAAGTGCTAAGGAAAAAATGTGCCCCTGAAAGGGTTAACTTGTCATTTTTTATTCTATTGTCTTTATATTCACTAATTTTATTATTCCACAATGCGGGTGAATTGGTAATCTTCAATGAACGTTGTTGTTCCTTCATTATTCCACTCCAAGTCGCACACTACAAGTCGCCCGATCCGATTGCTGATGGATAGCGACAACACTGTTCGACACGTTCAATCTTGTCGAGAGGTGACGCATGCGTGTCGGCAACAACACTCGACACGTAGCATGCCACAAATAGACATGTTTCTTGTGGCATCGTGTTACTTCAATGGAAAGACTTGTGTAGCATGCGTCAATGCCGCATGCTACATGTTGCCTAAAAAGTTGCTTCAGTGGAATCCCGCCTTAAGGAATGATAGAATATAATAGTCTAGGAGGCAGCACATTTTATATCGACTGATGTTGGTAACAACAGTTAGTTGATGTGTAGCTAACGTGAAACACCAATTTCAGCTTGTACGTCTGTAGTGGGCGTGGGTGAGAGTGTGTCCGAAATATGTTAAAAAAAAATTCAAAACAATATTTTACACCAGCTAATTTTTGTACACGTTATCTTATGATGTTATACGATGGTCTGAACAGGTTTAAAGGCCGAACGCATCCCACCCTCACCCACCCACACTGAACCAGCTAAATGATGTTAGAGAAATTTAAATATCACATTAATAAGCTTCTACTCTAATTTTTACTATTACGCTTATTTTCAATACAATAATTATGATCAATATGACATAGGTTATAAGTAATCAAAGTCATAAAGGTTAGTCATAGGTTATACAGGTCATAAGGTCAAATTTATTGGTCACAATATTCAGAATTATCATATGGGTCATAAGGATCATATAGGCGATAAAGGTCACATTGGTCATAAAAATCATAAAGGTGTATGGGTCATAAGGATCATATTCATCATAAAGGTCATACAGGTCACACAGTCCATAAGGTCGAGTCATATTAGTCATAAAGGCCATAAAGGTCACAGAGGTCTATCAGGTCATATATTCCATAAAGACTGTAAATATCATAAAGGTTATATGTTTTTAGAGATTTAGTCTGATTAATTACGGAAAATTTATATGTGGAAGTAGTGATTCCTTAGACAGAGTTTTTTTTGTTTACTCAATAACGGTGAGATTTAAAGAGACTATTTAAATAAACATAAATGGAACTTGCACTTGTTTTTTTTTCTTAACTTTCTCTTTATCGCCCAATGAAGCAATTATTATAGTGATGCTATATTTTTCCTCGAATTAGTCGGTGCATCACAGAAATTGCATACTAATGGAATATATATGTAAATGGTCATTATTTCCCCAACTGTCAACTGATACATATTACTAATCTTTAGGACTAAGTGATGTACGTATCGTTTTCGTTTGTGGGCAAAATATTAAGCAACTTGTTGCACCAATTGTTTGTACGATCTGTAGTACAACTTGTTGTACATACTTTACTCTATATTTACAAAATAATATTCAAAGACCGCTGAATTCATTTCGATAAAGCGAAGCTTACACATTCGTCATATTTGCAACAGTAAACAATTTTTTTTAATTGTTTTATTTTTTTGGAAAAGTTTTGATATTACTAGGCACCCAGACTTTCCAACGGTAATGTGTATAAGTAACCTGTATCCGGATGTGCTGGATGTATGGGAGATGGCGGAATCCTCATCCCAAGATCCTTCAGCTCCCTTTCCCCTGGTGGCGATTCGTAATCTGTGAGAGTCCGGCAGCGGTTCCTGTTTCTGATCCTGCCTCTGTGATAAACTGGAAACGGAAACTGGCGATTCAGTCGGCTGCTGAATAGTTGGTTGCGATGAAACGGTATTCGAGGGAGGTGAACCGCTATCTACGTGTTGAGGGCTAGGCGTCATAACATCTGATTCAAGTTTTGTATGAGAAATCTGTAAATCAAAGTGAAAAAAGAAAGGTGAAAACTAAATAAAATTGGAGATGCAAGTCAAGAATTAAAGAAGTAACCGAACATTAACTGCGTAGGAGCTATAAAGGCTTACTTTTACTACCCTGGTCAATATAATACAAGAGTTCTGTAAAATAATTTTCATAGGCTCAAGGACTTGTAAGCCACTCAAGAAGAATCCAATTTCAACCAAACCACGGACAGCTGCTTCGTTCTAATAGATGTCATCAGCGTAATGGCAACCAGAAAGCGAAAAAAAAAATATACCGGATTCCAGACCATACCAGAGGTATTGCCATTTTGTTTTCAACATACATATCTTATCAAAGATCACAAATGTATCTTATATGTTATTGCTCACAAATAAATGAATAGGATCTTCAGATAAATAAATATTGCTTGTGTTGGCATTATTTTTAATAATTATGAAAATACTAAAATATTTTGCGAAGACCATTTCTTTAAATAAAGTTTACAAACTTTAGCAGTTTTAAGGCATGAATCTGCTGAATCATAATATTCATCAATCTTTTTTAAACCTTTTTTAGTATGACTCGTGAGAAAATTGGTCGCCGTTTTTTAAGAGAATAGGACTCCAGTATTCTTAGAAAAACTTGGGAGCTAATCAAAATATTCCCTTTAAATATTTTTATTGTCGATCCCACTATGATTAAAATATAGCAAGGAATGCCTGATTGTGAGTTGCAGGGGACCATAAAAAATCATAGAGGTTAGGAGACACCCTGTATATATGTATACAGGGTGTTTCCTAACTTCATGGCATTACGACAGGTGATTTTACGGTAAAGAATAATACTTTACTGTGAAAACGTGTCCCAAAATCCATCCCTACGAAGTTATTACAGATGAAAGAGTTAATATAGAGACATCCAAAAAAATGTCATCAAAGTTGGCCAAGAAAAAAAGACGGATTTCTATTCTTATTCGAATTTATAACCTTATTTACTTGTCAAAACTGTCACATCATGTGACAGCTATTGTTTATTTTACAAATTGTGACAGTCACTTGTCAAAAGTTTGACATAACCGAAAAGCGGTCATGTCTAATGACAGCTATTTCTATCTCTCTCGTTCATAGCCAGAGTTGATGACGTTTTTTTGGATGTCTATATAAACTTATATACATAAATGAACTTTTTATTTTTTGCTTTAATACCTTTATCTTTTTAAGCAAAACGTTAAATAAAGCTTTGATAATTGAAGTTGAAAGCAGTTTACTACATCTTTATAGTAAAAAAGTACTGCCTTAGTAATAATTAGAGTTGGTGCGAGCGCGGAGTGTAACAGGACCGTAGTCAGTTTACGAATGAATATCAATATGTTAATATGTTCACAGAAACTATGTTGCATCATAGTACATTATTAAATATTATTAATGTGATTTTCCTTGCAGTTGCTCGTTTTCAGTGACAAAGGTCACGTGGTACAATTTTGAATTTTCCGCCACTTTAAGAATTGTAGCGAAAAATTGCAGCGTTTAGCATCAAATTTAAGCGACAAATGAAACATGTGTATCGAAAGTCGATGTATCGATATAACCACTATATTGTAAAAGTATATGTATATAATAGATTCTAAAATCAGCCCCTCCTTTCCGTTTGGTAGAACTGCTCGTCGGATTATTGTTTCTTTGTCTTCTGCAAATTGTTTTGAATATATCGATACGATTGTTCGAATTACGTTGACGCTGGTAGACCCCGGCAGAGAAAAGCTAAACATAATTTAGCTTTATCGCTACAATTCTTAAAGTGGCGGAAAATTCAAATAAAGATGTGACCTCATTTGTCGCTGAAAACGAGCGACTAGCGACTACATGAAAATGCACCCTTACTTATTACCAAGCGCGAATGTCACAGGGCCGACACTGTGCATGTCCTGCCCTTGACTCGTTGGCCTTCACAACTCACAGCTGACTTGCATTACGAAAACTGCGGTAGCAATTTTATTTATTTATGGCACGCTGTAACAGACAGTCGCCGGTATTGCATCGCGTTGATACGTTTCGTTTTTACGTATTCGCCGTGTGTTGTATTCGCCGCGTGTTTAAATCAATTTATAAATATTAATAATTATTAGTTGAGGGGAGAAGTGAATAAAATGAGGTACCATGCCAAGGTGAAAAGAAATAGAAATAGTAGTAGCACGTGCATTGTCTTCTGTAGAAGTAAAAAATAATAATGCACTGATGTTAGTGACAACAAACAACTGTATGTAATTCGTGAAAATAATGTACGTGCACATTTAACTTCAGTAGATGTAACGATCCTTCTACAACCATATGTGCAAACCAAATCGCTCATGTTTAATAACACGAAATGCAGAAAGACTACTAATTGTGGCAATGTACGCTCAAGCACTGAAGACAGGCGGTGTTTTTGAATGACACAAGCGATAGGTATGTACATTATTAACACATTTTTACTCCTGTCTTTTTTGTCTCACATAGATATGTACTTCCGTTAATGACATGACGGATCCAACGAGTCCGAGTCCGACCCTGCGTTGTAGTACACTTTCCGGACCCTAGTTATTATGTTCTGCGCAGTTCCTACTAACCTCGACCCGGCTACTTTTCCTGCTTTTCCTCAAGCGAAAAGTTTTTCGGCTCTGCGGCTTTATTCGCTGCAATCTCGACTTGTTTGGGTATATCTCACCGGAACTGTCGTCCACCGGACTTCCAGGACTCAAAGGAGTTGTTGAAGTCTCCCCTGATTGAAACAAATACCTTTTAATCCAAACAGGATAGGCGACACATTTCCTTTTCTACAATTTGACTGTTGCGTGAGTCGGATATTTAACAGAAAAACATATCCACATCAATTAAAAATAAAATGGAAATGCGTCACTAGATTAGGACCGAACTCAAGAACACAATGACCTATCTATATCTAACATCGATTTATGTAAGTGGAGAAGTTTACAGGATTTACCTGAGGAATGCCTAAATTCTACGGAAGAAACAAAGCGAAGTTTATGCGCCTTGTGAAACATGAGGGATTCAGATTTAGGTAGAGGTACGCCGTGGTCGTCACTGACGGATGATCTTTGTGATGACCGATCTGAAACATTTACATGCACAAACGGCACACTAACAAGAAAACTTCAATCGCAGTTCTGTAATAATGGTCAACTGCGAGACGGAAACGTTTCTAACACTAACTTTGTTCTACCACAAGGTTTCGAAATGCGGCCAATTACGTTTTAGACCCACCGTACACGACAGACAGTCGGTCAGCTACTATTTTGTTGGAAGACATCGCAGACCGACCGACAGTAGGTGAGAAATCGGAGATAACTCGCACACATACAGATAGTCGGTGGCGCGTTTAGATAGACCATAGCAATGCATGTGTAAAGAGTAATGTACGGTGCGATATTATTAAAACGTAGAACAAGAAGAAATAGTATTTTTTACGATGTTTTATTTACCCACTTAGTAGTCAAAGTTTATTGAAGTGAAAGTTTCATATACTATTTGATGATCTTATATCCAACACTAGATTGTGACTATGTGGTAAATTGTAGTTCGTGTGCGTTAACTCATAAGAGTGCAATTGTTGCCGACTCGTCACAGACAATAGAGTCGGTGACAAAAATGAAACAGATTCCAACTTTTTAGTCGGGCCATCTCTTTAGTTGTCTGCGGTGTCTCATTTAAACGTATACGTTGCATTCATGACAAAATTGTAGATGGCCTATAGTCGGTCGTCTGCGGTGGGCCTTAAATCAATGTATTTTGAACTATTAGGTATATCGGCGAACATGATGATAGCGTAAGCATCGTTGCTGTTAAAAACGTTTTCGTTTAAGTTTAGTTTCGGTAACATTTGTTCTAGAAAGTATCAGGCAGCGATAATACATAAAACAAAAAATCAAGAAGTAACATTTCGTGCACAATTCTGTGTATACATATATGTACATACATATTAAGTGAACTAAATATGTATATGACTGGAAAAGTGGAGTTCAAACACAAAATAATATAGAAATAAGGTAGAAATTTAAAACATTAAAATCAGTGTCATTCAGAGGCATAAAAAGTAAGTATACAAAACTTCGTCAAAAATTTGCTTTATACCCTAGACATTTCGACAACAACCAAAACATTGATATTTAAAATATCTTGACTTGCCGGTGTTATACTACCGTTATACGCTAGATGACAGACTTAGTCTTGCGCAGAAGATGTAAATTTGCGTGAAACACTTGCGCAACAGCATGGGTTGGATATTCTCATTCAAAATCCCTCAAAACTCGACTCTACTAGTAAGCGAGATCGCCGTCAAGAGCGGTGTGTCGATAGATCGATTTGTGTTATCAAAACAAGCACATTGTTTTTGTTCGCCTTAATGTATTTTCTTATAATACATTAAGGTGATTTTTCTTGTAATACATAATAATAAATTTCTATAATGTCTTTTGAAAATAAAACCACAATAATACTACAGCCCAACATCGAAGTTAATAATTAATAACATGTCATTTGCACATATAACTTTAACACGTCATTTACATTTTAGCTCTCTAAGAGATATTGCATTTGGTGCTTTCCTCTCTCATGTTTTGTGGCCTTTTGGTGATTAGTCGCAAATGTTGAGGAAATGTTAGGGGGTAATTTTGACAATAATTTTAATAAACTGTCATAATGAGAGCTGTGTCCACACAACATAAGTGTACGCGCCCTTCAGTATCGTTCAAATCGAATTGGGGTTTGTGGACTTTTCACTGACCCATTGAAAGTTGTGGTTCGGTGAGCCGTGACTTTTGTCCTTATTTATTAATAAGAACAGTGGACTGGTAGGTGTCGGTCCATTATCTTTATTCATGATACCTACTATTACATTTAACAATTTCTATATTTTCGAATGCATCTAACTGTCTACTGCCTGTTACATATCTACTGTCTGTGAACCGCAACGGGAACTCTGGTAATTAAATTTAACTTTATTTTAATCATCTCTTATGGTGCCAACATAGTTGGCGAAACGCGGGTTGTGCGCAAAAAATATTTCAGTGTTAACTGGTTAGACGTGTTTAAGCGTGAAGTTGTTTCTACGTCGAAGTTTCCAATTCTCTTTCTGTTGCCTTTTTCATACTTTCTCCCTAATAGAATAGAACTGAAGCGAGAGCAGAGTGAACAGACATCTCCACACAATGCTCTAGGGGCAACAACTGCAGTCAATTTATTAATGTGCAGTTGTCAATTAGTAAATGTGCAGCAGCAGACTATTCTGCTCGGCCGTATTCATATAATGCCCACTGTCAGATTCGTCGAATGTCGCCGGTATTATTTATTTATTTATTTATTTATTTATTTATTTATTTATTTATTTATTTATTTATTTATTTATTTATTTATTTATTTATTTATTTATTTATTTATTTATTTATTTATTTATTTATTTATTTATTTATTTATTTATTTATTTATTTATTTATTTATTTATTTATTTATTTATTTATTTATTTATTTATTTATTTATTTATTTATTTATTTATTTATTTATTTATTTATTTATTTATTTATTTATTTATTTATTTATTTATTTATTTATTTATTTATTTATTTATTTATTTATTTATTTATTTATTTATTTATTTATTTATTTATTTATTTATTTATTTATTTATTTATTTATTTATTTATTTATTTATTTATTTATTTATTTATTTATTTATTTATTTATTTATTTATTTATTTATTTATTTATTTATTTATTTATTTATTTATTTATTTATTTATTTATTTATTTATTTATTTATTTATTTATTTATTTATTTATTTATTTATTTATTTATTTATTTATTTATTTATTTATTTATTTATTTATTTATTTATTTATTTATTTATTTATTTATTTATTTATTTATTTATTTATTTATTTATTTATTTATTTATTTATTTATTTATTTATTTATTTATTTATTTATTTATTTATTTATTTATTTATTTATTTATTTATTTATTTATTTATTTATTTATTTATTTATTTATTTATTTATTTATTTATTTATTTATTTATTTATTTATTTATTTATTTATTTATTTATTTATTTATTTATTTATTTATTTATTTATTTATTTATTTATTTATTTATTTATTTATTTATTTATTTATTTATTTATTTATTTATTTATTTATTTATTTATTTATTTATTTATTTATTTATTTATTTATTTATTTATTTATTTATTTATTTATTTATTTATTTATTTATTTATTTATTTATTTATTTATTTATTTATTTATTTATTTATTTATTTATTTATTTATTTATTTAGTTAGTTAGTTAGTTAGTTAGTTAGTTAGTTAGTTAGTTAGTTAGTTAGTTAGTTAGTTAGTTAGTTAGTTAGTTAGTTAGTTAGTTAGTTAGTTAGTTAGTTAGTTAGTTAGTTAGTTAGTTAGTTAGTTAGTTAGTTAGTTAGTTAGTTAGTTAGTTAGTTAGTTAGTTAGTTAGTTAGTTAGTTAGTTAGTTAGTTAGTTAGTTAGTTAGTTAGTTAGTTAGTTAGTTAGTTAGTTAGTTAGTTAGTTAGTTAGTTAGTTAGTTAGTTAGTTAGTTAGTTAGTTAGTTAGTTAGTTAGTTAGTTAGTTAGTTAGTTAGTTAGTTAGTTCGTTAGTTGGTTAGTTGGTTAGTTGGTTAGTTGGTTAGTTGGTTAGTTGGTTAGTTGGTTAGTTGGTTAGTTGGTTAGTTGGTTAGTTGGTTAGTTGGTTAGTTGGTTAGTTGGTTAGTTGGTTAGTTGGTTAGTTGGTTAGTTGGTTAGTTGGTTAGTTGGTTAGTTGGTTAGTTGGTTAGTTGGTTAGTTGGTTAGTTGGTTAGTTGGTTAGTTGGTTAGTTGGTTAGTTGGTTAGTTGGTTAGTTGGTTAGTTGGTTAGTTGGTTAGTTGGTTAGTTGGTTAGTTGGTTAGTTGGTTAGTTGGTTAGTTGGTTAGTTGGTTAGTTGGTTAGTTGGTTAGTTGGTTAGTTGGTTAGTTGGTTAGTTGGTTAGTTGGTTAGTTGGTTAGTTGGTTAGTTGGTTAGTTGGTTAGTTGGTTAGTTGGTTAGTTGGTTAGTTGGTTAGTTGGTTAGTTGGTTAGTTGGTTAGTTGGTTAGTTGGTTAGTTGGTTAGTTGGTTAGTTGGTTAGTTGGTTAGTTGGTTAGTTGGTTAGTTGGTTAGTTGGTTAGTTGGTTAGTTGGTTAGTTGGTTAGTTGGTTAGTTGGTTAGTTGGTTAGTTGGTTAGTTGGTTAGTTGGTTAGTTGGTTAAGTTGGTTAGTTGGTTAGTTGGTTAGTTGGTTAGTTGGTTAGTTGGTTAGTTGGTTAGTTGGTTAGTTGGTTAGTTGGTTAGTTGGTTAGTTGGTTAGTTGGGGTTAGTTGGTTAGTTGGTTAGTTGGTTAGTTGGTTAGTTGGTTAGTTGGTTAGTTGGTTAGTTGGTTAGTTGGTTAGTTGGTTAGTTGGTTAGTTGGTTAGTTGGTTAGTTGGTTAGTTGGTTAGTTGGTTAGTTGGTTAGTTGGTTAGTTGGTTAGTTGGTTAGTTGGTTAGTTGGTTAGTTGGTAGTTGGTTAGTTGGTTAGTTGGTTAGTTGGTTAGGTTGTGGTTAGTTGGTTAGGTTGTTGGTTAGTTGGTTAGTTGGTTAGTTGGTTAGTTGGTTAGTTGGTTAGTTGGTTAGTTGGTTAGTTGGTTAGTTGGTTAGTTGGTTAGTTGGTTAGTTGGTTAGTTGTTGGTTAGTTGGTTAGTTGGTTAGTTGGTTAGTTGGTTAGTTGGTTAGTTGGTTAGTTGGTTAGTTGGTTAGTTGGTTAGTTGGTTAGTTGGTTAGTTGGTTAGTTGGTTAGTTGGTTAGTTGGTTAGTTGGTTAGTTGGTTAGTTGGTTAGTTGGTTAGTTGGTTAGTTAGTTGGTTAGTTGGTTAGTTGGTTAGTTGGTTAGTTGGTTAGTTGGTTAGTTGGTTAGTTGGTTAGTTGGTTAGTTGGTTAGTTGGTTAGTTGGTTAGTTGGTTAGTTGGTTAGTTGGTTAGTTGGTTAGTTGGTTAGTGTTAGTTGGTTAGTTGGTTAGTTGGTTAGTTGGTTAGTTGGTTAGTTGGTTAGTTGGTTAGTTGGTTAGTTGGTTAGTTGGTTAGTTGGTTAGTTGGTTAGTTGGTTAGTTGGTTAGTTGGTTAGTTGGTTAGTTGGTTAGTTGGTTAGTTGGTTAGTTGGTTAGTTGGTTAGTGGTTAGTTGGTTAGTTGGTTAGTTGGTTAGTTGGTTAGTTGGTTAGTTGGTTAGTTGGTTAGTTGGTTAGTTGGTTAGTTGGTTAGTTGGTTAGTTGGTTAGTTGGTTAGTTGGTTAGTTGGTTAGTTGGTTAGTTGGTTAGTTGGTTAGTTGGTTAGTTGGTTAGTTGGTTAGTTGGTTAGTTGGTTAGTTAGTTAGTTAGTTGGTTAGTTGGTTAGTTGGTTAGTTGGTTAGTTGGTTAGTTGGTTAGTTGGTTAGTTGGTTAGTTGGTTAGTTGGTTAGTTGGTTAGTTGGTTAGTTGGTTAGTTGGTTAGTTGGTTAGTTGGTTAGTTGGTTAGTTGGTTAGTTGGTTAGTTGGTTAGTTGGTTAGTTGGTTAGTTGGTTAGTTGGTTAGTTGGTTAGTTGGTTAGTTGGTTAGTTGGTTAGTTGGTTAGTTGGTTAGTTGGTTAGTTGGTTAGTTGGTTAGTTGGTTAGTTGGTTAGTTGGTTAGTTGGTTAGTTGGTTAGTTGGTTAGTTGGTTAGTTGGTTAGTTGGTTGGTTGGTTAGTTGGTTAGTTGGTTGGTTGGTTAGTTGGTTAGTTGGTTGGTTGGTTAGTTGGTTAGTTAGTTGGTTAGTTAGTTGGTTAGTTAGTTGGTTAGTTAGTTGGTTAGTTAGTTGGTTAGTTAGTTGGTTAGTTAGTTGGTTAGTTAGTTGGTTAGTTAGTTGGTTAGTTAGTTGGTTAGTTAGTTGGTTAGTTAGTTGGTTAGTTAGTTGGTTAGTTAGTTGGTTAGTTAGTTGGTTAGTTAGTTGGTTAGTTAGTTGGTTAGTTAGTTGGTTAGTTAGTTGGTTAGTTAGTTGGTTAGTTAGTTGGTTAGTTAGTTGGTTAGTTAGTTGGTTAGTTAGTTGGTTAGTTAGTTGGTTAGTTAGTTGGTTAGTTAGTTGGTTAGTTAGTTGGTTAGTTAGTTGGTTAGTTAGTTGGTTAGTTAGTTGGTTAGTTAGTTGGTTAGTTAGTTGGTTAGTTAGTTGGTTAGTTAGTTGGTTAGTTAGTTGGTTAGTTAGTTGGTTAGTTAGTTGGTTAGTTAGTTGGTTAGTTAGTTGGTTAGTTAGTTGGTTAGTTAGTTGGTTAGTTAGTTGGTTAGTTCGTTAGTTGGTTAGTTCGTTAGTTCGTTAGTTGGTTAGTTGGTTAGTTGGTTAGTTGGTTAGTTGGTTAGTTGGTTAGTTGGTTAGTTGGTTAGTTGGTTAGTTGGTTAGTTGGTTAGTTGGTTAGTTGGTTAGTTGGTTAGTTGGTTAGTTGGTTAGTTGGTTAGTTGGTTAGTTGGTTAGTTGGTTAGTTGGTTAGTTGGTTAGTTGGTTAGTTGGTTAGTTGGTTAGTTGGTTAGTTGGTTAGTTGGTTAGTTGGTTAGTTGGTTAGTTGGTTAGTTGGTTAGTTGGTTAGTTGGTTAGTTGGTTAGTTGGTTAGTTGGTTAGTTGGTTAGTTGGTTAGTTGGTTAGTTGGTTAGTTGGTTAGTTGGTTAGTTGGTTAGTTGGTTAGTTGGTTAGTTGGTTAGTTGGTTAGTTGGTTAGTTGGTTAGTTGGTTAGTTGGTTAGTTGGTTAGTTGGTTAGTTGGTTAGTTGGTTAGTTGGTTAGTTGGTTAGTTGGTTAGTTGGTTAGTTGGTTAGTTGGTTAGTTGGTTAGTTGGTTAGTTGGTTAGTTGGTTAGTTGGTTAGTTGGTTAGTTGGTTAGTTGGTTAGTTGGTTAGTTGGTTAGTTGGTTAGTTGGTTAGTTGGTTAGTTGGTTAGTTGGTTAGTTGGTTAGTTGGTTAGTTGGTTAGTTGGTTAGTTAGTTAGTTGGTTGGTTAGTTAGTTAGTTAGTTAGTTAGTTAGTTATTTAGTTAGTTAGTTAGTTAGTTAGTTAGTTAGTTAGTTAGTTAGTTAGTTAGTTAGTTAGTTAGTTAGTTAGTTAGTTAGTTAGTTAGTTAGTTAGTTAGTTAGTTAGTTAGTTAGTTAGTTTGTTAGTTAGTTAGTTTGTTTGTTTGTTTGTTTGTTTGTTTGTTTGTTTGTTTGTTTGTTTGTTTGTTTGTTTGTTTGTTTGTTTGTTTGTTTGTTTGTTTGTTTGTTTGTTTGTTTGTTTGTTTGTTTGTTTGTTTGTTTGTTTGTTTGTTTGTTTGTTTGTTTGTTTGTTTGTTTGTTTGTTTGTTTGTTTGTTTGTTTGTTTGTTTGTTTGTTTGTTTGTTTGTTTGTTTGTTTGTTTGTTTGTTTGTTTGTTTGTTTGTTTGTTTGTTTGTTTGTTTGTTTGTTTGTTTGTTTGTTTGTTTGTTTGTTTGTTTGTTTGTTTGTTTGTTTGTTTGTTTGTTTGTTTGTTTGTTTGTTTGTTTGTTTGTTTGTTTGTTTGTTTGTTTGTTTGTTTGTTTGTTTGTTTGTTTGTTTGTTTGTTTGTTTGTTTGTTTGTTTGTTTGTTTGTTTGTTTGTTTGTTTGTTTGTTTGTTTGTTTGTTTGTTTGTTTGTTTGTTTGTTTGTTTGTTTGTTTGTTTGTTTGTTTGTTTGTTTGTTTGTTTGTTTGTTTGTTTGTTTGTTTGTTTGTTTGTTTGTTTGTTTGTTTGTTTGTTTGTTTGTTTGTTTGTTTGTTTGTTTGTTTGTTTGTTTGTTTGTTTGTTTGTTTGTTTGTTTGTTTGTTTGTTTGTTTGTTTGTTTGTTTGTTTGTTTGTTTGTTTGTTTGTTTGTTTGTTTGTTTGTTTGTTTGTTTGTTTCTTTATTTATTTATTTATTTATTTATTTATTTATTTATTTATTTATTTATTTATTTATTTATTTATTTATTTATTTATTTATTTATTTATTTATTTATTTATTTATTTATTTATTTATTTATTTATTTATTTATTTATTTATTTATTTATTTATTTATTTATTTATTTATTTATTTATTTATTTAATTTTTTTATTTATTTATTTATTTATTTGTACATTGTTCTACAGGTAATACCCAATTAATGAACAGGGATGTATGACAAACATATAACCTAAAACTACATGAATATACAAAGAAAAATATAAAAAGGAAAAAGAGAAAATAACGCAGTATTCTATATTTCTGCTCAAACATAACAGAAAAAAAAAGAAAGGAAATGTATCAATATTCATGTACCGGGTGGGCAAATTTCGATGTTTTTATAGGGTATCTCGGTAACTGTAAGGGCTATGGAAAAATGAACCCACCTTTCCCGACCTCTTTTTTTCGAGATAAATTCATTGGTGAAAAACCAGAATTTATATCTTTCGTTTTCGAGTTGTAAACGAAAATTGATTTTTTTGAGTTTTCGATTGGTGTCGATAACTCGGTTGTTTGTAAAATTAGAAGAAATCTGTTTGCACGTTCTACAGGCACTTTTTTTAAGTAGAATAGGATTTACTTTAACAGATTTCTTATATCTTGTGTAGTTTTCGAGTTATGGCATAAACTTCTATTTTTTTAAATGGAAACCATAGTTGGCTATGATTTAGCTAAAAAAGAGGATTTTTTTCTTCTTTACAACGATATATAGTTTGTGGGGTCTATGATGAGTGTTTATGCGGAAAAAGTTAAAACATATGTTTTCTAATAAAGGACAGTATAGTAATTTCAATGATTTTGCACAGTAGGCGCCTGTCATTTTGAAAACAGAACAGTTGGATATTGGGATGTAAATACACAGTTACACATTACTGTTTGATTAATTGTTTATGTTTGGTTTTTGCTTGCATTATAGTTTTAAAGTTTCGATTAAAGAAATTGACAAGGCGCGATGGCGTATCAAAAATTACGAAAAGTTTAATATGCTAGAGTGTTTTGTTCAAAATGGATATAATTCTGAAGCTGCATCGGAAGCTATTTTAACCGCTACCCTGAAAGGAGACAACCTAATATGTCCATCTTTGGTAGACTAAAAGAAAACCTCGTTGAATACGGAGGATTTAATAAACCAAGACCAAAAAATTATCGTATTCAAGATGCTGAGGATGTTGCCATAAATGTTGTTGGTATGGTAGTCGTAAATCCTTCAATTTCAAGTAGGCAAATTGAAGCAGAGTCTGGTATATCGCGACGAAGAGCACTTTCAGTTTTAAAAAACACAAATTTAGACCTTATACAATAAGGAAACAACAATAGCTCCTTCCAACTGATCCTGAACGCCGACTGGATTTCTGCAATTGGTACCTACAACAAATTGAGCAAGACCAATTATTTTTTAAAAATATCATTTGGACAGATGAAAGTTACGTAAGTAGTGCCGGAATTTTCAACCGACACAACAAACATTATTGGTCTGAAGATAATCCTCATCAGACTGTTGATGTTCAAAATCAAGGACGTTTCGGTTTTAGTGTATGGTGTGCCCTATATAATAACCGCATTTTAGCTTACCAACTTTATGATGACAATTTAAATGGTCAACGGTATTACAATATGATAAACTACCACATAGTAGAAGAATTTTTAGACAACTTGCCACTTAACGAAAGACGACATGTATTTTTTCAACAAGACGGGGCACCACCCCATAATACTAATTTAATCTCGGAATTATTAAATACTAATTTTGGGGAGAAATGGATAGGGAACAATGGGCCAGTAAAGTGGCCTCCTCGGTCGCCAGATCTCTCACCGTTAGATTTCTTTTTTTGGGGAACCATTAAAGACAATTTATACAAAAAGACAAATAATACACTGGTTCAACTGAGAGAAAATCTTATAGACTGTCTGAATTCCGTTTCAAATATTCACATCTATAATGCAACAAAAAGTGTTTCAAAGCGATGTGAACTGTGCATCGCAAACAACGGGACGACAATTTGAAAAACTTTAGGTAAATAATCATGCTCGTATTTTTTTTTAATCTGTCTAGTTTTGTTTTTGTAAAATATATTGTATCGTATTTTTTACATACATTATTTGTTACAAATTTGATTGTTAAGTGTGTTAAACTTTCTTGTTATGAATATGTTATAATTAATTATTAATTAGTCACTAATATGTCATAATTAGTTATTTAAGTTTAATATACCATTCATTATATACGACTGTTACTATGTATTTATGTTACTTTTCGCAGGAGTAAATTTCCATAGCAACAGTTATTATTATTAAAACATTGTTGTAACAATGTGTTACTATAGAAACTTACTCTTCCTGCAAAGAAAAAACAAAGTAAGTATACCTATACAAAAAATTAAAATTTTTAACTGTTTCCGCATAAACACTCATCATAGACCCCACAAACTATATATCGTTGTAAAGAGAAAAAATCCTCTTTTTTAGCTAAATCATAGCCAACTATGGTTTCCATTTAAAAAAATAGAAGTTTATGCCATAACTCGAAAACTACACAAGATATAAAAAATCTGTTAAGGAAATCCTATTCTACTTAAAAAAGTGCCTGTAGAACGTGCAAACAGATTTCTTCTAATTTTACTAAACAACCGAGTTATCGACACCAATCGAAAACTCAAAAAACTCAATTTTCGTTTACAACTCGAAAACGAAAAAGATATAGCAAATTCTGGTTTTCACCAATGAATTTATCTCGAAAAAAGAGGTCGGGAAAGGTGGGTTCATTTTTCCATAGCCCTTACAGTTACCGAGATACCCTATAAAAACATCGAAATTTGCCCACCCGGTACATTAACTTAAATAATACCTTTTAATATCTATTGGGTTACAGTGGAATATGTCTAATTGATGACTGACAGAGTTATAATTATTGCACATATTATGCAAGGGTGAGTTTTTCAGGACGCATTATGTTCCGAATCCACGTAATCACAATTTGCAAGAGGAATTCTTTTCCAAGTTATGACTATGATAACAATGAGGCCCATTTATTATAACTTTCAAAATTAGCCGACACTTTTCAAAATCATTTAGCAATCATACAGGCATACACAGAAAAAAAATGTTGTTAATTAGATTACATCACACACCACCATACCCATAGGTGTTAGTGTACTGTATGTCGTAGTATATGGGTTGCTGATTCCGAATCCGATGTCCGTTTGACCCCACCAGATCCCCAACCTCTGACAATACCTCTAAATAGCTTTGATATCCTTATAATTACAAAAACAGTAATAATCGAAATTTGTAGGTAATTTTCTAATTATATATTATTGGTGATATTTAATTTGAGTTCAACAGCAGTTAGCCACGTATATTGCCTACGTATATCATTAGCCTAGTACCTGCTCCTATCAGTCATTCTTGAGCCCGGCCACCGGTCGGCTAGAAGTAACCGGCGTGGTTACCGATGAGTTCCGAACGTGTACAGCAGATCGCACATCGCATACTTACAATTTAGTTCACCCAGAACCATGGAGTAGATACGCTGCGCGTTATATTTTTACGCGATACCGAAGGAATAGTACGTTTAACATTAAGTATTATGTTCGATGTGCCGAAGGGTAAAGAACGACCTCACACCAATGGTGCTGTGATAATGTGTAAGGCGTGTGAAAGAGACCTAATGTGTTGGCATAAATATGACTGCGAAAGCACATTAATAGCGCAACATATACAGGAAAAGACTGGCGTGCCTCGAAAACACAGTTTATGTTCGATTTATTGCTAATGTTGATTATGTGTAATGTTCCGTTGCAGATACTGGAGAAAAAACCTTTTTAGGATTTCTGGAATAAATACTGCCCCCAGATGCCGTTACCAAGCGGCAGAACATTACATAAATATATACCAACTGCACGGGAATATGTTATAAAGGTGTATTAAAAAATACATGGCTATGGTTGTGTATTGATGAAACGACAGATGTAAAACACAATACATTGTAAATATTATAGTACGTGTGTTAGACCCTCTTAAACCGACATGTTATTAGCAAGCAAGAGACTGATTGAGTGTACTGGCAAAACACTTACGCGGATGGTATTCGAGACATTACAAAAAATTTGAACTGTCAAGTGTTAATGTTTGTGACTGATACTGCCGCGACAATGCGTGTCGTAGGCCGTTCTTTTCAAGAACACGGATATAACATGATATATGTTACATGTAAAGTGCATGTCCTACATCTTGTGGCCGAAACTATGAGACAATGTTTTCCAAGGGTAGATGCACTAATAGCAAGTACTAAAAAAAGTGTGTCTGAAATCTCAGAAAGGTCTTCGTGCATTCCACAGCAGCAACCATCAGAGCCGATACTTACACGCTGGGGAACATGGTTGGAGGCGGCTTTTTATTATTAGTCCAATCAACGAGCGAAAGTCCACATGTAAATTAGTCACTAATGTCTCCAAAATATATAACTCACTGTTATCAGCAAACAAAAAATATGGTCGTATAGAGAAAAAAATTCTAAGAAAGATAGAGTTTTTTTGCGACTCGTGTTTTAATGGCGAACATAACAAAAAAAATTCGCAAAAGTCAAAAAAAACGGTTTTTTGCAAATAAAAAAAAGCTTCAAGTCCTACACAAGTAAGTTAAATTAAAAAGTTGTAGGTCTTAAAAATGCGCGTCGAATGAGATGTGAACGAAAAAAATCGGTTCATAAACATTTGAGAAAAATGTAAAAAAACGTCAAAAATCGCATTTTCATATTTTTGTCGTATAAATTCCAATTTTGTTTGAACATACATCTTGTTAACTACAAATATAGCCCAAAAAAAAAAACTGGACGTTTTCCACGAAACTGAGAACTGAGTTTTTTAATCTTCTCCTGAAGATGCCAACTTGTTGGCGAAACGGCGTCGAAAAAGTGTAGTAGTTCGGTGTTTCGTGGAAAACGTCCAGTTTTTTTGTTTCTACGCCGAAGGCTCCAGTACCCACTCCAAAATATAGCCCAAGACAAGCGGAAAATGACCCTTTTTTTCAGAAATTCAAAAAAGTCTTGTTTTTTTCGGGTTATAACGATTTAAAAAAAAAGACGTTTTCAAAAATCAGCTTTTACAGAGGCAAAAACGATCGTACAGAAACGATCATGGGCTCATTTTATTCACGAAGACTTGTACTTTCATGCTATTAAAAAACCAAATCGCTTTTATTGGAATTTTTGCATAAAAAAATGCGTTGTAAAATTGTTGCATTTTTTCGAATCGTTTTTTTTTCGAATAACTTTTTTAATTTTGGTTTTACATTTTTGGCCGTTGCATATTTAAAAACTGGCATTCAAAACACGTATTTAAAAAAAATGAAGGTCCTACGACCTCAGGGAGCCGAGATAATTCTTTTTTTAATTCCTGAAAGCGCTGTATATGTCCGATTGACTTCATTTTTACACGAAATAGATCTCAAAGACTGTTACTTTCTTAAAAAAAAAATATTTCAAATTATTTCGCATAAATTAAGTTTACATAATTGTTTGCGAAAGTACAGCGTTGGGTGCGGCACGCGCTAGCCAACATACGGCGAGAGAGTGGACGGACACTCCGCTTCCGGAGTAAACACGATTTCAATCGATCGCGCTCGAAAAATTATCTTTTCCTCCGCTTAAAAAAAAAAATATATCGGCTCCCTGAGGTCATAGGACCTTATTTAAAAAAAAAACGCGTGTTTTGAATGCCAGTTTTCAAATATGCAACGGCCAAAAATGTAAAACCAAAATTAAAAAAGTTATTCGAAAAACCGGTTCGAAAAAAATGATACAATTTTACAACGCATTTTTCTATGCACAGATTAAATAAAAGCGATTTGGTTTTTTAATAGCATGAAAGTACAAGTCTTCGCGAAAAAAAATGAGTCCATGATCGTTTCTGTACGATCATTTTTGCCTCTGTAAAGGCTGGTTTTTGAAAACGTCTTTTTTTTTTAAATTGTTATAATTCGAAAAAATAAGACTTTTTCGAAGTTTTGAAAAAAGGGATCATTTTCCGCTTGTCTTGGGCTATATTTGTAGTTAACAAGAAGTCTGTTCACACAAAATTGGAATTCATACAGCAAAAAATACGAAAACGCGATTTTTGATGTTTTTTTAAATTTATCTCAAATGTTTATGAACCGATTTTTTCTCTTTCTAAGACCTACAACTTTCTAATTTAACTTTCTTGTGTAGGACTTGAAGCTTTTTTTTTTATTTGCAAAAAAAACGTTTTTTTTGACTTTTGCGAATTTTTTTGGTTATGTTCGCCATTAAAACTCGAGTCGCAAAAAACGCTATCTTTCTTAGAATTCTCTTCTCTATACGACCATATTTTTTGTTTGCTGATAACAATTAGTGACCGGTTTTCTCCCCGTTGATTAGGCTATATGTAAATATTTAGCTGTACAAATAAAAGCTGTAATACTAGAGTTCAATCCCAACGAGGCTCCCGCCATTAAGGAAAATCAAACAAAATTCCAAGACATATCTGGATTTAAAAACGACTTTCAAATGCTATAAACAATTACACGCCATAGAAGAAATGTACGACAGCGCGTTGTCTTTAGTGGACTCACTGCAAATTGTGAACGAAATAAATGAAGTGTACACGCTGACGTAAAAAATGAACGCTTTAAAAAAAGGTCACAAGTGTCCTACAGAAAGGCTCCGGTTTCGCCAGATTGAAACAACCCTTCAGAACCCTTACGTGCATTCAAAAACTATTTTAAGTACGTATATGTGAATATTATATCGATAATGTCGAAAGGTCATTTTCACAATATAAAAATATTTTTTCATCGCGGCTAACATCTCTTAAGGCGAAAACAATTGAAACGTATTTGATTCTGAAGTTTTTATGGTTCTGACCCAGTTTGTGAGGCTCCAGCTAGTTAAGGGGGAAGGATTGCATGAACTATTGTAACAGTTTAGCTGCTCTTATCACTCGTTAAATGCATATTATGAAGCCGATCCTGTATTGCCGACCACTGCGCCGGGCTCTAGGCCATTATTAGTGTTCATTGTTCAGCTGCAGAGGAGTTACTTTTTGCGATTCTAATGGTGTTAGAGACACTAGTGGACACTAGACAATAGGGGTCCGATATGACTAAATGGACAACGGATTCGGATACATCGCCCCGAAGCATATAAGAATGCTAGACCTAATTTTTTGAATTTGAAAAGGATCGTTTCATGATTTTTTAAGTATTTTTTTGAAGTTACGAACATGAATTGACAAAACAAATTAAATATGTTGGCAACAGTCTCATGCCACTTTCTAATCTCATTTTATAAAATAAACTTTAATGTGGGAAATATTTTAAATATTAGCTGCATACTTTCCATTGCTCTTTTAAACTACAGATTTTTTAACTTATAGATTTAATTTCTTCTACAAACACTACAGTTATGTCACTGTCATTGATATCCAAAAAAGAATTTTAATTTTTCTTTGAATAAGTATATTTTGTATCTGAACTTCACCACAAATACACAAAACAAATACAATGTCCGAATTTCAGGACGTTATCACATAGAACAACAATGGTTTTGAACTAACCCTTTAATTCAAATCTAAAGGCTTTCTTTCGCGAGTAACTTTTATGTGAGTTGGATTATTTTAACGAAAGTAATAACAATAGAAAGATCATAATTTTAGTAAATAATATTACATGTTGTGAAAAGCTCCTAGATAAATCATTTCTGAAAAAAAAATTGCAAATCCATATCTACATGTTAGACCAACTAGTTGATGGTCATGGTCAATGATCAAAACTTTCAACATAGTAGGGGACAAACAAATATTTCTGATTATATCAACTGACATTAAAAAATCCTATAGCAATAGCTGAGATCGATTAATTTATCTTCAATTTCTTATTAGTCTTTTCTCATCTTCATATTAACTATAGACACACCATCGCTCTCAATGATGAATAATAACTACTTTTTACTACATTTTTTAAATTTTCATAATGTGAATAGGTACATAAAATAAGATTTTAGTTTCAAGTCTGCTCAAAATATCTTCTGCTTCAACGTATACATGTATAAAATAATTTGAATAAATAAAAACAGTTCAAAAAACCTATTAAAAAATATCGGTAATAGCACTATATAGAACAATAGATGACAGCAGATACGACAATTGATACAATCAAAAGTACTTTTTCATCGCTTACATTAAGTCCAATTCTATTTATAACAGTCCTATAACGGAAGTAGGGCTAACTAAATGTAGAGAAGGACTTGCAATAACACTATTTTGTTTTTCAAAAACATTTTCTCTAGGAACTTTTTACAATGCAACATATTTAATAAAGTAGCTCCCTTTCTATTTATATCACTTTCGATAAACGAATTCAACGCACAACAATAGTTCTGCGTTCTGCATGTTAAAAGGGCAATCTGAAAAATTATCACCGGGTATATTAATTTAGCCGAGATTTTGTGAAATTATATTTCTAAAGTAGGTATCTAAATAAACAAGACAAAATTTATCACAACGATCATGAAGGTATTATTAAGAAACGATGTTTTAGGTTAAAATTTGGACGTCTATAACTCAACAACAGAACATTTTTTATGTGAGTTTTTTCCTTAGATCGTATCGTCACCATTAACGTGCAATCGATGTAATTTGCAGGCAGTGTAATACACCGTATACATATAATAGCGTTTTTTTACCGAAAAAAAGCCTTGCTATGTGTAAATCAAAATTACACCGTAGTAATTTACAAAGCATACCTGGAGCATTGCAAGGAGTCGAATTACTACCGTTGGCGTTGGTGTCGTGACCGTCACTGGTACTCAAGTTAGTCACTTGATTCGGTGTCGAAACATGGCTTGTACTTGTAGATGATTCTAAACAACATAAATAATAGGCGTCAGAATTTAAAAAGCCAGCATCACTGCGGATAATTTTGGAACTAATTACTGTGCCATTAATTCTCTGTTGTTATGTCTTGTTTAATGTGCTTTATTTTATGATATTTGTGTCGCTTTATTATTTTTTACCGTAAGACACTATTTGTGATAATATTATACAAAGTGTGCAAATTAAGTAATGAGACTGGATTTTTTAAATTTTTTGTATTCGAACAGAACTACAATTCAGTATTCAGTATTGTCTTCAAAATAACTTCCTTGGGAAGCCACACAGCGCTGAACACGGTTCTTCCATTCCTCATAGCAGTGCTGCAACTTACATACTGGAATAGCCTTCAGCTGGTCGGTCACAGCCGTTTGAATGGTTTCTATGGTCCCAAAATGGCATCCCTTGAGGTGATTTTTCAATCTCGGGAAGAGAAAAAACTCACAAGGACTCACGTTAGATGAATAAGGAGGCTGAGGAGCCACAGGAATGTTTTTACTGGCTAAAAACTCGTTTACTGAAATGGCTGTGTGACAAGGCGCATTGTCGTGATGCAACATCCAGTTGTTTTTTATGTTTGGTCTCACACGCATGATCCTTTTTCTAAGTTTTTCAAGAACCTCTCTGTAAGAGTGTTGACTTACTGTTTGGCCTGGAGGCACACACTCTTTGTGGATAATTCCCTGGCTATCAAAAACAAATCAGCATGCATTTGATCTTCGACTTGCTCATTCTTGCCTTTTTGGGTCTTGGAGAGCTTGAAGTATGCCATTCCATGCTTTGGCACTTGGTTTCCGGGTCGCACTCAAACTCCCAAGTCTCATCACCAATAATGACACATTCCATAAAATGGGGATCATTTTCAATCGATTCCAAATAGTCAAGACACCTTTCTATCCTGATATCCTTTTGTTCCTGCGAAAAGATTTTTGGAACCATTTTTACGCAGATTTTTCTCATCCCCAATTCGTTATTCAAAATCTAATGAAGAGTGGTGTGATTCAAATTTAAGTCTTCCCCGATCATTCTTGTCGTCAACCGACGATCTGAACGCACAAGATCCCGTATTCTATTGACATTTTCATCGGTTCTTGAAGATGAAGGCCTTCCGCAGCATAGTTCATCTTCAATCGACTCTATTCCTTGACCCGACCTGAGAATGCCTTAAACCACCGAAAAAACCTTAGCTCCTGAAAAAACACTGTCTCCATAGGCGTGTTGAAGCTTTGCAAAAGTATCCGTTGCGCTGTGTCCAAGTCTGAAGCAAAACCTGATAACACACCGTTGCTCAAAATTAATGTCACTCATTTTTAAAACGCACTAATAAACGGTTTACGAAAACAGTCACAAAGAACAAATAAATGACTCTAACAAGTTCAAACTGAAGGTGCATTACATGTTAACGTACCGCTATTCCAAGTCCGGTCTCTGTAGTGTTGCTAGATCGGGCGCTACGTTGCCAGTCTCATTACTTAATTTACAAATCTCATATGTATATCAAGGTTTATCGTTTATAAGTTGTAGGTATGCTTTTATTGGTTCTCTTTTGATTTCTGGTTTTAGAATAGAAGTAAGATAAGAATAAATAAGGTACGTTTTTAGGCTGGTTAGGTTTATTTTGAAAAAGTAAAACCATTTCCTATAAGGTCTATCTCTTTTTTTACGAAATTGTTTAACATATAATTTATATATTTTTTTCTATTTAATAATAGTCATTCCATGACTGTTACTGATTTGTTTTTTGCATATTAAGTTCTTTTTTAAAGTGATTTATTTACTGTTTGTAATTTTTAAGTGATAGTTTCGTGTTAAGGTAGCCAAATTGTAATTAAAACCATTTTGTAGTAACAAAATAAAGTTTAATAAAAAAAACATTAAAAACAATTGGTGATTTTTTTGGAAATTGGAAAATAATCCAGACAGTCCCTTTTTTCGATTAAGAATATCAATAAGCTTCAAAACCAAAGATATCTACGAATATTTTTAATAGGTTTTTAATTGTTTTCGGTATTCTTTCCCTGGTAGTTTTAGTTTGAGAAGACTGGTCCTTAGTCCTTTAATCACAGTAAAAATTTAAGAGGCTTTTTTAAGAGAAGGTTGGCCTCTTTCTTAAGAGGGTTACCTTCAGAAGAGACGAAGGCGTCCCTTGTTTTGAGGGTTTGTTAGGTTAAGTGCAAGGGGGGTCAACTGGAATCCCACTATTGGGGGTGGAAGCCTTCTCAGGATCCCCTCCCCCCCCTGGATCCCCACCTCCTGCCCTTCTGGAAAAATTTCATGTAAATGCAAGAAAGGGGCTCCCGGGGGAGCTGCTTGAGGGGCTTGTTGTGATTAACGTCCCGGATGTGGAGTGACTCTAACCACACGCCTCGTTTTTTTTTTTTTTGTGTATGTTGTTTTAACTTTTTTTATGTAGGTATATAAAACAATGTGATGATGACGTTATTCCCGATAGGTATATTGTCTTTTTCTTTTTTCCTTTTTTTTTTAAAAAAATGTCTGTTTGTTGGAGAAGTTTTTTATGAAAAGCGCCGTGCTTTTTGGGTTTTTGGTTGGTTTTTCGGGTTTTTTATTTGATGGAGTAATTAGCGTAGAATGCATTGCAATGGCAGACTTTATACTGCTTTGATGTATTTTAAATGTTTTCATATCAGTTAGTTACGGGAGTGAATCAAAAACTTCGAAAACATACAATTTTTTGGATATCAAAATATTTCGCTCAAAATCGGCATATAGGCGTAAAATGTCATTAGGAACATAATTTCTTAGAGACATTTTTCGAAATATTAACAATTTAGGCCATTTTCTAAAGATTTTTTAGAAAATCACAAATGTGACAGTTGCCAGATGTAGCTGTCAACTTTGATTATTATTAAGTTATTTTAGAAGCAAAAGTGATTGTCAGCAAAAAGATTTTATCAAACTCTAATATTAAAAAAAAATCCCATATGGTTTCAGCTTTATGGCGGACATTGTATAATAAATATACTTAGTTACGGTAACACCTCCAGTTACTGTAACTCTTGCCACTCTTAATTTAGTTAATTAGCTATAGACGCTACTAGAGTGTTAACGATAAAGCCGATGCACAAGGTCAAGACCATCAAAGTCATACGAGGCCACTCAAGGTGAAGGTCATCCGAGGTTAATCTTATCTGAGGTCAACACCACTCCAGGTCAAAGTCATTCGATGTCAAGCGATTCGAGGTCGAATGACTTAACCTTGGAGGTCAATGATCGACCTTGTTCAAAGACTCTGTCATTAACACTCTACTGGCAATTTCGAGTAAGTATTTCATTTATGACATTTAGAATATTTGAATATATAGCTAAAACAACCATTATTCGAGTATACTACTATTCAATTAACACATAAGCACAGCGGGTGAAAGTACATCGTCGCCGACATCACTATTCTGGCCAAGAGCACCGAGAATGGGAGAAAATTGGTAAATTTACTACGACACTTCTGTTGTTTGCTTTTACTTACGGATGTCAAAAATTTGACAGACTATTAATAAAATATAATTGCATATACAGTCTCTCCCAAACTGGTTATGTATGCATGGTATCTTGGTTATTGTTGGAGACATAATAATGGTTAAATGTGGAAAGTTTTAGATGATTTCATTACCTTTTCGACTTTATTTTCATATCCGATTTATTATTTTCGAGATAATTCCAAAAAACTGAGAAGATGCATGTTAAAGAATATCCATTCTAAAAGAGATTTTTTTAACCACCAACTGGACATTTTTTATGATGACTTTGCTGACGTTATCAAAATATTTCTATTGTCATTTGTGAATCAACAGCATTCATTTTGATTTTTCTTACTAACGCCATATCGATTTTTAATGTGGTTAAATAGTGCTTAAAATTTTTCAACGGTGTATCACAATGCTATAAAAACGTGTTGCTGATTACAGATAAATAGAATTTGAAAAAAAGTCGATGAGGTAATAAAATCCCCATCATCCCCATTTAACCATGTTTCTACCTCCAACAACAGCCGAAATACCATACCACGCAAAACCAATTTGGAACAGACTGTATATGCAAACGTATTTTACATCCTTTTACACCCCATTAAAATAAGGCTGCTCTCAAGGAAATAAATAGTATAAAAACCTTTTATAAGCGAATGTAAATGATCGTGGCTAGGCGCAGACTTCGACCCATGGTGCCCTTCCCCAGTGAATAGTCCAATTAAGGAGTGTCTCTGAAGACGACTCTGTGGTGGAATTTCCGTCGTCATTTGGCAAGTAGGTGTCGACTCCTGCTTCTTGGGTTCGCTAGAAGACTCAGTCGCTAAAACACGGTTATTTTAAATATGCGCTAACGAATGATTGAAATTAAATTACATTCGTCCAGTTCTTCTTTTAAGACTTTCATTTCGTGTGCCAGTTCCATAAGGAGCGCTCCCTTACTCTTCGGCAAAGGCAGACCGATGCTCCTCATCTTGTTCCGTATTTTCGTGTGCATGTTCCTCTCAAAGTCCGAAATGGGAGGTTGAGCCAGCTTGAAAAATTAAACACATTTTGTAGTTTCCATAAATAAACTTTCGAGAAAAGCGCCCTTCAAGATAAATTTCATAGAACAGATCAACATACCTTGAGCAATAATTTTAACTTTTGATGAGCTTTTTTTATTCTTAAAATTAGTTTCAGATATAGAGATAACAATATACAGTGTATTTCTAAAATGCATCTGCAATGCAAATATTTAAGGAAGTGCTACAATTTAAGGTAAAATAATGATAGTAATGCAATTTTTCGATATGTCAATTGATTTCAAATTACAGCTTGTCAAAGTTCAATTTTTTTAATTGTGTGTATTGAAATAGCTTTATTTTAATTTAATTACTATCAGTCTAATATTTGGCACATCCATTTTGTATATGAAGCTCTGTTGTACTTATTAGATAATAGTTTCATTATGCGCCACTAGAGGACAGTTTACCTACAATAAACAAAAATAGTTCGCCATAAATGTTGATAGGTTAGTTGAAGGGTAATAAAAAAACTTTAAAAAAAGGTACTCTTTATTCAAGTTGCTAAACCTAACTGTTTGGCAGTAAATCGACTGTAAAATGTTTTTTTTACACAATTTTTATCAGAACATTTTTTTTCACAGTGTCCTCCATTTTCTTCAATACATTTTCTAAGACTATTTAAAAAAATGAAAAATTCCCGGTATCTCCCTCATTTTTAAATAGCCCGAAGAAGAAATCCGTAGGATCTAAATCTGGAGACCTAGCTGTCCAAGTTAAGGGTTAATTCAGATGTTCGAGTACAGCTACACTGAACTGTGAAGGTGCGCCGGCTTAATCAGTCCTACTTTAGGGGGAGGGAGCTGTTTATAACATAAAATAAAAATAAAAATAAAACATGAGTTTCTTTTTCTTTTATCCTTTTTTGAAAACACTTTACCTATAGAAAGCTTTCTGCAATAATATACAGAGACCGCCCAAAGTCTACACCATATGGGAGTTTATTATCGATAAAATCATATTCGTTATTGCTCTCTGCAATAATTTCAAACAAGAAAAAAACTGAACACTTTGGTTCTATCAAATTAGCAACGCCGCAATATTTTAATTTTCGATCACCATAATTTTCTATGATCTCATTTTTTTAAAACATAAAAATGTCATAAAGAAAAATTATATGTCGAATACGAACTTTCATGCAAAAATTCCGTTTTTTTTTTCATTTTTTCGAAAAATACCATTTGGCGATTTTTGTGGCACCGTTTTTGCTCGTCAAAGGTCGTGAAGTAATGAAGTAACGTATTATTTGAAGTACTGTATTAAATATTGTGTTACTAGTATAAAATACTCCTTCATTTTTATGAAAACACTATGCATCTAAAGCACTAAATGCAGCAATATTAAAAAAAAATAACAAACAAAAAAGTCTTAACGATATAACGATTATAGTCTTTCGCTATGACTTTTTTTCTATGTGTTGAATGATAATGGTATTTTATGGACATATTGACGGGATTGACATTAACATAGAACCAATGTGTTTGTTTCTTTGAAAAAATCGTTGCAAAGTTAATGGCGGAGCCAATTTATAAAAATAATAGAGCATAATACAAAAAATCACAACAGCAAACTGTATAGTGCAAACTTCTTGGCGGACGTTGTATTTAAGATACATTTACAACAAACTAAAAATGTGTACTAATAAAAAATAAAAATCTCTATTTAGGAACTCGTATCTTAAAAAAAAGTTCGATCGATGAGAATTGGAGGTTAAAAGACAAGCGGTGAAATAAATGATTTTTATTTAGATTTTAAATGACTAATGGCTCGTTATACCAGCGAAACGCTTCAAACGATGTTGCATGTTCTAAGGACCGTATGAACACTTTTGTTAAGAAATAAAGGTAAATTTGCTGGGGGGGGGGAGTTCAGATGAGCTCCAGGTGGGAGATGTTATTCTGGTGTCACCCTGGCTACGGCCTTGGTCCTTATGTTCAAGGGAACATATTGTAAGTAAAGAAGAATAGACTTTTGGAGAAAATATAAATCGCCTTTTAATGGACACTCAAAAAAATGAAGGCCAATTATAATAACACAGGTCAACAAAAAAAAGTTCTGTCTTTGCGATCAGACCCGTCATTTCCTATGTATTTTGATGCACTGAAACCAAATTTGGCAAAAAAAATTCTACCGCATCAATTTTTCTCTCCACCCCCATATAACCCCCCATAAACTCTTATAGAGGAAATTTAAAAAATAAAATTTATTTTGTTTTTTTTTTTGGGTCGCTGATCACGAATCTGAAGTCAAGAATAAATTTCGACTTAATGAAAAGCTGTCGACAAGCTGTCAAATTTCACTAAAAAAGTAAAAAGTTGATATTAAATGCATATTATTAAATTTTTTTGGTTCCTGATTACGATTCTGAAATCAAAAATGAATTATGTCAAAAATTTTTGTAAATTTCCTCTATAAGAGTTTATGGGGGTTATATGGGGGGTGGAGAGAAAAATTGATGCGGAAAAAATTTTTTTTTGCCAAATTTGGTTTCAGTGCATCAAAATACATAGGAAATGATGGGTCTGATCGCAAAGACAGAACTTTTTTTTTTGTAGACCTGTGTAATTAGAACGTTTAAAAATATGTGTGATTAATTGCGCTGTCATTTTGCGTGGCATTGAAACAAACCAACCAAAAAAAAAAAAATATTCACAAAGTATTCACAAAAAAGGTAAAGTTCTAAAATGAATTTAGTGTAGTACCTACTATATAAAAATCCGATACAGAACATCAAGTAAGGTAATCTCTATTATCCCTACCCATAACATTTTATTACCTTTCACATGACCTATCAAACATTAGCATAAGTCGCTCAGACAAACAAGTTTTAGCTAAATTATGTTTTCATTGTAGGTAAAAAAAACGGCATCTCGCAGTGAAAGTAGTTAAGCATTCAAATACTCTTGTAATCTGCAGTTTTGCTTTGACAGAGACATCAAATCATCATTTTATAACATAAAAGATACGCTGTAGACGTTGAAATATTTCATAAAGCCACGGTAAAAAATCATAAAAAGATCGTTGTTATGTAATAAATTGTGGCAGTGTGACAGTGTGACAAATAATTTAAATGCGTACATTTATCAATTCCCAAAGTTAAACAAACGCTTTGTGGTGAGAAAATGTTCATCAATTAAAAGCATGAAAAATCACTTTAAAAAATGACGTTACCCCAAAAATGAAAGAACATTTTATGTTATTTTTATGTTATGTGATTTTTAAGTTATGGTTGTATATGTTAACTTATCGATTCAAGTACAAAAGAGTAGCCATAATGGGTTTACATGTTTCCCAAGGCTCACTTTACACGAACACACAATTTAAAACTTTCATTTTTTTGTCAGCTCACCGGTAATTTCGTACGGCTTTTCTTTTACATTTGATGATTGTAAACAGAGAGCTGTATAACTAATGTGACCAGCTGGCGATTTTTCATTATTCTTATCACATTTTATAATATAACCCTTGTATATATCACATGTAACACTTCCTAGCCTTCCTTATATTTTCGTTGAAGATGATTTTCACCTACCCAGTCATAAATGGTTTCCATATTGTAACATTTAAAAAAAATCTATCCCGGCCTATTGCACATATATTTAAACGGAAGATATTCGGCGCCATATTGCGACGTAATGTCACAAGTACCGCCCACATGTCAGATCCCAAATGATAAACGCGAATGGAATACATTCGCGGTTATCATTTATTCTAATTTCCATCTAAATTGAATCATTTCCATTCTAAATTGAAAATAGGTAGAAAAAAGCAAGGTTGTCAGATGTATTTTCTAAAATTGCTAAGCTCGCTATACAAGTATACTTCATACTTCAGTAAACTGTTAGTTCGTGACGTTCTTAGAAAGCTAGTTTGGAAATATTTAAAAAAAAATACATAGTTTTAAATTTATTAGTTAGCATTAAAATAAAGCCTTTAAAATTGCTGGAAAAAATAATTATAAATTCAAACAACTTTATGTATATTACTCTACTTAATAAAATTTTGAGAGCCGGCAACGGCGGCTGGCGACACAGAGTAAACCACTGGCGGTACACCGGTCAACGAGACTATTAGACTACTTTGCATTTAATACAATGCTAATACTTCTTCGGTCCACTGTGCCATACAATTTTTACGACGTCGTTAAAATGATTTACGACATTTGGAATTCTGACTTGTTTAAGACGCCAGTGACGTGTATTTCAGCTAGGTTTATTAAAACAGACAATTTTTTGAAATTGTCTGGCTAAATGAGCATTATTTACAGCAAATTATATTACAAAATATTAAGAGTTTTGTATGCAGGCTAATTTTAATCTCCTATATTGATTTGAATGAAAAAAATTATTTCACAGTTTTCGAAATTATAAAAGATATATGCACGCACATGGAATCATAGCGTTGCACCGCTTTTTTTGTTTCCCAGGCGTATTTATCATTTTCAATTAAAAATAGAAGAACTATAATTACTGAAAAGATTTACGTTGCGTACTTTGATTCAACTCCAAATACGTCCATATCGTATGAATATAATTCTCTGACGTTTTTCAGATTTTCAATATAACCAATACTAAGCTAAAGATACATATCCGTAACATTTTTATAAATTGACGATAAAAATAATCAACTCAATAAACAACTTTCTGAGGAGACATATGAGGAGAGGAATATGACAATGGGGAGATAGATACATATTTCGAAACATTTCACTATTAAAGAGTTATGAGGAAAATATGCGATCGTTATTATAGGGATTCCTGGTTGTGTTTAATTTTTATAACGTTAATTTTCTTAAGATTAAAATAAGAAGTTCGATAGTGTCATATTCCTTATATACAACTTCCTCCCCAATATATGTCACTTGTAACTAGTTTTACTAAAATTACATCGTTTGGAAGTGTTTTGTTCATTGAGTAAGCATACGCTTTAAAAAAAGACAAAACGCGACATTAAGTAGATAAAATAAAGAAATTAATTATTTGATTTCAGTTTCAAAAAGTTCTAGCCATTAAGACATTCCCACTACCTACCTTTTGGAAAATGAATGGTTGCATTAAAATGTATAAAGTCGTTCTATGGGTAACAACGAAGTCCAAGAAGTCCCACAAGAATGCAGCTGCCTCATTCCTCTTCCCTAATTCACGCATGGTTCTACCGATCCGCGACCACTCATTCATTAGTTCACCCTCGAAGCATATCGCCATTACTTTTAGAGCTAGTAAGATGTATAAAAAAAACATTAAAAATAGATAATTTTGCTATTGCCTTACCATAATTATAAGGTTATAAGAATATATGACGATTTGCTGTATATGAGGAAAAATACTTGCCCAACTACCTTTAGAACATTTAAAAATACGTGTGATTATATGAGCTTTCATTTTGCATGCAACTGAAACAAACCAATCAATAAAAAATATTGACAAAAAAAAGTAAAGTTCTAAAATTAATTTTGAATAGTGTGGTATGAAAATGCGATACAGAACATTAAGTAAGTTGTTATGACTTACATATCATAACACAGTTATTTATAAAATCAGATATATCCAGTACTGAGACATATGATATAGAATTTTAATTATGTCTAACTAAGTACATACTAACTTATTTCGTTTAAGTCAAATAAAAGCATTTTAATAGACATTACTAAAAACTGCAAGAACATAAAAACAAGAATACAAGAAAACTCATATGGAACTAGATGCATCAATGAAGTACGATCATATGTTAACTTAAAATGTCTCCAGTAGTGTGGATTTAAGACCCACACCGTCTCACTACTTACCCAAGAAAGAAACTTGGTACAAAGATGTGTTAATTTTGGCAGAAGTCTTCGTGTCTCTGGTCCCGGTAAACGTTAAGCTACCCGTCCTTATCTCTGCTGTTGGTTTGACGTTGGTACCGGACGGTCCCATTGTTTTTTGTGTTAGGTGGACTCATCGCATGTAGCACCAACGTTAACGCAAAACTTATGTCGCTGTGCTTCATTTGGCCTACATCTAAAAGAAACAAACGTTAACATAAATACTTTGGACAGTTATAAAAAGCATTTATAAGTAGATCCAAAAACATCACTAAACGACTCTCTCGATTTTAGGAATTTTATGAACGTCAAACTTCATATATTTTTTTTCGTTCTTTTTTCATATTTTTTGTATATTGTATGATGAACGTCTTGGATATTGACAATTTCAGTTTCGCAGAATTACCAGTTAAAATTCGAAAATAAATATATTAAATCGTGATATATAAAAAAATGTATTAATCGAATTCGACTGATGATTGAGGTTCAACCGTTCCAACCAATTGAGAGAGCCATTACCTTCATAGAAACCTTTTAAAACCATTTAATTTCAAATTGTTTACGATTCAAACTAATTTCAATTTAATTAATAACTCCAAAAACTATTAATCTAAATTAATATTTTGCAGGAAATCCTTTTCCATGTCAAAAGTTATATTATGCATATAATGTTTTATAAGAAAAAAGATCTGCGGTCGATTTATAATGCAATCCGTTCACATGTTTATATTAGTTTATAGCTAAAAGTATAAATATTTCGATGGTGTGACAAAAATATATGGGGACCACTTAATAAATATAGGACAAAAGGCATTCCACAATATAGTTTTTAATAATAATGTGACATTTGTAAAAGTGACATTTGTGACAGCTGACATTTATTAAGTTTTATAGTTTACATATTTAGTTTATTTAGTTTATACACTAGTTAGTAAAGAATTGTATGGAATGACATATTCAATATTCTAGATGTCAAACGAATTTTCTAGAACATGTAAAATTTATAAATACACTGGAGTCTCCAAAATTCGGCGTAGCTCGGGAACAGAATGTCTCCAGAATTTGGCTTCTAAGAGGGGTACCCCACCACAGCCACTTGAAAAGTCACGGCATTGGTGCTTACTGTCAAGTGAGGCTGTACTTATTTGTTGTATTGCCGGCGTGAAAAATGTACGTAGGAGTGCGCGGACCAAATTTTTAGTAAATTTTTAGTAATGGAGCCAAAAAATTGTAAGGGTTCTATAAATACACATAAAGGATCCCATAATATAAAGGAATATCGCTTTTTAAATATAATTCTGCTTCCTATTCAATAAACTAATGTTGCAAGGATTTCAAATAGCGCGCCGCACAGGAGCAAAGAGCTCGTGGTAATAGTGGGGATAGAAAAACGCCGAATTGAGGAGGGATTTTCGCCAAATTGTGGAGGTAACGAATTTTGGAGGGCCAAATTTTGGAAACTCCAGTGTACCGGGTGGGCAAATTTCGATGTTTTTATAGGGTATCTCGGTAACTGTAAGGGCTGTGGAAAAATGAACCCACCTTTCCCCGACCTCTTTTTTCGAGATAAATTCATTGGTGAAAACCAGAATTTGCTATATCTTTTCGTTTTCGAGTTGTAAACGAAAATTGATTTTTTTGAGTTTTCGATTGGTGTCGATAACTCGGTTGTTTGTATAATTAGAAGAAATCTGTTTGCACGTTCTACAAGGCACTTTTTTAAGTAGAATAGGATTTCCTTAACAGATTTTTTATATCTTGTGTAGTTTTCGAGTTATGGCATAAACTTCTATTTTTTTTAAATGGAAACCATAGTTGGCTATGATTTAGCTAAAAAGAGGATTTTTTTCTCTTTACAACGATATATAGTTTATGGGGTCTATGATGAGTGTTTATGCGGAAACAGTTAAAAATTTTAATTTTTTGTATAGGTATACTTACTTTGTTTTTTTCTTTGCAGGAAGAGTAAGTTTCTATAGTAACACATTGTTACAACAATGTTTTTAATAATAATAACTGTTGCTATGGAAATTTACTCCTGCGAAAAGTAACATAAATACATAGTAACAGTCGTATATAATGAATGGTATATTAAACTTAAATAACTAATTATGACATATTAGTGACTAATTAATAATTAATTATAACATATTCATAACAAGAAAGTTTAACACACTTAACAATCAAATTTGTAACAAATAATGTATGTAAAAAAAATACGATACAATATATTTTACAAAAACAAAACTAGACAGATTAAAAAAAAATACGAGCATGATTATTTACCTAAAGTTTTCAAATTGTCGTCCGTTGTTTGCGATGCACAGTTCACATCGCTTTGAAACACTTTTTGTTGAATTATAGATGTGAATATTTGAAACGGAATTCAGACAGTCTATAAGATTTTCTCTCAGTTGAACCAGTGTATTATTTGTCTTTTTGTATAAATTGTCTTTAATGGTTCCCCAAAAAAAGAAATCTAACGGTGAGAGATCTGGCGACCGAGGAGGCCACTTTACTGGCCCATTGTTCCCTATCCATTTCTCCCCAAAATTAGTATTTAATAATTCCGAGATTAAATTAGTATTATGGGGTGGTGCCCCGTCTTGTTGAAAAAATACATGTCGTCTTTCGTTAAGTGGCAAGTTGTCTAAAAATTCTTCTACTATGTGGTAGTTTATCATATTGTAATACCGTTGACCATTTAAATTGTCATCATAAAGTTGGTAAGCTAAAATGCGGTTATTATATAAGCACACCATACACTAAAACCGAAACGTCCTTGATTTTGAACATCAACAGTCTGATGAGGATTATCTTCAGACCAATAATGTTTGTTGTGTCGGTTGAAAATTCCGGCACTACTTACGTAACCTTCATCTGTCCAAATGATATTTTTAAAAAATAATTGGTCTTGCTCAATTTGTTGTAGGTACCAATTGCAGAAATCCAGTCGGCGTTCAGGATCAGTTGGAAGGAGCTGTTGTTGTTTCCTTATTGTATAAGGTCTAAATTTGTGTTTTTTTAAAACTGAAAGTGCTCTTCGTCGCGATATATAGACTCTGCTTCAATTTGCCTACTTGAAATTGAAGGATTTACGACTACCATACCAACAACATTTATGGCAACATCCTCAGCATCTTGAATACGATAATTTTTTTGGTCTTGGTTTATTAAATCCTCCGTATTCAACGAGGTTTTCTTTTTAGTCTACCAAAGATGGACATATTAGGTTGTCTCCTTTCAGGGTAGCGATTAAAATATGCTTCCGATGCAGCTTCAGAATTATATCCATTTTGAATAAAACACTCTAGCATATTAAACTTTTCGTAATTTTGATACGCCATCGCGCCTTGTCAATTTCTTTAATCGAAACTTTAAAACTATAATGCAAGCAAAAACCAAACATAAACAATTAATCAAACAAGTAATGTGTAACTGTGTATTTACATCCCAATATCCAACTGTTCTGTTTTCAAAATGACAGGCGCCTACTGTGCAAAATCATTGAAATTACTATACTGTCCTTTATTAGAAAACATATGTTTTTAACTGTTTCCGCATAAACACTCATCATAGACCCCACAAACTATATATCGTTGTAAAGAGAAAAAATCCTTTTTTAGCTAAATCATAGCCAACTATGGTTTACATTTAAAAAAATAGAAGTTTATGCCATAACTCGAAAACTACACAAGATATAAAAAATCTGTTAAGGAAATCCTATTCTACTTAAAAAAGTGCCTGTAGAACGTGCAAACAGATTTCTTCTAATTTTACAAACAACCGGAGTTATCGACACCAATCGAAAACTCAAAAAATCAATTTTCGTTTACAACTCGAAAACGAAAAGATATAGCAAATTCTGGTTTTTCACCAATGAATTTATCTCGAAAAAAGAGGTCGGGAAAGGTGGGTTCATTTTTCCATTAGCCCTTACAGTTACCGAGATACCCTATAAAAACATCGAAATTTGCCCACCCGGTACTTGTGTTGTTGCTAGGATAGAGTTAGAGATGTTTTGAATGTTACATGGTTAAGACCCACGAGTTGTAGATTATTTAAAGTAAACGTGTTTGAATTGGAGAAGTGATTAATTTGAAGAGAAATTCGTAACATTTTGGTGACAGCGGTGGGATTATCGAAGAATTTGAAGAGGAAAAATTGTATATGGTGAATACGGGGGCAACAAAAGATACGACGAGGAAACGACGACGATGGATGTGAGTGAGACCTATTAAAATTTTTTGCAACAAGGAGAAGAAAAAACAGCAAGAGGATATAAAGCGACGACAGGAGGACGAACAACGACGACGAAAGGACCGTGGAAGGGGGCAGAACGACGACGACAGGAGGACCGTGAGGAGGCAGAAAGGCGAGAGGAACAGCGACGGCAAGAGGACGGAACGACGACAACAAGAGGACCGAGACAGGCGGGAGAGGTGTCAACTGGGAAATTTGCGAGTCTCAACAAATAATAAACACCAGGTTGAATGCATTTTCTGGGAGGATTGATGGCGTGGTACAGCAGATTGACCAGGTAGGCCAAAAAAGTCAATAGAATTGAGAAGGAGTTTCAGGAGGAGATAGGGAAGAAATCGAAGAGAAGACTCGAAAGAAGATTAGAGGACACCAAACGGTAGGTACAAAAAGAAATACTGGAAAAGATAGAAGGGCTGGAGCACCAATTACATCGTACTTCAATAGCCGATTCAGGAGATTCAGTTCAGATCTGAATACTCCGTTACAACATTCAAGCCTTATGCATACTGAAAGGTCAGTACACAAAATGCTTAAGCCTCCTACGTACGATGGACAGTCATCATGGTCCATGTCGCAGACAGTTTGAGGCTGCCGCAAAGGCCAACGGATGGACTCCACAAGAAATGGCTACTTCGCTAGTCATATCTCTCAGAGGTCAGGCTTTAGAAATTTTTACAGAGCATCCCGGAAGAGCAGCAAAACGATTTACGACAGGATTGTAGGAGCATTAGAAATAAGGTATGGACACAAATATCTCCGTCAAAGTTTACCAGTCCCAAATCAAGAGTAGACAACAAAGAACCAATGAGTCCCTTCAAGAGTACGAAGTTGATATTGAACGCCTCATCCATTTGGCTTACCCTCAGGCACCGAAGGAATTTTTAGAACAAATTGGCATCCAGACTTTTATTGATGGACTACTAGACACAGAAATGCAGCAAGCTTTGCGGCTTGGGAGGCACACCACGATCAGTGATGTACTGGTAGCTGCCTTAGAATTTAAAGCGGCTAAAGAAGCCTCAAGAAACTACAAACCCAAAGTAAGGCATTACATTTGATGAGTCACAATCACTTAAAGAAACCATAGAGAATATAATGCGGGATACATTAAATGGAATGAGAGAGACGAAGTCACCACAAAAGGAGACGAGAAGCTGCTACAACTGTGGGAGAATTGGGCATCTACAACGTTTTTGCAGAGCCAGATCTAGGTCCCAGTCAAGAGCTAACTCACCAGATCGACAACCGGAGCAGAGATCCAGGTCTAGGAGCCCAAACCAAAGAAATTGGAGAGAAGACAGAAGGACATTGACGACCTCACAGCAAAGGAATAGCCGCTACCCTAGCCCAGATAGAAGATCTCGTTCCAGATCGCCGGCGAGAGCTTCGGGAAAACGACAACTAGTCGATGCTAGGGGCGCGTGTCGACTACTTATACTCAATGCCCCAAGATTTCTATCTCACATAAAAGTAGCGATGCAGAGAGAGAACCAGGACGCGCAGGTGCGGGAGATGTCCGATCAGCACCTTTTCTGGACAGCATGATGAACGAGTCGGTGATATCAAGAAACAAGAACAGGTCCATTTGCGTGGACGTCATGGACAGACTGAAGTTCTACCTGTACTCGATTCTTCGAAAGATACCAGCAATGAACTGTTAATGACAACAACCGTACAAGTCGAAGATGAATGGTCCTCGGAGGAACTGATGAAAAGCCAGAAGAAAGACAATGATCTGAGGTTAATCCGGAACTGGGTAAAGAATGGAGTTCGAACGAACTTGGCAGGAAGTTTCCAGATATGGTACGATTATAAAGGGATACTGGGCTCAATGGAGTTCCCTTTGTCTTCGCGATGGCCTACTGCATCGGAAGTGGGAGAGCCCCGATGGAGTATCCGCAGCCTAAAGCAAGAATCCACCAAGTGTTAGAAGAACTGCACAGCAGCCCAACCGGAGGACATTTTGGAGTAAACAGGACTTCGGCTCGAGTGAGGGACCGATTTTATTAGGTAAACTGTCGCCGAGACGTCGAAGAATGGTGCAAGAGATGTGATCTGTGCTCTGCCAAAAAGGGACCAAAAACAAGAAGCCGTGGTAAAATGGTGCAGTATTATCCGGGCACCATTCGAGAGGGTAGCAGTGGACATTCTTGGACCATTACCTGTAACCGACCGTGGCAACAAGTACTTGATGGTGGTAATGGATTATTTCTCGGGAAATGCCGAAGCAGTACGCCTCCCCAATCAAGAGGCAGAAACAGTAGCCGAAGCGTTCATCGAGAATGTCATAGCTAGTATGGAGTGCCCCCTCGAACTGCATTCCGATCAAGAAGAAATTTCGAATCAGAGCTGTGGCAAGAAGTGATGAAAACAATGGGCAGCAAGAAAACCCGAACAACTGCGCTTCATCCCCAGTCGAATAGCATGGTTGAACGCCATAACAGAACCATATACCACTACCTGTCTAAATTCGTATCTGAGAATCAAAGGGACTGGGACAAATTGGTGCCACTGTTCTTGCTGTCGTATCGAAGTTCCCAGCATGAGTCGCCTACCTACACTCGACTATGCTAGGGGGCGCGTGTCGACTACTTATACTCAATGCCCCAAGATTTCTATCTCACATAAAAGTAGCGATGCAGAGAGAGAACCAGGACGCGCAGGTGCGGGAGATGTCCGATCAGCACCTTTTTCTGGACAGCATGATGAACGAGTCGGTGATATCAAGAAACAAGAACAGGTCCATTTGCGTGGACGTCATGGACAGACTGAAGTTCTACCTGTACTCGATTCTTCGAAAGATACCAGCAATGAACTGTTAATGACAACAACCGTACAAGTCGAAGATGAATGGTCCTCGGAGGAACTGATGAAAAGCCAGAAGAAAGACAATGATCTGAGGTTAATCCGGAACTGGGTAAAGAATGGAGTTCGAACAACTTGGCAGGAAGTTTCCAGATATGGTACGATTATAAAGGGATACTGGGCTCAATGGAGTTCCCTTTGTCTTCGCGATGGCCTACTGCATCGGAAGTGGGAGAGCCCCGATGGAGTATCCGCAGCCTAAAGCAAGAACCACCAAGTGTTAGAAGAACTGCACAGCAGCCCAACCGGAGGACATTTTGGAGTAAACAGGACTTTGGCTCGAGTGAGGGACCGATTTTATTGGGTAAACTGTCGCCGAGACGTCGAAGAATGGTGCAAGAGATGTGATCTGTGCTCTGCCAAAAAGGGACCAAAAACAAGAAGCCGTGGTAAAATGGTGCAGTACTTATCCGGAGCACCATTCGAGAGGGTAGCAGTGGACATTCTTGGACCATTACCTGTAACCGACCGTGGCAACAAGTACTTGATGGTGGTAATGGATTATTTCTCGAAATGGCCCGAAGCAGTACGCCTCCCCAATCAAGAGGCAGAAACAGTAGCCGAAGCGTTCATCGAGAATGTCATAGCTAGATATGGAGTGCCCCTCGAACTGCATTCCGATCAAGGAAGAAATTTCGAATCAGAGCTGTGGCAAGAAGTGATGAAAACAATGGGCAGCAAGAAAACCCGAACAACTGCGCTTCATCCCCAGTCGAATAGCATGGTTGAACGCCATAACAGAACCATATACCACTACCTGTCTAAATTCGTATCTGAGAATCAAAGGGACTGGGACAAATTGGTGCCACTGTTCTTGCTGTCGTATCGAAGTTCCCAGCATGAGTCGCCTACCTACACTCCGTCTATGCTGACCTCTGGAAGAGAAATGAAGCTGCCTACTTGGCCGTCCCCTAGAAGAAAATCAGGAACGATCTCTGCCCGAATTTGTGGAAGACTTGCGAGAGAGATTGGACCGGGTCCATCTATTTGCCAGCGAGAAGCTGAAAATGCACAGCGACAAAATGAAACAGCGTCTCGACACTACATCAACAGAGACTGCGTTTAAGCCTGGTGATGCAGTATGGTTGTACGCCCCAAAAAGGATGAAAGGAAAAAGTCCAAAGCTTCAAATCAACTGGGAAGGCCCGTACACCATAATAAAGAAAATCAACGACCTGGTCTACCGCATCCAGCTGTCTACAAGAAGCAAGCCGAAGGTGGTCCATCTGGAGAGACTCGCTAGATATACAGGACATAATCCACCCGATTGGTTTGTCGTCGAAGATCCACCGCCTAGGACTGAAGACAGTGTTATTCGGGACGAATAACCTTAAAGAGGGGAGCTGACAGCTGATTTGTGACAGCTGACATTTATTAAGTTTTATAGTTTACATATTTAGTTTATTTAGTTTATACACTAGTTAGTAAAGAATTGTATGGAATGACATATTCAATATTCTAGATGTCATACGAATTTTCTAGAACATGTAAAATTTATAAATACTTGTGTTGTTGCTAGGATAGAGTTAGTTATGTTTTGAATGTTACATGGTTAAGATCCACGAGTTGTAGATTGTTAAAATAAACGTGTTTGAATTGGAAACATAATAATTGAAGTGATTAATTTGAAGAGAAATTCGTAACAATAATAATTTTATGGTGTTATATTCGATTATTTCAAATTCGTGTACAAATGTCAAAGATGAGCCGCATTTTCATTGGCAGGGGCTATTTTGATTATTTAAGTTGTACAAAAAATTTTTAGTAGCAACTAATTTTGATTTTGTGAAAAATTTGAATTAACTCTCTCAACTTTAATCCAAATATAAAAAATAAGTCTGCTATATAGAAATTTAATGCAGAATTTTGTAACAAAATCTGTTCCATTTGAAAATTTGGAATTTGGTAAAACCGGAAGTGCTGAATTTTTCATTTATTTACTGCAACCCGAAAAGACCTTGTCAAAGATATAACATTTTCCACTAAAAAATAATACTTAGTGGAATAATAATGAAAAAATTATAGTGACCTAAATAAAGAATTTATAAATAGTATGTACGATAACCGCAGCAACATTCAACTGTGTCTTTCGTTTTAAAATACTGAGATATAACATACAAAAATCTAGATAAATGGTTAATGTTACTATTCCAAAAACAAATGACAATCGACTACTTTGATGCTGACCAAAACATTTATTACAACAAAATCCCTTAATAATGGTACACTTGGACATAGTCGTACATACACGGTGGAGACTTTAACTGGAATATATTCGCTAGCGGGGTGGTGAACGATTTTTCAAAAAAATTCCCGAGACACTTCAACTTTTAAATGTATTTACCTACATTTTGCAAGTAATGTGAAAAATATAGTCCCTTCAGGGGTGGCTGAAACCACCCTCGACATGATTTTTTCAAATGCAACCCTATGGCTTGTGACCCCTCATTGTAAAGCTGGTGGAAAGAGGAATCCAACGCACTGATCAAATTTTAATTTTTAGTATGTTTGTAGGGTTGCATACAATTAAAACGTAATTTTATAGTTTAATTTATTTTTAACGCAACAATTTCGTAATCAAAATGTGTGTTGTTTAGTTTTGGAATGTAAACCTTACTTTTCATATGTCCCCACAAAAAATTTAAAGCAATTTTTTGCCACAACTGATTTTTGTTATTTTTTGCTAGTGTTTTTACACGGCCGCAAAGAGTAATTTAGTTTGTATGCTGTATTCAGAGTTTGAAACGAAGTGTTATTTCAAATTGGTGAAAATGTCTTATTTAACTGAATCACTAAAAAATCGAAATTTTGATGATGATTGGATATGGTGATAGGGCGCGAACTCAATGCGAAGTTGTTCGCTTGTTTCGAGAAACGCATCCTGACTTGCCACCACTAAATCAAGGTACCATTAGTAAAATTGAGGCACAATATCGAGAGATGGGTCATGTCAATATTTAAATATGAGAAAAAACGCCCATATAAAATGCAAGCTGTTCAAGAGCTACTTGAAGATGATCCAGATCGTCGAGTGGAATTTTGCGATTTATTGATGACTTGTATTGATCAAAACCAGTTATCTTTAGAGTGGATAGTTTTCTCTGACGAGGCTACTTTTACATTAAATGGGGACGTAAATCGCCAAAATTGTCGTTACTGGGCTGAAGAGAACCCCCATTGGATGAGGCAACTTCATACTCAGCGCCCACAGAAAACTAATGTGTGGGCCGGAATAATACAAGATAGAATTGTAGGACCATTTTTCTTTGATGACACTCTTAATGGAGCAAGATACTTGCGTTTACTCCAGCACGAACTAATGCCAGTGCTATGTCATTTATTTCCAAACCCCTTAAACCCTAACTTGACCGACGAGAGGTTATGGTTTCAGCAAGATGGGGCCCACCACACTATGCTGCCATTGTTCGTCAGTATCTGGACAGAATTTTTCCCAGTAGGTGGATTGGGAGGCGACGCGTGGCCAGCAAGATCTCCAGATCTTACACCACTGGATTTCTTTTTGTGGGGACATCTTAAAAGTAGGGTTTACATTCAGAAACCCAAAAACATAGCAGATAGGAGATGCTAGGGGTGTTTTTCTAGATAAGAGAGGAAATCGGAAAAATAACACCGCAAATGTTGCATAATGTAAGGGACGAAACCTACCACAGACTGGGATGCTGCCAACAAGTGAATGGTGCACATTTTGAACAATTGTTACGTTGAAAATAAATTTAATTTTTAAATTGTTTTAATTGTATGCAACCCTACAAACATACTAAAAATTAAAATTTGATCAGTGCGTTGGATTCCTCTTTCCACCATCTTTACAATGAGGGGTCACAAGCCATAGGGTTGCATTTGAAAAAATCATGTCGAGGGTGGTTTCAGCCACCCCTGAAGGGCTATATTTTTCATATTACTTGCAAAATGTAGGTAAATACATTTAAAAGTTGACGTATCTCGGGAATTTTTTTTGAAAAATCATTCACCACCCCGCTAGCGAATATATTCCAGTTAAAGTCTCCACCGTGTATATGAAAGCAGCAATTATCGTGACAGTGAAACATTAAAACCGCGATTTTCAGTTTTTTTAAATATCTATCACAGAAACAATTTGAAAACCAGTGTTTAAACATTATATTTGTAATCAGCCTAAAATTATCTAAATTATTGCCTAAAAAAATTATTGCTTTTTGGTGAATTATGACGCAATTGATGACAAAATCTTCGTGTGATAACCTTCTATATACATCATGAAATTTGAATTTAGAAGTTGGAACAGAATAATATACATAACTAAGGACTTTTGTAGTCATCAATTTGTTGATAACTTCCTCAAAGGCTTTCACACCAAGCTTTTGTCAAATAAATAGATAGATTCCTGGTCTAGCAGTGTTCGTCGAATTTTTCCTCGTTGATCCTCATTTTCTCAGTTTCTTCAGAATAATTTCCTAAGTTAACAGTCTCTATATAAGAAAAAACGGTAAAATAAATTCGACAGGCACGACAAGACCCCGTAACCATGAGTTTACTAATACCTTTCCTTCCAGATCCAACTCTTAGGCACAACGGTATAATCAGGTTCATGATCATACTCTCAGTCTTGTCCTGCGTAGGGAACACGGAGCTACCACCACAAACTTGCTCCAGTGTGCAAGTATCCTGGTTGAAAAACAAAAAGAAAGTCCGGAACATTGAACGGACCCTGTCGATAACAGACTACGTGAATACAGCGCAAAGTATAACTTATAGACCACAGAATCGCTAAGCGAGCAGTTGTTTTTCGGTGCCGCCATGATGAGAATTTGATGGGAAGATACTCACGGTTGTACACCCATCTATGTAAGTACTAGAGGTGGTCCTTCGAGGTTGATATACATCGAAAGCAAAGCCAGCAAAAAGCAGCCACAAAAATTGTGTTGGGGAAGTTCGAACGTCTTGAAGAGATGCATCGCAATAGTTGCTGAGCACTAAGAAGTATAGAGCCAAAGAAACAAGAGCGCTTGTAGCTTAGATCGTATTAGTTTGTACAATTTAACAACTTTTTCAACAAACTGTGAGAATATATTTTTTATTTTTATAAGTCAAGAGATCATTCTTTGGTAAAGATGTATAAAAGATCGGCTATTTATGTTTTTATCACCGTTTGTTTTATATTTACACTGAAGCTCAATTTCTCGAAACATTTCAGTAGCCATATGTTTCGAAAAGATAACATCTAAATAAATACCTCAAATATGAAGGTATTCATCTGATGCTCAAAAAAAATAACTACTTTCCATCAAATAAACTTATACCACAAATGTTTACTATTAGGGTCCTGAAAGGATGCTACAACGCAGGGTCGGACTCGTAATCCGTTTTGTCATTGACAGGAGGACATATGAGAGACTAAAAAGACAGAAGAAACAATGTGTTAATAATGTATATACACATCGCTTGTGTCATTCAGAAACACTGACTATCTTCATTGATTGAGCATACGTTGCCACAACCAGTAGTCTTTCTGCATTTCTTGTTGTTAAATGTGACCGATTTGGCCTCTACATATGGTTGTAGAAGGAAAATAAACGTTCCACATCTACTGAAGTTAAAGGTGCAAATTCAAAATAGTTCACTGGGCAGAGGATGAAACATGGACAGAGGACGACACACCACGTACATTATTTTCACGAATTTCGCACAGTTGTGTGTATCACTAACAATTGTTTGTTGTTACTAACATCAGTAAATTATTATTTTTTACATCTACAGAGGACAATGCACGTGTTACTACTACATATTTCTATACCTTTAGCCGTTGTTTGCAAAACCCGTTTACTAGCTATCAATATTGAGGGAGAAATATCTGAAACACCTATAATTCGTATCAGAACATTAACGACCTTATTACCGCAAAAATCTGTTGTTTCGTCCATTGACAGTCACAGAAATTTGTTGCGTAGTATATCTTCTTTGATATTTCCCGTGATATATTGATATGGCTTCTGTAAATATGTTTTACGCAATGTATGGCTGTGGCAATGGAAAATCGGAAACATATTTGGCAAAAAACGTCCAAAGTGAATATTGTCGCCCACGTTCCACTACAGGAACTCTAAAAGAAATACTTACACGGTGTAAAATACGTATGTTCACCGTTTATTAGTTAATCGCTTTCACATAAAATTATTTTAAACCCGGCATTCTACCGTTCGTCCTCTTCATCCTCGTTCCTCGTTCCTCGTTCCTCGTTCCTCGTTCCTCGTTCCTCGTTCATCCTAAATTTCGACACTGGAACGCTCGCTATATGAATAAATTGTATACAGTAAGCGGCACCCTAATGCGTACATAGCCGAATGAAGGGCAATTGATAATTTAACTTCTTTATTGAGCAGATGGAAACATGAGGTGAGAACCAACCGCGATCTAGTCGCTAGCGCAGGCGTATGAAAGGCATCCGGTCTGTTAGTAAGGCTGTTTGAGTTAAAATTTGAAATACCATTTTATATTTTATTCTGGTCTAGTGCCTGATTAGAAAAGTGCGTTATTACGAGCGTATTGTAGAAGCACTACATACATTCATAAAAATAAAAATGGATATTTATCACATTGACCAAAAAGTTCGAATTATTAAATGGTATTTTGGTGGTCAGTCTGTAAGGGATATTAAAGCCATTTTTAACGAAACATTTCCCAATAGGCGAGTCCCCGAGCGCTGTCGCAGTTTGCATTTGACATGCGCAGATGCTACTAACATGAATATGGTGATTACGTCAGATTTCGGCGAATCTCGACAGAGGCGGACTCGGGTCATTATTATTACAAAACGATAGTTTACAGAAAATTAAAACGTACTAAGGGGCTAACTATTACAAAATGGAGCCGTATTTAAGTGTGGTAATGTTAGTGGTCCCAAAACATGGCACTTAAAAGAACTTATCCACGAAGCTCATAAAATTTCTACCTAAAATGCGAAGAAATTTGATTCACGAGTTATAAAGTTATAATGACAGTTAGATTTTTAATGACCAGTTATAAAAGTAGGGCATACAGGATCCGTGTTGTTGCCATAGATCACAAATCGGTGATAGCAGTACACTATTGCTTTCTTCGTCTCTTGTTAAACAATTGCGGTTTCCTTACAATTGATTAGAATTTACTTCATCAATTTTACCTTTAAACCGACAAAATATTCGAGTCTTACTTGCCAAATTTTTATACCCGCCAAACGGATATTTGACAGGTCTGCCCTTGAAGGAAGACTCGTTTTTCCAGGGTATACCTGTTCCAAATTCCTGCTCCCATAATACCTGTTTTGAGACAAGGAATACTCTAATATTTCGTCAGATTAAAGGTAAAATAATTAAGTAACACAAAATCAGCTGTAATAAATTTGCAACTGTTTAACAAAAGACGAAAAAAAGTTGCAAAAAATATGCCCTGCAAAATATCATACGCTAGTTAAAAAGTAATGTTACTCTTTTTATCAAACAACTTATGAGTTTTAATTGAGTCCTTTTAAGTTTCATTTTTCGTGACCACTGACATTACCACACCTAAATACCGTCGTGTAATAATACGCTTCATAGTACGTTTATTCGAATATTCACTAATGTATTCTGATGTATTTTCTGTGTATCATTTAATATGTTGTTAATATCCACCTATGTACGCATTAGGCATTAGGCTGCCGCTTACTGTATAGTCTTTCCTTGAATCCACCACAGGAGAGTGCCAGTCCGTTACCAGGCACGGTCAAGAAATACTCTCGTACATCATTTACAGAGCGCTAAAAAAATATGGTTTATACTTTAATTATCATAGAGTTGTATAATGCCGACCCTGCGTTGTAGCACACTTTCCGGACCCTATTTATTTTGTAGGTATCTAATGAATTTTAAAGTAACCATGCATAAAATGTATGTTCCCACTGGATGTTATTAATTTTACTTCGCGATACATCTCTCGACAGACATCTCGATGTTAGTGTAAACATCAATATTTTGAAATAGAATATTTAAGAATTCCTACGTACCGTCGTATTTTGGATTTGCAGAGCAATCAACCTCACAACCATGGAACAGAAGTGTGGGGGTGGTGCTTGGCTCATTAAAGCAGCAGTTGCGCTGGAGACGCCTTCCGTGGTACATGAATCGCTAACGATCAGCCCCTGAAAGGATACACAACTAATGAATTTGTTTGAGACGTTTGTAAGATGTCAATTGTTAGTAATGAAATTACTTTAGCTCATTTCATCCAATGAACTTGATAATATGAATTGTTTCCAAAACTACGTTCAAAACTAAACTACTTTCAACTCAACAAGCCGTCCTCGGGCATAGTTTTGCGATATCCTCAAAACAGGACAAATAACTCAGCTCCCTGAAAACCAAAATTGCCCCCTTACTCTGCTCTTTTTTTTCTTTTTGACAATATATTCGACGAAAACTTTATTATCTTGATTTGAAAGTTTTTGCTTCTTTCTCCTTTTATTTTAAATTTTACTCAAACGAAGTCGGCCTTTTTTATTTAGGATGCTCGTTAAACAATTTCTTTTTAAATAGAAGGTCAAAATTAGAAAACAAGTGAAACGATGACAAAATTCAAATTTTGTTCTGTAAAAACTAGTGCACTAGTGCCAGTGGTGTTAGTTACATCTCATGAAATATATCATACCTTTAAGGATGGTTTTTCTCAGATATCGTGAAAACCGTTAGAAATAAAATTACGAAATTTACTACTCTACTTTGTTTCCTGATGCTTATGTAATTACAACTATTTCAAAATTACCGTACCTAGAACGTTAGGAGATACCGTGAATTTAATTCTAACATTTTTGCATGTCCTTTTTGCAATTTATAACAAGGTATATTACAGTAGACACCAAATTTTAGATTAATTGTATTACTTTTGAATTTGGATATGATACATCGATTCGAGTAAATATAACAATTTAAAAACTTCCTTCATTTGCTTTCATGACCTTAAAATGAAATATGGAGGAGCTTTATTGAAAATCCAGCGTAAACGCAAGAGGTGGCGTCTGCAGTGTGCAGGGATGGGCAAGATCTAACCCAAACAAACGCTAACAAAAGTTAAGCTAATTTTGTTTGTCTAAAGTTGATGAATTTATATTTTTTAATAAAAACTTTTTTAATGGTTTCCATTTCATTCTCCCTCTTACTTTTATCTTTGTGACTACTTAAAAAAAATCACCATGAATATATTGCAGGACAATGAGGGTGACTTATGAGAGTTGAAATTAGTCAGAATCTACTAATGTAAAGTTTGGCATTTCACATCCCACCCCATGAAAATTTCTAGACTATAACTTTTACCTGACAGGTGTTTATAAGAGCTTTTATGTGAGACCAGTGTATGATGTACGGATATTTCACCATGGTATCGTAAATACCCTTCAACAAGCCCGCGGCTGCATCCCAATCCGTATTTCTCTGTAACACAATATTGTTAATTATGTATATATCAAATAGTGTGAAAAAAATACCCTAATTGATGGTTTCTTCGATATCTTTTGAAAAACTTTATCTAGCCTTCTTAGAATGGTAACGAGAGCAGGTCGCATGGCGTCATTCGCCCAGTCGGTGGAGGGCAAAATGTAACTCATATAATGCTGCAATCCACGACATCCCATCGATTCAGGATCGTATGGAGATACCTTTAGCAAGGTATGAGCGATGTCTGCTAAACGCTAACGAAGAAAAAATTTGATCATCACTTCTTATACATCTTGAAGATATATAAAAAAAGGGTAAGGAGAAAAATCAACATTGTCAAAATTTTCAGTATGACAAAAAAAATATTTCTACCGACCAGATTTATATTATTTTAAATTATATTAAACCAATTTGGTTGTTGATTGTTGCATGAAACTATAGCGGGGCGGGATCCAGAGATGTAGAAAAGATACATGTAGGTATCAGCAAACGGTTTAAAGAATCATTTTTCTACATTCAATTTTATAAGTAATAAAAAATCATTAGTGGAGTCCAAGTTGTCTAACATTCAGTTATCCTTTTTGTCATATGAACGTCATGGGGTTAAAATTACCAATGTCGGAGATATTCTCGATTTTTATATTTTTTATCTTTGGTTTTTAAATTTTTCTTAAAATTTACCATCAAAGTAGTCATGAATGTAAACAGCTAATTTTAAAAATTAAATTAACTACTATTAATCGCTACTTCTGAAGAATGCTTTAAGAATAAGTTAAATGCTGCTTATAAATAGAGAGGGCTTGTATATCTAGCAGATATTGCTTGAAATATCGGATAGTTCTTACTATAAATTTTTTTCTATTCTTTTGCATCTGTTTAAAATGTTATACTTTTTGGAATATATGATTATTTTTATTTCATTATTTTATTATTTTTGTATTAGATTAAAATATCTTCTTGTTAAAAGGCTATGGTCTTTTTGACATTTGTTACTTTGACATTACTATTGTTGAAACCATCCTTTTATATTTGGTAAAATATACCACTTCAACCTCAACATTATTTCTGTATTTGCTGATTAGCTATAAGCATATACCAAACACCTTTCCTAATTAAAGATAATATTTATTTCCGGTTTTGTATGCATTTCATTGTATATATTTAAATATGTTGATATTGTTGATTTTCGATTGAACTAATAGAAATAATTTGATTAGTTTTCTGATAATTAACCTGTTATTTACGTATTCTTATATTATAAAGGCAATTATTGGTGGTTAATTATTGTTCAAAGTTTTGTTTTGTTTTGTTGTTATGGCTAGCTTTATGAGAATTTTAAGAAAAATCTTAAAACCCAAAAAAAAATCGAATATATATCCGAAATTTGGTACTTTTACACCCCAAATGTACTTGCGAGCAAAAAAAGAATTGAAAGTTAGACAATCTTGTACCAAAAGAATACAGGGTGTTCTATTTGAACTAAACAAGTTCTCTTAATTTGAAATTGGCAAAATGTAATGCACTAAAAACTCACCCTGTATATTAAATGATGTAGGTAGTATTTACATCACAGGAGGATAGTATTTACGGTATTACAGAAGTTTGACATGCGAGAAAGGTATTATAAAAATTAAAAAAATAATTACCACATGCGATTTGATATCAAGTAACTCAATCATCTTCCCGTCTTGGTTGTTCTTCCTGTTGAGCTCCTGAAGTCTGTTAGTGGCCCTGCACATGAACTCGCCTACGAGAGATAAGAGTACATCTCTCGGTCTTCTGTATTCGGCCCTTAACACTTCGGAATCTTCAACGTCGTGTTCGTACATGCTCTTTGCTCTTGAATGTTCGCTCATGAACTTCGAATGCGAATCGTCCTCGAAATCGAAACCAGGGGAGTAAGGTCCTCGGCTGTAGTTTCTTTGGCTAGAACCTTTGTGTTCTGGACTCGAACGGTAAGGGCCATTATAACTCCTGAAATGCAATAGTTGACAAATAGTAAATCAAAGAATTTCATTTGACGAAAAGAATCTACTTAATGTTTTAATACTTTTATGGTTTTAGTGAACAATAAACGTTAAGGCGACGACATGGAGGACCCCCTCTAGTGCACTTAAATGGGACTAGACGTCTTCCGGTGGAACTGATAACGGTAACAGCCACCAGATGTCCTTCCCGCAGCACACCACCAATGTTAATCCCATTAAGATCATTAATGAGCGATATGAATTAAATAGAAAATAACAACTCACTTTGTCAGAGCTTCGCAGTTATTGACCAGTGTTTTAATGGCAACCGCCAACTGGTGAATAATTTCTTTCTCCGTTTTTCCTTCTCTATTATAGCTAGGCATCTGAATTTGTTTTACGTAACAAGGCAGAATAGCTTCGAGGATTATCTGCAGAAATTATTTTATTAGTTTGTGTCAGTAAGGACTGACTGTTGGATTTACCAGCATCTGATAGCCCCTGACACTTTCTGAAGCATAAGAGACCACCATCACGCACATCGAGATGCAATCCAGTATCGTTACCATTTCGTTCTCGTCATGATAACAGAAGTCTATAGCTTTTAAGGGTTTCTCTTCTTTTACCAATTCCGCTATATTAAGTGGGTCCGGAGAAGGCGTTTCCAAACTTAGAAGGAGATTGAATAGGCAGCTTGACTGGATCTGCAAGGAATTTGTAGCAGAAGTTAGACATCGGTCATTCTGCGCGAAGGAAAAGAAATTCACGTAATCGTCATTTTCAATAGTCATTTCGTAATGGAGAACTTTACTTTAAAATAAGACGATCTTTTAATAAACGCGATGTATTGAAGTCAGAGGCGATTATACATATAATAAACTTGTTGCAAGCAAAAAATGTTTTTGATTTTTTTAAATTATTTTATTTATGTTAACTAACGACATTGAATGTGTCAAAGCCAGATATCTCGAAAACGATGGGAAGTGTGGGTACCTTTTTTGAATAAAGAAGGCAGAAAACCAGAATTTTTAATACAAAATTAGATACCTTCAACCATCAAAAAGTTCCATCGTTTTTATGACCATAGTATTCCTGTTAGTTCTCTCTATGAACTACAATATGAACTACAACCAACCTGTTACATTTCAATTCCTCGACACCTAAAATTTCCAACACAAAAAAAACACAAAATTTATGTGATACAATCTAGATACATACAAAACATGCTGCCAATGGAATTAGGTACTACTTCCATATCCAATTTTTACACATTTAATTAGATTAAAGCGTTAAAAACATCAGGTGACTCTTAAAAGTGTGATATTATTATATTTTCAGACATTTAGTACATGATAACTCCAGAACGCGTTATATATAAAGATCATTTTAGTCACGTCCATATAGGTCAAATGACCTAGTGACAGTGTTCAGTATTTATCTACACAACTCAAATAGCGTAGATATGCATTGCAACCATTAAGGCATTTCAATTCAAGTACATTATTTACGTCACGTTAAAGAGTTTTGCCACAATAAAAAAAGGTTTTATATAATTTTTGATATAGGTATCCACTGTGCATCGTGTTAGTAGTTTAATTTTTTTTACCATAAGTACTGAAAACATAATTAATGATTAATAAGTTTTAAGACTTCCAGCTTCCAGTTATCTTTAGTTTTCCTCTTAAAACCTAAATTAGTGAAGATGAACAACTTTTCTTGTAGGTAAGTTTGTTTAAATTTTCCTTTTGTTAGTTATTAAAAAGATACAGAACACCTAGACTATGATCAGTTGACTATGATACGAATCATAAAAGTTATACAGGTCACGAAGGGCATGAAGGTCATATGGGTCATATAGGTCACAAAGGTCTTTTTGGTTATAAAAATCATAAAAATCAAATGGGTCCTAAAAGTCATATATATATGATAAACGTTTACAGGTCATTTAAGGTCACGAAGTTCATAGCATTCATAAAGGTCGCAGTAGTCATAAAGGCCTATAGATCATAGAGATCCATCATATCTTAAAAGTCATATATTTCATAAAGACTAGAAAGGCCAGAAAGTCAATAAAGGATGTATCCAAATTTAACACTTGTAAAAATACAAACAAATGTTTTTAAAGATTTAGTCTGATTAAATATTGAAAAATTTGATGTGAAAGTAGTGATTCCCTTTATTTTTTTCCACAAATTCACCTTATGAGCATCTCCGTAAGTCCCTCCTCATCAGTGTCTAACATGGCCGACACAGATCCGAACATTTGCAGGATAAACGGTTTTCTATTCATTAAGTAGAATTGTTTAACGGCGTACTCGATGGTCGTCGTTACGAGTTTATTTGTTTGATGATTTGAATATATCTTCAGCAAAGTGGGCATTATCAGTAGGTACCTGAAATAAATACACAGTTTTGTTTTTTATTTGTTTTAGTATTTTTGATGCAAATTTTGTGATATATAAACTAGATTTCACTTTTAAAGAGTTTTATACATACTAATTATTCCACAAAATTTGACAAGTTGACTTCAATTTATTTGAATACGTGTAAATCAGAAATTGAGCCCAATTCATTGTTCGCAATAAATTGTAGAATTAGAACTTGTTTTAATTTCTTGCCCAATTACAAAGTTTTTGTGAGTGCAAGAGTGGTTTTGTTTGTGTGGTGGAGAAGTCTAACATATTAGAAATAGTGAAAATAAGTTAGAGTTTGATGTTTGATACATCAAACTCTAGCATATTAGAAATAGTGAAAATAAGTTAGAGTTTGATGTATATAGGAAAGAAACCGCGACTCTTAGATATATTCCCAACGATTCAGACCACCCTTTTCAACATAAAATGGCAAGTTTTAATTTTCTAATTCACCGTTTGTTAAATTTCCCCTTCAGTAAAGAGAGGTTAGAACATGAGAAACAATTAATTAAGAATATATGTAGCTAAGAGTAACGGTTACGCAGTCCATTTAATAGATAAGTTAATAAGGAAGCATAAATTTAAGAGAACCCTGTACAATTCCACGACTTTTCGTAGAGATACTGACAATTCGAAATTTGCTTCGTTATCATATGAACCTCAATTCATTCGCGGTTTAGATAAAATTTTTAAAAATATTAATATCAATTTGGTTTATAATTCTAAAAATAAACTACAGACGCTTTTGGGTAACCCCAAAGACAAAATCAACAATAAGGAAAATTCAGGAATATACGAAATAAGTTGTAAAGATTGTGATCAAAAGTATATTGGGCAAACAAAAAAGATCTATTTTGACTAGATTTAAAGAACACATGGCTCATTTGAAATATGGCAGAACAGAAAAATCTTGTGTTGCCCAACACGCTTTTGACAAAAACCATAGGATAGACATAAATAATTTAAAATTAATTAGAAATGTAACAAACAGTAGACAGTTGGATGCTTTTGAAAGTTTAGAAATCATTAAGTGTAACAGTAGTATGAATAAGGACAATGGGTCCGATACCTACCAGTCCACTGTTTGCTCCCACTGATACCCACCAGTCCACGGTTCAGTGAACCGTGGCAACAAATTTAGTATAAAGAGTGCAAGTGTGTAGGCTAGAATTTAGTTTTAATCTTCTCCTGAAGATGCCTTGGTTGGCGAAACGCGCGTCGAGAAAAGTGTAATAGTTCGGTGTTTCGTGGAAAACGTCCAGTTTTTTTTTTAATTAATTGTGTTGAAGAAACGAACAGTGGAAATTGTTCTTAACTCATCTGAATTTCAATGATTGAAAATTGCACCCATCAAGTGTTTCTTACCCATTTGTGGAAAAAATATTTTTGAAGTGGAAAGCTGCATTAATATACGTGGCCGTGACGTATCTGAGTATGCAGGCGTCCTCGGAATGCAGCACCAAGGCTCCGTTTAAGACGTTTACAAACAAATGAATGTCGCCGGAGTAGGCAAAATTACCCGCCATCGCCTCGAACATCCTAGCTATCAGTCTCACCCACATGAACTTGTGGAGAACGTCAAGCCCCAGCAGCTCTTTGCCCAACGGTCCGGACTTGTATAGATCCAGGTCGGATTCTAGAGCCTTCCTCGGAAAAGAGGGCAGTTTCATGAGCTCCTCGTGAAGGAACACTACTCTTTGAACGACCTATTGGAAAAGCCGAAGTTATGAAAGTAAATAATGATAATTATTTTCTCACCATGTCGACATTTTTCAAAATGGCCCATGTTAAAAGAACCTTCCCAATTTCCACAAATTTGTGCAACAGTTCCTGGTTCTGCAACGCGTTAAAAGCTATATCTGGCTTCATATGCACCAGTTCCAATTGTGGATACTGAGACCTCTTGAAGAAGTAGTAATCGCGTACGTACGATGAAGGATTTCGTATCTGATCTGAAAGAATTTTGAATTGAGGAACTTTTGAGGAACTGAATCTTTTTATACGCGTTATTGCCTTACGGGTTTTATAGTCGACTAAAAGAACTCTTTATGTTTGTTTTCTTCAATGCCGAAGAAATCTAACCCTTCCCTTAGTATTTGGCAAAACTGCGTATCTTCTTGTACGGGAAATTGTGAAGGAATGCCACCAGCATCAGGATCTACAACAAGCAGTTAAAGAAGTGTTTGACGAAGATGGTGATGATGCCATGGAATTTAAAACAAATGTTTTGAAAACTTATTTTGAAAATTCGACTTCAAAAGCAATAACTGTAAATAAGTTCTTGTTGCATATACGTATACCTATATATTTTGACCGTGGTATAGAATTGTACTACGGTGAACATACGTATTTGAAACATAAACTTTTGTTCATTCTTTCTAATGGAACAAATTTTTAGTTAAAGAAAGGCGATACCTTGCGGTCCGTGTACGATAATTTTTTTAGCGGAAGGAACATTTGCTGTAAGTAGGATTGAAGCGTCGCACTGTTCCTTTCGCAGAATCTGTTTCAGATCTTTGAACATTATGCCATGGACACTGTGCACCACCTAAACAGATAATAATTTTAAAAAGATTACATGAAAATTTGATAATTACAGTTAGTAGTTATCATTTGCAAATTTACCCTATATGTTTAAAATTAGATTACATAGGTCTTCAAATAATATGAAATTTTCAAATGGTGATATTACGAGTATATGAGTAGTCATTTCCTTTGCAATTTTCTGCGCAGAATATGAATACAATCTTTAAATTTTCCCGTCGGAAGGGTCATGATTTTTAGAAATCTGATATTATACTCGCATGTTCATATAAACGGGCACGGGTAGCCGAGTGGGTTAAAGCACCGTCTTTCCAGTCGCGATACCTCTGTGCCCGTTGTTCGAGTCCCGGCTGGGAAGAGGATTTTTAGTTGTCTCGCTTTCTCTGTCAGGACTTGATATGCAACCACTAGTATACTGTGGTTGCATAGATGCCAATCCAACCGCACATGCCCTAGATTTGGTAATGTTCTGAGTTTTCTGGGTTTCCTCAGAACTGTAATGCACTAACTGCAAATGCGTTACCGAAATAATCTTAAGTCGCTCCCAGTGCGCCATGGCGAATAATAATAATAGCCACTCCTTCCCACACAGATCCCTGAGAGGACCTAAGGGGTTACTCTTCAGAGTAATTATAGGGTGAGTATTATTATTATTATTATATATGGGATACGTATTATTGAAAAAAAATGTATTTCTAGCCTTAGTCAAAGGACATCAAATATGCCGTTACCTCCCGGGCTATTATGTAAGTCACAATTATGTAAGCGCGGTAACTGCCATCTCTCGTCCCTGCGGCCGACTTGGCACGTTAGCTTGTTGCGCACGGCTACTTTTCTAGAGAAAGGCAGCTTGTCGTTTCATTTGTTTATATATCTTAATCAAACAGAGCTGTTTTGAGTATTGTTTTCACATTATTGAAATCAGTCACATATGAAATATTTTTGTCATTGACAAGGTCCACTTTCACTATTTTTAGCTTACCAATTATTACACAAATACTTTTTAGAAACTAATTTCGATTTTTAGAAAAAATATAAAATAACCTCGCCATCTTTAATTACAATGTCAAAAAAATATGTGCCAGGACTGTGATAAAATGTTTATTATGTCAGAATAAACTCAGTTGCGTCTAGTATAGATGTAAACCTCACTGACACCTTGTATATAAAATCTGATAAAAATTTGAAACAAAAAATAATACGTTTTATGAAGATAGTAACCTCACAAAATTTGTTCACTTAAAAACGGAACGTCCTAAAATCAATTAACACTACATAGTTACTCACCATCCATAAGAGAGAAAGCGCCGAACCGATCAGCTTCTGGCCATCTTCGTGGGGACTTCTCACGTAGAACATCACGTAACCTATGATGTAATTGTACAGCGCAAAGGCCGCCTGCTGCAGCAATTTCGGTATGAACCGTATTAGATGCCTGAGTATCTTGAACATGAGTTCTTGTTTCTCGCGCGTCAGTCTTTCCAGGATGTACCTTAGGAAGAGCGCGCTGTCCTCCACGAGGCATGTCCAGATCACTTGGTAGGAGACTTCGTAAACAGCGTTGCCATCCGCAGACACAGCTGCGTCGTCCAACAGATTGATGATCTGGACGACGGCCGAGCACAGGCAGGAAGGAAAAAGTGAGTGAGCAGAATGAAGATGATGGATCGTGTTCCGGGGTTGACCTTCTGCCTGTTCGTCGTCGACTGTAAACACTACGTATGTATTTACTCCTGACAATTTTGGCCCTTAGAGCCGTATATAATAAATCGATGAAAGATTTTGATGTTTACTTACTAACTAATACTATATAATCTACATCTTAAATTTTTCTATACTTTCTTATACTTCGATACTACATTTAGACAATAATATATTTATAAATTGCGGAACACGGTTTTTAAACTCCCAGAGATCACGCAGATTGTTGCGCCCAGATTTATTGCGCACAAATTTCTTCAAATTAAAGAAGACATCCGTTGAAACTAAACTATGGGATGAAATAAATAGCTTCCAACTTGCAAGCAAGCCTTTAAAGTACAAAGAACATTCAATGGTATATCTGTTGACGACCGGGAATAATCCTCGTTTTGATACAGGCATTGTTAATGGACATTTTAGCTAAGAAAACACATTGTCACCTCTACAACTTGAAGCTAAATGAAACACTTGTAAAGGCTGTCAGCAAAAGAGAAGACCGCATGGCATGTACTAACAGCTTCGCCTCTGCTGAGCTGTAACTGCTCCGTCTCATCAACAAGAGGATCCATATTGGATAAACGTTGACCATCCTTGGCCATCACAAGGAATAACCCCCTGAAGTAACGTCGTCACCTTTTTCGAAACATTAGGAAGACTGATGACTTAGATAGATTGAACTCCCAAAGGAGGAAGCAGAAGAGGCCTGAGTGTTGCAATCTTTTGAAGGCCACTCTTTCAGGCTTCCAGAATCCAGAATAAGTTATTTTTACCAGTTTTGCTATTTATTACGTTGTCATTAATTACTCAGCGCAGAAATGTTGCAGTAGCCAGAAAAGTTTTATTGGAAGTTTAATTATTGAGTTGTTGCACGCATGTTATCTTCTAATTATATCGTGATTCAGAAAGAAATTGTCACCTACAGTACTGCTCTACAGTTATTCAGTTTTTTTGTTAACTTTTCACTTACCCTCCTCGTGTTCTTCACTCGTATGATGTAGGCTAGGCTCGTGAGCGGCTTGCATAGTAATCGGTATTGTAGTAATCAAGAACTTCTCCCTCTCCTCTCTCTTTTTATCGTCCTGAGCCTGCAGCGCCATTTTAATCAATTCTGTCTGCTGCTTCTTTCGGGTTTTAGTTGCCGTAACCAATGATCTCTAAAAATAAAGGGACTAGTGGTTGTTTAAGTTCAGTCAAAGCAACATACATGTCTTTCTTGATTGATAGTCACTTCCTCGACTTTAGTTTTCACTAACAGTTCCCAGGGAGAGTCTACGACATCTAGTGATTCAATACCTATTTTGGGTGAGGGCAGAGTGAACTCTATACCAGGTGGCGGAACTTTGAAGAGCACCTGAGCGCTCTCTTCCATTCTGGGCCACACCTGGTATCGCATTTTCCACAAAACTTGGAACCTGAAATCATATGATTCACTCAGTTATAAAACCCAAAAGTGCTTTGTTTTACCTCAAGATTGCGTTTATTCGCACTGTACAATCGGGATGGGAAAGCCCGTGTTGCATAATATCTGACACCTGTTGAGGTGCTTTAACAGCACCGAGAATAAACAGAGAGGCGGCGCAGGCTGTCACTTCTTGGTTAATCTCCAAAAGTAGTTCCCAAGCAACTGGAATGATGTCCACGAAATGTTCTTCGTTCAGTATTACTGCTCCTTTTAGCAGCACGGCTAATGGAGAATGGAAAGCGTCTTTAACCTAAAAACGTTGAAACCAATGATATGGTGGAATGGACAAGTTATGAAGCTTTTGTATTGGTTAAAAATATTGAATTTTGATATGATTGTGAACCTACTTGACTCTTGAGGTACTTTAAAATTGGTGGTAGTTCCTTAGGCTTATCGGTGTTAGCAGTCTTTGGATCAGATCCAACGTCGGATTCGGCTAAATCTTTAGAGGATTCTTTAGATGCTAGTTTGCCCATCTGAGACCCATCAAAGGTTCTATCGATCCTATCAAATATTAATGATAGGATCACTACTTATATCGACTGTTTATTTAATACTTACTTGTCCTTTTTCCCTACACTGTCTTTCCTTCTGATGGGGGAAACGGTCGAGCTCGTCTGATCAGAAACTTTTCTGTTCTGATTCTTATCTTTTTTATTGGATTTCTTTTTGCTTCCGACGTCCATACTCAGTTTGTCATCTACAACACCAAATTCTTCGCCATACACCTTCCTTACCGCTTTCACGAGTCTGCTACAACCCCGCATAACGCGTCGATGGCAAAACGGGTGACAGAAATTTTGGTGGGGACAGTAGTAATAAAAGGAATTTGCTACTTGAACCATAACCTAAAGACATCACAGTTACAAATTTAGAATTGCGATTGGAATTTAACTTTACTGTACAGTTGTTATTGTACAACTTACTTTCATCCAAGGCATATTCTTTGTTGAGTCGTCTGTATCGTTACTGTCACTTGGACTCTCCGGTGGTTGGTCATCACTTAGTACTCCAGGAGATTCTTCACCACTAACTTCTCCAGCTACCCCTGGTTCTGATGTATCACTTCTGTCTGAGAGAGAACTAACTTTTCTTTTAGACTGAATGGAGTCCATCCTTTTAACAGCTTCTGGTATTCTCCCTAAAAACCAAAATACAACTATAATAAAAAACCTTCTTCCTCCATATAAATTATAAGAAAGTAGTACTGGTTAATTTAAAGCTAACTTACAATCCATTTCCACGTCCTTTCCTTCTTTTGTGCTTCTCCTAAGTTTTAGACTGCGTCTTTTAAAGGAACCACCCGTAGGAGCTGCAGTACCCCTGCGAAGTAGGTACGGTCTGGGTTGTTGTCCTGCCCGTTTGCCATCCTCCCCTTGCAGCATCGCCTACAAAAATTGAAATGAAAGAAAAACGCTTCCTAACGAGTTATTACTATTTCCGCATATATTTTTTTCATAATTAATTAGACTAAATATCTAAAAATATTAGTTTTTTTGGAAGTGAGATTTGGATATAACCTTTATAACACGTAGCCTGTATGACATTATATATTACTTTCGCCCCCTTTAGGAGCTACACATACAGTGATGGGCAAAAGTGTGTACCACATAATATTATGTGAAGGTAATAGAGATATTGATATGAAATTTTATATGTGAAAATTGGCATTAAAATAGTCCATAACTTGAATTTAGCTTGAAGTATACAGTATTCCAAAAAAACGATGATGTATTCAAGTTTTTTTTTAATGAAATACCCTGTATGTTTTCACATTTCCCGATACACTCTGATGAGCCGATTTTAACGAACTAACATACTTGATATCCAAAGTGAAACTAACTAACTTTTCTCACACAACTTTTTTTATTGAAAACTAAAAAATTGAGACAAAATCTAATTATTATTAGATTTATTAATAATGTGGAAATACATTTAATGTGTTATAAGCTATGAGTACCTAGTAATTTCCAATGTATTTTTTTTGAAATTCCTCAGTTATACTCTGAGTCGATTGTTGTTAGGTCTTTGAAAATAAACTTTGGGCTTTAATTAACACACAGAGGAAGTAGTTCAGTAAAGGTCGAGGAACCACACAGGCCATTCAATTTCACCAATTTCTTCGTTTAATCCACCTGTAAAGCTCTTGATTAATAGATCTCGAACAAAATGAAGATAATGAGGTGGTGTCCCATCCTGATAAAACCAGATTCCAACCAGAAACCAGATCAGGAAGTCCTTTTTCCTTTAAGGCAGGATTATTTAGTTATTCAATAGCTCTAATAATTTTGGTCTAGTTAAATTTCTATTTAAAAAAATGGCTCTATAATTCGATTTCTGTAAATATCAGCCCGAATCATATTTTAAAGGTGATGCGTAGAACTACTTGCATCTAGTGAGACGCACTCATTTTTTATCAACTTCTTCAGGGCTTAATTAGTGAATAGTGAAACTATTTTTGTCGCGAAATCTAATAATAATTAAGGTTTATCTCAATTCTTTAGTCCTCATTAAAAAAAATATGTGAAAACTAAACTGCTCGTCAAAATTAGCGTAACACTTTTTAGAGAAACGCCATTTGCGTTCTATTCGGGCTAGAGACCTACGGTTTTTAAATTTCGGTCGCCTATAGCATTGATTTTAATACCCCGAAATCCATACTCTGTGACTTAAAGGGTTTAGCGGCAAGACTTACAGGATGGGCAGAGAAGGACTCTGGGTAGTAAAAACCTTATCCTGATACATATTAAGACCCTCCCCAATAAGTCTTGATTGTTTGGTCGATGTCCCACCTCTTTTTCAGCCCCCGTGAACCACCCCTCTACAATCATGCTGGGTTTTTCATTATTAGACCTCTGTTGGACGATTATATTGATCCTAATGCTGCCTAATAAATTGGTGTAGGGTACCACAATTGGGTTTAATTCTTTTTGCAAATTTTAATTTAATTTTGCATTCCAAGTCGTCCATCTCCTTCAAATCGTCTTATAGATCTCTAAAAAAATGTTTACTGATTGTAAGTGAAAATTCATGAAAGAGAGCTTGTTGGGTAGGTGCAACCTTCCTTTGCACTCCTGTGATCCGATAATCGAGAAATTCGTGAGAGATGCTCGGTGCGACAAGTGCTCTTTGCTACTTGTTCGCATGAACCATCGACAGGGCCTGCGCCTGCAAGTTAGGCCACCCAAACAGTTCCTGTATCCTCTATTCTTGCGAGTGAAAGCCTATTTGGGTAATATTAGGAAAGCCTACTTGTCGCGAGCACCGATCGCTCACAAATTTCGCAATTATCGGTTTACACAAGTGCAAAGGAAGGTTGCGCCTACCTAAGGAGCCCTTTTCCACGACTTTCAGCAACTCATTTTTTTTTAGAGGAGGGTAAAAAAAAGGAGGCCCATGGGACACAAAAGACGATTTAAAGGGGACAGACGACTCGGGGTGTGCCAGACAAAAGGTTTAGAACCACCCCACGCATAGAAACCTGCTTACAGCCCCCTCAATGGGGTATATTTTCAGGGGGTGGGTTAGTAGTTTAATTTTAGTAGCCGTACCAACCGACCATCCGCAGTGGGTCCACTCAACAAGTCAACTTCGAGAGCCTTTAAATGATGTCAAAACATTCCGCCTCCAACAAGGGCAGAATCAGAGGTGGTAGGTGGTGGTTTAGTGTGTGCATGACCTGGAGGGTACAAAGAGTGAAATTGAACTGTGACACCCTAGACTAATTTATTAGGTAGCATTAGAATCAGCGAAATCGCCCGTCCGGTCATGCAAAAACCATGGGGGCTGAAAAAGGGTTGAAGGGATGGGACAGCGACCAAACATTCAGAACTTGTTGGTGAAGTTTTAATGTGTTTCAAGATAGGGTTTTTACCCGGCAGTATCCTTCTCAACCCATCCGGTAGGTCTTTAAATTGCCGCCAGAATTTTGTAAATTTAAATTTCGACATGAAGTTTGTTTTTAGGGTGTGGACGGCGAACCCTTTAAGCCACAGCATAGCGACAAAGGAAACCAACCCACTTTACAATGTGTTGAGGTTTTATTAAGTTTTTATTACAATGCATAAATGTCATGACCCGGACGACAAGAAACGGCGCCCCCCAGGTATTACGGCGACAAATCTCAACTGCTCGTGAAATTACCTGCATGGTGACTGTCGTGTTACTGCTACCTTCCGACTCGTTGTCAGGTTCGTGAAGAACAAAAACTAATTTTCCTCTCTGCTTGACCTATGACAGAAAAACTATCAAAAGTTACATATAATTCCAGCACATTTTAAAAAATTTCACTTCGATGTGTTCTAGGTTTTCTTCCTTCTAAAAGTTCGCACAACTACTGCGCCCCGCGCCCGCCCCCCCCCCGCCCCCCCCCCCCCCCCGCCCTCCCCCCCCCCCCCCCCCCCCGCCTCTGCGCCCCCCGGGGGGCGGGGGGGGGGGGGGGGCGGGCACCCCCCCCCCCCCCCCCCCCCCCCCCCCCCGCCAGGCCTCCCCCCCCCCCCCCCCGCCCCCCCCCCCCCCCCGGGCCCCCCCCCCCCCGCGCCCCGGCCCCCCCCCCCCCCCTCCCCCCCCCCGCCCCTCCCCCCCCCCGCCCCCCGCCCCCCCCCGCCCCCCCCCCCCCCCCCCCCCCCCCCCCCGCGCCCCCCCCCCCCCCCCCCCCCCCCCCCCCCGCGCCCCCCCCCCCCCCCCCCCGCCGCCCCCGGGCGGCCCCCCCGGGCCTGGGGGGGGGGGGGCGGGGGCCGGCCCGGCGGGGGGCGCTGGGGCGCCGCGGGGGCCCGGCGGGGGGGGCGGGGGGCGCCGCTCTGTCCCCGGGGGGGGCCCCCCGGGGGGGGGGGGGGGGGGGGGGGCCCGCGGGGGGGCGGGCCGGGGGGGGGGGGGGCGGGGGCCCTGCCTCGCGCCCTTTGCCCTCCCCCGCTGGGCTTCGCGGCCGGCGGGGGCGGGGGGGGGTTTTTGGGCCCGGCGGGGCCCCGCCGGCCTCTTTCCCCTTCGTCCGGGGGGTGTTTGGGGGGGCCGTTTGGGGCCGGCGGGGGGGGCGCGTTGCCGGGCCCTCGGCCGCCCTGGCCTCGCCGCCGCCCCCCTGGTCTGGCGGCGCGGGGGGGGGGGGGGGGGGGGGCGGGGGGGGGGGGCGGCGGCGCCCCCGCTCCTCCTTCTCGCTCCCCCGCCCGGCCGCCGGCGGGGCCCGGCCGCCCCCTGCCCCCCCCCTCCCCCCCCCGCCGCCTGGCTTCTTTCGGGGGGGGGGGGGCCCCGCCGGCCCGCCTCCGTCGCTGGTCTGCCCCCTGTTGTCCGCGCGGCGCCTGCCCCCCCGGCTCCCCTCCCGGCTTTGCCGGGCTCCGGCGCCCCGTCCTTGCCTCTCCCCCCCCTTCCTTTGCTGTCGTTTTTCCGGGCCGCCCCCCTTTCGCCCCCGGGGTCGGGCTGTGGGGGGGCGCGGCGGGCCTTCCCGCCCCCTTGGCCTTTTGTCGCCCCGCCTTGTCGTCCCCGCCCCCCCGCCTGGCGGGCCGCCCCCCCCCCCCCCCCCCCCCTGCCGCGGGCGGCCCCGCCCCCGGTTGCCCCCCGGCCGGGGGGGGGGGGGCGGCCCGCCCTCGCGTCCCCGGGCCCCGGGGCCGCCTCCCCCCCCCCCCTCCCCCCCCCCCCCCCCCTTCCCCCCCCCCCCCTTCCGCCCCCCGCCCCCCCCCCCGGGCTCGGCCCGGGCGCCCGCCCCCGGCGGGGGGGCCCCGGCCCCGCCCCCCCTCCTTCCCCCCCCCTTTGCCCCCTGCCCCGGGCTGCCCCCTTTTTGCGGGCGGGGCGCGGCTTTTTTTGCGCTGCTTGTCGCTCCTTTTTTTGTTTTTTTGTTTTTCTTGCTTTTTGTTTGTTTTGGGCCTTGTGGGGGGTGGGAATATATTAATGTCTGTGACAAAATTATGCAGATACTTTTTCATTTTTTTTGTATTGCAAAGCCCGAAAGAATCAAATGTATTTATTTTTCACCTGAATCTCTGTCCCCAGCGATTGATTGTAAACTCTGTGCTGACGTCTGCGAATGTCCCATTGATGAGAGAGCCATACTCCATCTCCTGTTAGCCTCTCGACTATACAGTCTCTCCCACGGAGGAGGTCTATCTTTGCCAGCGATTCGCGAGGATTTTGGTAAACTCTGATAAGTTTCCCCGAAGAAAAGCCGTTATTTCATGCAGAAGAACGCAGGCTATAAGCCTTAGTGCCATTGGGCAAGAAGAACCATACGAATTTATACTAGCTGAAAACACCCTAAATATAACATCGCCTTTCTCGAATTTATTAAGATTACCTTCATCTAGGAAATTCTTCTTCGTCTTGTATAAGCAATTCCTTCTGTTTCTGTTCGTCCATTACCATTGCCGTAATTTGTGCTTGTAAGTTTTTATCTTCATTTGAAAATTCTTCAAGTCTTTGTCCAATAACCTTTAGACAATGAATAATTTTCAGCAAAAGTAAATATTATATTAAAAGTTAAATATCACAAACTACAGTGTTAGACACCATCTGAAAATATGTATATTAATTTGACCTACCTCTGCCCATTGGTAAAACATTTTTCCAGCTGTTCTTTGCATGATGTGTGACCTTCGACTGTGCTATTGCCTCGAGGAAGAGGAACGGAGGGTCGAAACATCGGAAAATTTAATTTCATCCATGAGGGCCATTGCCCCTTATTGCAACAATGAACAAAATAGCAGCATTCTAATAGTAAGGCAGCTCTGGCCACCACCGTCGAATGAGGCTAGAAGAAAATATTCACAAAATGTATTTCGATATAGAATACTCCAAGGATGTATTTTCATGGTGTATATTCAAAAGTAAAGCAACATAGAAATTGTATTTTTTGTAGTTACCATATCGAGAACTGAAGCTAAGAGGTGAGCATCTGGAACTGATCCAGGTTGGCAAGTTTCCAAAAAGAAATGAGAGTCTGCTCACACCTTGGCATACCAGATTAGTCGATACCAATTTGCGTTCTTTAAGTACCACAAATTCTGAATCGCGCGACGTTTCTCCAAAATCAAATGAATTTCTTCGACTGAAGTCTAAAAAATATATATGCCATTATATAATAAATCTCGTTAACGTATATTGAAATATTGAAATTTAATATTCTTACAACCACCTCCTGATTCTTCTAGACTTCCATCTTTTTTCTTTCCCTTCTTTAAAACGAACTTAAATTTATCCTCCATCCGTCTTTTTGCCTTTTGAATACTTTGACTAACGTTACTAAAATGTTAACACAATGTTAAATAATAAAATTTAGGATGAGTCGTAAAAAAATACCTTTTTGCAGACCCTTTATGATGATAGTATTTGGATGGCTGCCTGATAAAACTTGACGTATCAGTAAAAGAATCTCCGTTTTCTTGATTATCAGGTTCATCAGCAGAAGAACTGTCACCTTTCTTGAACCAGTTCACTGAAATAGTACATTTAGTAAATCATTATGTAGATAAAACAAAGGCATTCAAGTAACCCCCGAATAAGACCTAAAAAGAGAAGAACTCACTTCCAAGCAGATGATTACTGTGCACTACAACCTAAAATAAAATTTACTACGTTATACTTACCGATACCACCTAATTTAGACTTTTTGGATTTATTGGTAGAAGGCTCTAAGGATATTCCTAGAGCTCTCTCACTCTGTCTTGGAGTTAATATGTGATGTTTTTTTCGTAGATTACCAAGAGGGCTCTGGCTAGCCCGAGTCATTTCCTCCGCGTCGGTTTCCAAGAGACTCTGCAATAACACATTGTGGAAGCCTTTGAAAACTTTATGTAACAAATATATTTACCGCGCAGGTAGAAGACGTGCTCCTTTTCTTAAAAAGTAATTTTCTGACACCTCTGTCATCTATAGTGTAGGATTGGGTATCAGTTGCTACATCTGCTGGGTCCTCCATTTCAGAATGATGCATGTGCCTATACAGTAAAAAAGTCGAGTCTGTACTGTTTAAACTATTACTAGAGCGACACCCACCGTATAACTCGTGTGGTCTGTACGTTTGCTTCTTTCTTAGTTGGTCTATCGGCGGTATCGATTAGAGCACTTAAAGCCACCCTTCTGAACACGCTTCCGTGTCCTTCTTTTACGTACGTCATTAGTTGCCGAATTTCACAATATATCCCCTACAATTTGATATTTAAAAAAGAGCTGCAAGAACCACATGCATGTGTAGGATAATGGCGACTTCTCCCAAAATTATGTAATTAACAAAAGAATGAATTACAAACAAAAAAAAAGAGTAGCTAATACTCTTTAACTGCTAATATAGATGTTATCTTTAAATTATTAGTCATAATAAATGTATGTGATATGGTAACTAGCCTTTTCGATTTAGTATTAATTGTTTTGTCACTAAATAAGTAATAGAAAACTTATGTGTAGTGATATTGTACAAGAGTCATCTAGGAGAGTGATTGTTTGCACCAAAATATACAATAATTAAAATTATACAGATAAAACTTTATAGTGAAATACATATAAGCCATATTATGTTAAATCGCCATTAGTAAATTCGAAAATATATGCGTACTTACCAAACTTTCCGGTAACTTGATTTCTCTACTCGATTCTACGAATCTAGTCACCATTGGTTTGAATACGTGTGACATTATCTTTCCTTCTACCCCTCTTATTCCTCCACCCCCCACGCCTACGCCAAAGTTGGATTCATAACCACCTTGCGATACTGTGTCTGGTGACTTGCTAGAGCCCCTCTTCTGGTCTGATAAGTAAAATTTGCAAAATTTTCTCAAAAATGAAGGGAATGCTTTGAAAGAAAAAATTTCGATGTACGGCCCAACAAATTCTCGTCAAACAGTCTGTAAACGTACTTTATACAGTATGTACTTAAACTTGACATTTCATTGGTTCGAAAATCGAGTCGTATCGACCCTTATAGAATTTGCTTTGCCTTACTTATGTTTTCAAAGCATCATTATTCTCTACATACTACTATTCTAGAACGACGAATTCTCAGAAACGGAGGTTAGGACACAAACGCAAGACCAGTCTTCTAGGGAGCACAGCATTGCAACATACACTAGTCGCTTGCAAGGTGAAACAGTTAGTAAAACATGAAAGATAAAACTAACCTTAGGTTAAATATAATAGATACGGATGAGGGCTATTTAAACTTGTATTAATAAGGAAAAATCAAGCATTACTTACTAAATAAGAATAAAACAAAAACAAAAAGATGCATGTGTACTCATATGCATGTACAATGAAAATGTATAAGGATTTTTTGAGGATTCCTTAAATAGAATAAAAAGTTAAATGCCAAGTCTTATGAATTAAAAAGTCATCGTAAATTACAGTGTTTCATGATAATAATACCAATTCTTTTAAGGAATACCAATGGAACTGATCCAAATATAACATACTTATTTGTCACATAATACAACATTGAGCCAAGCTTAATATTTACCTAATTATATAAAAATGAAAATCACTTACACACTGTAAAATAATATATATGTACAACAAAGCTTTTTATACGTATACGTATTTGTTTAATAGACTCTTTGAAGCGAGAAAGATTCCTTTGCTCTTTGTTACTCACAAGTAAAAAGTCACAGATCGGGATCAAAAACTTTCTCGTCAGTGTGACATATTTGGCGGCGAGTAACGAAAAACAAGCGTGGCATTCAGTGGTCAGTGCGACATACTTGACAGCCCATTAAAATACACTAGATGGCGATACCTTGAAGGTAACGTCACATTATACTCACCTGGTCAGGATATAGCCGACATGCTCGTTCTTCGTTACCCACCGACAAATATGTCACACTAACGGGATCTAATACGATTGAAATCCGGATCTGTAACTATTGAAGTACGAGTACCGAAGAACGAATAATCTTTCTCACTTCATCTGAGCTTAACGATTTTACCGTTAGGGTGCATTGGGAAGGACATTTGGAAGTTGCCGACTTTGTCTGACCTCTAAAATATATCTGGTCTGAAACACTGCAACCCAAACGTATTTGTTGTTTCCGCTCAAATATAATATGGTGAATTTCGTGGGACCATTCATTACCTGGTGTTATTACAGTTAAAAACGCGGATACTTGAAAAGCAAGCTTCGTCGGACCATATTACTGCTCTGGCAAAATTAAAATAATATCCGTTCGGATTTATTGCCATATACCAGTTGCAAAAAACTATACGTCGTTCCGCATATCCACGGTGCAAATTTTGTACGATTTGCATTTTGTAAGGCCGTAATTTGTATTTTCTTAATACTGTCTGTACCGTATTTCTATAAAAGATGTCGACAAAAGGCTGTCTTCTTTCAGAATACCTATATAAGTTGATAGATAATCTTATACAGGATTAATAACGAATTTAAAATGTTACCACCTGTTGAAATATTCGCAAGCTTCACGCGAGTTCTCATTGCTTTGTATGAAGCAAACTAACACTAACAATAAAAGGTCAAATTTTAGGTTTCACACTCTATCTTAAAAACAAAAAAGGAATATGAAAATTATGTTAACTGCATCTTTTGTTTCACAAAAAAGTAAGAATGTGCAAACCGCAACTCTCTATCTTTGAAGACAACTGAGTTATCCCACAAAAGTGCCCAAAAATAGGACACACTATACATTAATTGAGAGATCTTAGGATTCGGAATAACTATTTCATTTTTGGCATGGCATATAAACCTAAACTGTTCTACTCTCAACAATTAAAATATATTTGAAAATTCTGTCAAGTGTCCAATTTATTATGTTACATTTTGCAAACTTCAAATTGAGTTAACTTTTTATGTCAAATAGAACACTCTGTAGTTTTATATACAGTATGTGTAAAGCCAACATCAGTCAGTTATGAAAAAGGACAAACATAAGTGAGACGACAGATTAGAAGCAACCGCATACACATCAAAGGTAGTGAGGGATAAGACCGGCCCTCTAACCACGCTACGCTAGTCGTTAGAACGAGAAGTGTAGAATTTTTCCTTTTTCACAACCGTCCGATGTCGGCTTTACGCATACTGTATAACTTTCCTAACTTTCGGTTCTCTTTCCGCCTCATAGGATTTCCTAAAGGAAAATCCTATGAGGAGGACTAAACTCTTTGGATAAACTATTAATTAAATTAGTTTATTGAAATTCTGCCACAAATATTGACCAGAAGTGGTCATAATATATTTTAATGGAATGTTACATATGGTTTATTAAATTTAATATATCTTAGTACATGCAACATTTTTACTTAGCAAAAGGAGAAATAACTTTGTTCATGAATATTATAACTACTGTAATTTTTAAAAAATCCCCTTTTTTCTATAATCCCCTATTATACATTTAACCTAAGGTAAGTTTATGCATTCCTGCATTAAGTAGAACGTTTAATATTTGTTGTAAGTCGTTTTTACAACAAAATAAATGCGTGAAGTAGATGATTAGCGTGGTACAGTAAATAGGCAGGATCATATTCCCCCTTACATTAATTTAGCACCATAGGAAAAAATCTAACATGGAAAATATGCATATTATATAATTATGTACACTATATATAAGATTGTCCCTCTGGTGGGGATGTCAAAGTAGTAAATGGTGAATACCCAACAATTAGTGAAAACTCGACACACAATGTTAGAAAGTGTTCAATCAGCAAATAGAGCCTTTGAATTTTTGGATACCTAAACATTTAATTTAAACACGTATTGAGTTAAAAGTATCAAACATTTACTGCTGTTTTGATATATTTATTAAAGTTAGTCAAATAGCAGTTTGATCAACTTAAATAATGTACATTTGTACATTTACATTTTCTTCTCAAAATACTTATTAAAAACATCAATGTGAATAGATTTGCTCTAAGCACTTTAGTAATACAAACCATGTACTAACAAAAACGCTACTGTTTTCCCAACCAAAGAGCCAACCATAGTATTAAACCGTTTAAACGTCATACAAGGTGTTAGTGAAGCGTCAAAACATAAAATGATATGTGTAAAATTCAGGAATACACATTGTATTTTACAAAAAGATGTTCATTTTAGAAACTGTTTAACCATCTGTACATATAAAATTTGGCAGATGTCTAACATATTTTAGTAAAGAAATAGTATAAACACAAATGCCTAATTTTATTAGATCTGAACGGGCTTACTTCATTAGAGGGTGGAGTTGATGAAAATACAAAAATAAACAAGCTCCATTTGACAAAACTCTTGATTCTTAAGAATCACAGAAAGTATTAATATTTAAATAGAATACTTTGACAGATTTCGATAACAGGAAGTCCACTAACACCCAGTATGTGAAGTGGGAGCTAAATAATGTATAGGCAAAATGTCCTATGTATCAAGTGTAAACAGGTAACTCTACAAGTGTTCAGACTGTTAAGATTAAGGTAAGTTTTTGTATATATGTACATTTAAATTTTAACACAAACGCTTACTCAGGGGTGAGAGTAGAGAACTGGGGTCGATGCAGTATCCCACGTACGCATGAAATAGATCCATGACGTCGGCCAACGGTTGATATTTCACATAGTCGCGCAGGAAGCTCTTGAACTGTTTCTCGCTGGCTCGGCTTAATTTGGCGAGAATATTTTGTGACTGGGTCCTTAAAAATTCAGCTGCTGGTCCCCGTTGACCATCGGCGCAACCATGCGGACAACCCAGATGTTTTAACACACTGAAATATGAAATCAGCCAATGAGAGTAGTTACCAGCGACTACTCCATCGGGTTTAGAAGGTTAGAGCCTCCCAAAAATACCACGATAATACGTTACAATACGAGTAAAGGTACCTATTGTTTCAAATAATTAATTATTTGTTCTGTTAACTATCATACAGTTAAACTTTAACTTTGTGATAATAGATATGTCATCTGAAAGATTCAATGTGGAAAGGCCATGTATTACCATCAACTCATACAACTTTGGCCACCCCATACAACTATGTGCCACACATGTTTTTTGAACGTTTGCATGCTCTAGTGGCTTCTGGGGTGAAGTTATGAGTTTGGAAAAATTCCCCAAGTATAGCGCGATAGCAGAGGCGCAGGTTCACCAATACAACAGGCTTATCAGTGAATCTCAGTGGCAGTGACATAATGGTTCCCCGTTCATAATCAGTTCGTAATCAGTTTCCCGTTTTTACTCAGTTTTGTGATTGTCCAGTGAGTCTCATCTGGCTACACCAGTTGTAATTAGTTTACGAATCTGATAAGTTTAATAAGTTTATATGTATATATGTCAACAATGAGAACATCAGGGTGCAACTTAGTGCCATCGTTTTTGGCACTATGTTGTAAATTACAACTTTGTGCCCCCCAGCTTTTCCCCTTTCATGCACTGAAATTAAAGTGTTTTTTGTTTTTTTTGTCGTTGTTTTCTTGCTAAACTGACTTTTAGCCAAGACTGAAAGTTTTGAGAAATTTTATTTTGCAAAATTTATGAATTTCACTCTTCAAGAAGAAAATGCTATTTTCTACATAGTTACCTAATGTATTGAGCCTTTGAGCTTCCTACCATTGTGGTATTTTCTACTAATATTGTGATTTTTTTGTAAGTAATAACTTTCGTTAAAAAACTTTTTGAATGAGAAAAAGATTTTGAGAAATTTTATTTTGTAAAGGTTACTCTTCAAGATGAAAATGTTATTTTCTACATAGTTACTGTATTTGAATAAGAAAGATAAAGAAGGAACTGTTTTGCATTCCTTTGTATTGTAACGTTTCCTAAAAAACTTGGAAAAAATGTAAATTTTAGAGAAATATTTGTTTCTTAGTCCCTTAGCAAAGTCAACATGCCGAATAACAAGAAAACCATTACAACAAGTTGCCATTGGTCGATTATCATATATTTTCTAGCTAAAAAAAACGGTGGAACATTGTTGTACTCTCATGGGGTACAAAAATATGCCACAAAAAAACCTCTCATCACCTACAAGATTGAATTTTTACCATCATGGCATTTGATAACTGAAATGTGTAGGTATGTTGGGTAAAAATTTCATTGATATACGGTGCATAATAAAGTAATCACAGTTAAAAAACCTCAAAAGTGACTCAAAATTGTATGAGTTGACGGTAGTTGTGTATTAAGCTGGCAATAAACAAAACCCGGATCGTATAACGGGTGCAGTTAATGTTGCACATTTTGAACTGAGAACATCACAACACGGACAGTTAAACAAAAATATTTAGGAGAGGAGAATATGCGCAGAAAAGCTTTGTTGATTAAAGACGTAGAATTTTTAATCATGTATTTATATCTCCTATTAATTATGTGTTCATTTATTTACCCTACAATATAGGGCAAGTATAGTATGTGTTCAGACGAACACATACTATGGGAGCTTTAGTACGTATTCTACGTACTATAGGACCTATGGTATAACCTATCCGAAAGTATCCGAATTAGACACGAATGCGCCTAATAGCTTTCTTAAGGGGCGGTTCTCATCTAGCGACCCAAAAATAATGTGATTTTCTCTGATTCTTTTTTTTTCATAGAAGGAAGTAAATGAACAACTTATGTTTTTTGACACTTATTTAATGGGCCTTAGAGAACAGAAAAAAATATTTTTCATAAAAAAATAATGCCAAGGGAATAGTTTCAACGTGCTGTAAAATGACCGTTTCGAAGAAAGGTGCCCAACCGGTCTACACTATAGCATTATTTAAATTATCTAAAACCGAAAATCCTCCTATTAATTTAATATACTTTATAATAAATAAAGAAAAAGGTGATCCATCAAGTAGTTTTTGAAATAACGTACAGACAGACTTGAAAAACAGAGTTTTTCAGGAAACGCGTTTAAAGGTTTGACAATCGATTTAGTTAGCGGGTTAATGGTGAAATAATGTACCTTTAGTAATAATGTACCTAATACTTCTGAGTCACAGGATATCTTTCGACATCTGGTGGCACTTGGCATACTATACTTACCATAGTATGGGCATAGAGGTGCGAATTTCAATGATATTAACGAAAGACACGCGCGAACTCAATTTCTGCATGGGTCCACTTTTTATGCTACATCTTCTTTATAAAATTATTTTCGGCCAAATCGTTTTGGGAATATATTCTACACATAATAAGCTATCAAAAAATGAAAAACGATTTTTTGGTCGAGCTTGATGAGAACCTCGGAACCTCCCCTTAATGCATTTGAGGGCTCACTTTCGCTGTGCCTCGCGTCGTGTGTGCTGTCCACGAGCACACACGAGTAAATTATCTCATTATCCTGTTGTTTCTAATTTCTCGAAAACAAGACCTACTATGTGCGGGGGTGCACCATCTTACAAAAACCAGATATGTTCATTGAGTAGGTCATGCAGAGATAGTTAAGATGTAGGAGATCATGTTAATTTTTTTGGCCCAAGAAAAAAGGGCCAATTATTATGTCATTAATTATTATCCCTACCTAAACGAATACGTTCTAAGAATTTTCAGTGTGACTCAATAATAGAATTTTCTCGATTCACTGTACCATGTAAGCCAATCGTAGTTTCAACCGAACAGAGAAATTTGGCGAATGAACGAACCCTGAATTATCCTAATTACCCTAATCTTGGAAACGGCTTGCAAAATATTTGCGAAATATTAAATTTAAGTCTTTTTTATACCTGTTATTTTCTTGAAATTTTGAAATCTGTAAAAGTTTTTTTTTTATTTACTTTAGTTAATTTTTATTTTATCCCATGTTGTGTATAACATTTTACAATAGTTATAATAAGAATATAGAATAGTTACAATATATATATATAATATGTATAATAATTCCCAACTCTATCTATCAGCGCCACCAAGCAGGTTTTTAAAGATTTTCTCTAGTGCAGAGTGTGGTTGTAAAGTGAAAAAAATAAAATACCGCGAGCTAAAAAACTAATTTCGATAAGTTAGACTTTGTGCTAAGAAACGGTTCTAAGTACGAAGTATTCTGTGAAGTGTTTAAAAAAACAATTCATAGCAATTCATAGCAAAACTAATTAGGTGAATGTAGTCGTACAGTAAAGGCGGGATAAGTACCTATAAGGTTTTTTATTTATTGCGGCGGCATCCACGTATTTACAAGTACCTTATTTTAAATAATGATATCAGCATTGCTGTGGTACCAGTTAAATCAGTTGGTAAATCAGTTTTTACGTTGCTGTGGTACCGCAAACAGTTTTTAACAATTAATAAAATATATTAGGCATTGTTTACCCACAATTGCAATTTACACGTTCTCTACATCATGTAATCTATTACTGATGTAATCTACACCACAGTTGGGCAAATTTTAGTCGATTGATGACTAATGACTAATTTAGTCATTAGTCATGAACAAAAGCGACTAATGACTAATTTATTGATTAATCATAACAACAATGATTAATGACTAAATTAATCATTAGTCACGGAAATCACTCATGAATAAATTAGTCATTATTCATTAGTCACGACTAACCGTCAATCAGTAGCCATTAATCATGAGTAATCATCAATCATTAGTTGTTATCAGCCATGACTAATCACAAAAAATAAAAAAAATGGAAATGAAATAAAGTGTAAAGAACGAAGTTGTAAAAAACTACGAATTGAAAAAATACGAAAAAATAAAAACCAAAATAGTTTATTAAACTTAAAAATTAAAAAATAAGTATTAAAAAAAGTAGAGTTAACTAAAACATATTGATAAGTAATGCAAGCTTTACAGGGACATCCCATTAGGTGGTGTACAGATCAATATATCAGTTGGCAATAGCGAAAATATCATATTTTTTCGTTATTCACAACCCCCCCTTGGCATGGCACAATCCTTTTGTTAATTAAGGACTCCGAGAAGCCGAGCGCCGCGCCGCATGGACAGCGTGCCCGGTCCATGTCACGACGCGGCGCTCCCCTCTACCGGCATCCGCTCAGCTGCGTGGAACGCGCGTCTTCAACTAATGTTTTCTTCAGTCAAATCTTGGTCGAATCGATCTAAAAAAATCAGCGTGTAAAGTAAGACTTCTACTTTACAACGAGCCCTTGTTTATTAAAACATATTAAATTAGAACGGCCAGAATACCGTTTTAAAAAACCGTTTTAAAAAAAAGCTATCTCGGCTCCTATTTATCGGATCAGGACGTTTTTTTTTTAATTCTTGTTTTTTCAAGATTCGATGCAATTAGTATATAAAAAAAACGCCTAAGGCCCCTGCACAATTAACATAAAGTAAAATTAACCACAACCACAAAGATGGAGTATATGAAAATAATGTTCTTGTCTACAACCAATTCAGTTAACATTAGCATTAAGAATGACCATCAATGTCAATAACTGTAAACATAAAGATGAAATTATTTTATCTTTACGCTTAAAATTACGTTTTGCCAGTTATACCAACCTTGTGTCTATACTCTCGTGAAATATGGGTTGAAGTTACCCTAAATATAGTAGTAACTAACACTAATTAATACTAAATTACTACAATATTAGTTAACAATTCGATATCCATCATTTCTTCTAATTCCAGTATCGTTTCTGATTTTTCACACAAAATGTTTAATTTAGTGAAATTGGCTAAACTGAATCCTCTATGCGGGAGTTTTAAAATACACACGATTTTACGCAGATTTGTTGTGGACAAAACATAAAAATTACAGTTATGCTTATGGTTATGGTTGTGGTTAGCTCAATTGTGCAACAGGACTAAGAGAGGCCCTTAGTTACCACATTTTTTCGGTTTTTTGTTAATAACTTTTTTATTTTGCAATTTAAAAATCTGAAATTTGCAGAGTCGCGCGATATTGCGATTACTTATCGATCTTTTTTACCGCATCTTGATATCTTACGTTTTGCGGAAGTTATACGCGCTCGCGTTTTCAACTTTGTAATTTTGCAATAAGCCGCCATTTTGAAATTGCGCGTCCGGATTGCGGGCGTTTGTTGAGCACCCCAACAGCTATCTTTTCCTGTAGTCTCATCCATTAGAAGTGAAATCTGTTTGTTTTATTTGATATTGAAAGTTTTGCACTTTTTTTTCAACGCTAATTTTGCAATGAAAAAAAAAATTGCGTACCAGCGGAAAAGCCTATCCCAATGGCAAATCTCCTCAGGAACAAAATCGACAAGTATACCTTAAGTCGATTAGATGCATATTTTCGGAGATACAAGCATACCTCTCTATTAACATTTTCGAATCTACGGCAATTTGAAAATTCCAACCCCGTTTTTCATCCCTTGTGTATGACTTACAGTAATGCCGAGCTTCGAGGCACAACTAGATCCCGAACGGAACCCACGTACCGAATTTCATAATTTTTGGACAACGTTAATTGGCAGTCATGGCTACGGCGCGACGGAAGAATGGATTTTTTTTAATTGCAGAATCAACTTGTAAAACATCAAATTTTGAGGGGGGGGGGGGGGGTGTTTTTTTTTTCGTGGTCGATTCCAAAGGTTTATTATTGAAAAGAATAAACCAATAAGTCAGTTTAGCTTAGGATTTAGGTTAATAATTTTATTGTTAGTCATACTAATGATTGATGATGATTGAGGTTAGTCATGACTAATGATTAAACTTCAATCATGACTAACCATCAATCATTGGTATGACTAACAACTAATCATGACTAAACCGTAGTCGTGACTAAATCCTATGATTAATTTAGTCATGACTAAAGTTTATTCATTTTACTTTAGTCATTAGTCATTTAGTCATATTCTGCCCAACTCTGATCTACGCCATTGTTTACGTGTAGACGACATAAATCATTAATGCGTTTTGGCGCGCTTTTGGTAGATAGGTTAAACGTATCTGTTGTTTTTGTGCATTAGCAATTACTTTTTTTGCTACATTATTTTTTTACATTAGGAATTACTTTACATTGTCTTTGTATTACTTGTTGCGAGAAACAAACTAAAATATATTACATTTTTGTTATGTGACATCAAAACTGATATCAATTTGACTAATAAGCGATCAATCACAAAAAGAGAAAAAGTCGGAGGTTGTTATTTAAAAATATATCGAGGACGTGATCACTCATAAATAAATGACTGTCAAAAACTAAATGTGACTCTAAATTGAGTGTTTTGATCAAACGAAATCGACGTGTTGTGTTTCAGCATTTAAAAAAATACTATCGTTTTATTGAATGAGTTCCATAATTTTGTCATGCACTGTATAATATAATAATATAATAATAATAATAATAATACTCACCCTATAATTACTCCGAAGAGTAACCCCTAGGGCCCCTCAGGGACCTGTGCGGGAAGGAGTGGCTATTATTATTATTTGCCATGGCGCACGGGAGGACTTAAGATTATTTCAGTAACCATTTGCTTTACAGTTCTGAGGAACCAGAAAACCAGAACATTACCAAATCTAAGATGTGCGGTTGGATTGGCATCTATGCATCCACACCTATACACTAGTGTATTAGTGGTTACATATCAAGCCCTGGCGGAGAAAGCGAGACAATTAAAAATCGCTACACCGGCTGGGACTAACAACGCGCACAGAGGTATCGCGACTGGAAAGACGGCGCTTTAACCCACCTCGGCTACCCGTGCCCGTTAATATAATTGAATAATATAATTGAAGGGCACAGTAATAAAACAAGGAATGCCCAGTTTTTACGACTTGGTGATATGTAGCGCAATCCATAGTGCACTTTGTATTATCTTAGGATACGATGTCAAGTTACAAAACTAGGAACACCTCATAAACATTACATGATATTTAGTGTAGGAATAAAAATAGAAATATCCGTGGGTCAGTAAAACAAAACGGGGGAGTAGGTCCAAAAAAATTGATATTAAGGTATCGGCAGTGTTTATGTGTTTAGTGCTTATTAAGAATTTTCTAAAACCAGGGATAAACGTTGCCATTTAGGATAAGTGTTAATTTATATACTATTCAAGCCCCTCCTGATTATCATAATCATAAGCAACTTCCCATTATATTGCCTCTATTCGAGCCTATCTAGATAAGTTTTTTCCAAATCGTTGAATAAGAAGAAGAGGAGGATTGAGTGGTCGATCGCTAGATCTGACATTACTAGATTATTTTTTTGGGAATAGTATTTAAAAAGTGAAATATACGTTATTCAACCCGTTAAAGTTGGATAGTTTAAAAGTAAAAATTCGTCAAGGAATACAACGCATACCTCCAACAGTTTTTGATAATTGTCAACAATAATTTTATTCAGTGTCTTGCGCGCTATCAACTGTGCACAGGTTGAAGACTGAAATTCATTATTTTTGTTAATTTCTTTTAAATTATTTTTTGTTAATTTCTAGTAAATTCAGTTTTAAACTTAAAGTCCAGTTTCTTAAAATTCCCTCATCCGACCTACGTCGATAATAATTACCTTTATGACTAGATAATTAGTAGAAATAGACTTAAGCAAATAGTAGCCCCCCTAAATTCCCTTTCAATTTTCCCCCTCCCCTTTTTTTAAAAAAAATTTTTTTATATTTAAATAAATTTTATTTTTTAAAAAAAGAAGTTTTTTTAAAAAAATTTATAAATTAAAATTTAATTTCAAATTTCATTTTAAAAATTTTTAAAATAAAAAATTAAAAAAAAACTAAAAAAAACTTTTTATTTTTTAAATTAAATAAATAAACAATTTTAAAAATTTAAAAAAATCCATATTTTTTTTCCTCAAAAAAATTCCAATAAAACCTTTTTCCATAATTTCAATAGGTTTAATATTTTCACAATGGTACCGGATGTCGGCATCAACTTCCTTATTTTAAATGGAATGCTACCTTTTTTATTGCATATTTTGATTCTACATATCATTTTACGTAGATTTTCATGAGATTTCCCTATACCCATATTTTACCGTTTTTGAGTTATTTCAGGTTTTAAAATTTCCTTCATTAGCAATATAACATTTGAAACTAATTGTAGTGATTATTTTAGAAAATTAAGTATTTAATTTATTATATTAGTTTATTATATTAGGTATTAGCATTGTATTCAGTAGAACAATGCTATTACTTCTCAATTATGTAGAGGGTGTTTAAAATAGAACTACCATTTAGCCCAACTTCAAACCATCCAAACAAAAATTTTATAAATACAATTTTACTTCACATACCCATATTTTACATTTAATGAGAAATTAAATTCTACATCGATGTATATTAGCATTCCCTATACCTGTATTTAATATTTATTCAGTTATTTAAGGTTTTTTAAATTCACTTATAGGTTTTAATAAACCATTTGACATTTTAATAGTATGCCATGGAAATGATTGTGCTAATGTTACTGTTACAGATTTTTTTAAGAAATTAGTGTAATTTGTTTTAAAAGTTCATGCCGACTTCCGGTATAACCGGAACCATCTTGAAAGAAGTCCGCCATAGCCTATTAGCTGAAGTCCAAAATTTCAAAAATCAATCATTTCTACAAGTACCCAATACTTTGAATGAATGGTTTCGATCAAACACCCTATATATTAGGTAGATGCCTAAAAAATTACTCACCGTACTATAACGTTCATAACGAGTCTGTGTGCCGACATAGGCTTTCCAGATTTTTCCGCATCTGCGCCGAGAGATCCGGGAGCGCCACCTGTTGGTAATTTTCCTGTAGGTTTACCAGGACTAGTAGTATCAGGCATTGGAGCAGTACTGGCAGCAGCCTCATCCCTTAGACACTGTTTCAACACCCCCATGTCCAGCAACAACTCCACCAGGTTCAATATCACTTCCAGAACTCTCAAAGTGCAAGCGGCACTTTCTCGTACGGCCGTTCTATAGACAGCCTAAACAAAAACAGTAATTATTATGCAGTGCAATTTCTCATTCATGAGCCAGGTTCCACAACTTAGATATTATTCAATTTTAACCAACTTATGATCGACATGAAATTACCGTTAATTTGATCATTTTGCTAGAACCACACATGGATAATTTTGGATTACATGATTCCCACATACAAGCTCATTAATGCATACGAGGTGTGTAATTAAGTAATGAGTAATTAAGTAATGAGTAGACTTCCGAATGTATGCCGTCACGAGTGAAAAGTGCATAAGACTCTACGCGAAGGATTGGCGTACTACTGCGCATACGCTGCATTACGCGAGCTCTGGAGAGTGTTATCTAATGTACAAGGCGCTTAAAAAATACAGTTTATCCTTTAATTATCATAGCGTTTTATAGTGCCAAGCCCTGCGGTGCCTGACACATTTCCGGATCCTAGTAATGAGATTTTTGTAATTTTTTTTATTCAAATAGAATTAGAATTCAGTATTATCTCCTTCAAAAATAACTTCCTTGGAAGCCACACAGCACTGGAGACCGTTCTTCCTTTCCTCATAGCAGTGTCATACGAGTCGACTGTACTTGATGTAGAAGATTCTGGATATTAATTCAAGAAATTAAAGGGTGATAAGATTCATATGGTGTAAAGAGACATGTAGTGCATGACGTAAGACGTAAGGCATTAGATTGGGGTAAAAGTGTGTATAAATGTAAAATAAAAGTGGAAACTTGATATTGACAAATGAACAAAACCGTAGGAATATTTGACAAACAGAAATTCACTGCGAACTTGTTTAAAAAAAGTTACTTAATTGGGCATATATGTATATAGACATGAGATATTTGAAAGAATAAACACTAATTATTTCATATAGCTCTCATTATAATACTTACTTTTAAAACTACTTGGTAGTCGATGTCTCCGTCTTTGGTGATGTAGCAGGCGGCTCCAGGTGCTTCCGGCACATCTTCTCCAGCGTAAGTAATATTGGAATCGGTTTGTGACCGAGTTAGACTAGCCTTTCTCTCTTGCCAGTGTCCCAGCTTGCTACCAGTGAGACTGGCCGCGTCTAGTTGACTATCCATAGAACCCTGTCGGTAAAAACGTAATCATCATAACACTGTCCTCGTAAATACTTCCTCATGAGTAGACATTGGCAACTGCAGTTTTTAAATCCCTTTTTAGTTAGGTATTACTTGTGAGAATTTTAATAAACATGAGAAGCTCCAAACAGGATCTCAGTCCTCAATTTCTGCAATCTTTCAAATTATGCTGAATCAATTGAATAATAATTTAATATTAATAATACCACCATCACACAAAAAAAATCTGAACCCGAGGTCTGACATATCACTTATTATGTATTTTTATGCGCTGAATACGAATCCGATGTCCGTTTTGCTCCATACCACCCACCAGTTTTCCACAAAACATCAATTTTGGTCAAAATTGCCCAAGAAAATACCAAAGTCTATTTTTGTACCGTTTACTCCAGATATATCGTTTCCGGAGCATTTTTTAACCGCTGAAAAGAATTTCGTAGTCCAAATTTACTTCTGATCCTTCATTAATCCAAAAAAAGTCCAATTTTGAGCCATAGTCTATTTTTTGTACCGTTTACTCCAGACATCATTTCCGGAGTATTTTCAACCGCTGTGAAGGATTCCGTAATCCAAATTTACTCCTCGTTATTCAATTTCCTACAAAACCCCAATTTCGGGATATAATTTAGCAAACAAGACTTTTAAATCTGTTGTATTTACAATTTCCTTACGACATATCATTTTCAAAGTAAGAATTGAATACATTGTTTATTTGGGTACGTTATAGAATAGTAGTTTTATAAGAAATAGTTCTTAGTGGATGACTTCTTTACCAAACCGAAACAACCAGTGTAGATTCATTTTATTTTTCTTTGTTTCTAAAAAATCTAAAAGTTCTTCAATTCAGTAACTTGTTAATATTTAGAAATTCAAGCAACGAATGAATAAAAGTTTTTCTTCTTTCAAAATGTCTTTTTTTTCACAATTACTTTGAATGTAATGAAGATTCTGTTTTTTCATTTTTTCTTGTGTTTTATTTGTTTTTATAAAGTCATGTATAAGAGATGGTTTTTGGGACAAATACTTTTTTTAAACATAACGAGACATTTTTTATAGAGTTTTTAAATGTGTTTAAGTGTTCTGAAGAATCGTAGAAAACCGTGTAAAATCCTTTTTTAAATTTTCGATTTATGAAAATTAAGAGAAATAAAGGCGGTGTCAATTTCAAGTGACTAACCATGAACATTAACTTAAAACTCACACTCGATATTTGTTGCGCTTCTTTCTGACTACCGCTACTGACCTGCCTTCGCAAATAATCTGGAGAAGGCGTCGGAGTATGCTCGGTGACAGTTATAATGGGATTCGCCATGGGTTGGGAATGGCCGAACTTACTGATACGCCTGCATTCCCACTGACTTTCGTCGACATACCTAAGAGGTACATAGAAATCAATCAACCAGATTTTTTTTATTAATTATTTATATAGCGGTCGTCCTTAAAATGGCAAGCAAAAAATAAAAAGTAAAAAGCGCCAAAGGTTTCATAGCTGTAACGTGGCAGATGTTGAAAAAGCTGAAGCTTGGCGGAGGGAATGACATTATATTAGCCAATTTAACTGTAATCTAAAAGCCTACGATACACACATGAAATGCAGTCTATAATTTGCTACAACGAAATACTTGTGTTAATTAACTTTGATGAACATAATTTATTTTGTCTACCCAATGTGACTAAATAGACATATCTCAAATAGAATCAATAGAAATCTGTTTTGCAGTAGTTGTTTTCACAGACCAACTATACCCAGCGCGGCCGTATCTTTTATACGAGAACCAGTGAAGCCCAATTCTGGGGTTGTAACGTGTGGAAGGAAACACCAGCGCTCACCTGCTTAAACTGGGCCGCATCCACAAAAAATCAAACTATAACTTTATGTAATTTATTTAAATGACGCAATATGTATATTTATTTTATAGTGATACAAATCGGATACGTCAAATTAGTCAGTAATATTTAAATTATATACTTTAATTTAACAAGGACTCATAGTTTTACCGTTATTCAGTAGCAACGCGGTCAAGGGCTATAAATTATATGCCTACTTTGGAATTATGAAATTTAAATATACATTTAAATATGCATGTACCCATGAGATTTCACATTCCACAAAAAAAAAATAAAAACAGGGTAAAGTTCCCCCCAAAAAAATTTAGGGGAGATTCGGGGGGGGATGTTTACGAGCCAATGAGCTTGGACTCCAAGAGGACGTCAACTGTGCTTTAACGGTTTGCCTATATGGCTGAGTCAAGTTGGTCTGTGAGTTGTTTTACATTTTTTATTATTCTTTAATGTGTGTATTCATATTTTTGTCAAATAATAATTGCCTAATATAATTTCCAAGCAAGAAGCCGTACTTACCCTCCCGTATTTAATTCGTCTATTAAACAGCTGAGAAAGACAGAATAAATAATAAGAACACTTAGAAAGATGAAGGCACAAGTATGAGTAGAAAGGACTGACACACATGGAACATTTAAAAAGTACACACAAATACACTGATATATAACAATTTGTTTTTAAAATGTAATATAATAAATAGAGTCGAGAAATCGCGGACCCTAACAGAACCGCATTAAGGAGAAATAGGTATCAGTGACAGTTGGAGGAATTAAAAATTCTTGTATTTTCATAAGATAACATGGAACCCATACCATATTTTGGTATTTTTTTTATAATTAATTATTCAAACCAAAAAAGAATATTATTATGAAAAATCCCTTCAAAAGAAAATAAAAAAAAAAAATTAAAAACGCTTTGCTCGATAGAAACTCTTGGTAGCAGCTTGGAAAATATTTGTGAATTTTGTTTTTCACTGATATGAAATAAATTAGGATATGAAATTGATATGAAATACTGATATGAAATAAAAATTAGAATTCCCAATATTTTAACAGATCTCAATCTCCCTTTATTTCAAAAAAGTAACAAGATATAAAAGACTAGTTACGTGGTGATTAAGAAAAAAATCGCAAATATTTTGCAAGCCATTTTCAAGTTTTTCTGGTGATAGCATACTAAGTGTTTAATAACCACTCCCTAAAATATAATGTAGGTCCAATGTTTCATTACGAAAATTCGTGAATTTATAATTTCACCAACTCTCACTACTTCCCCTTAATACGATTCTGTTAAGGTCCGCGAATTTCTCGACTCTAATAATAAGAAAGTTATACCAAATGCAAAGAGGTGTAATTTTAAAAATGTGTAATGATTTTGCCAGCATAGCCGATTTATAAATATAATAATAAAAAATAAATAAAACATATTTGGCGAAATGGTGACAAAGACATATTTGTATACGATAAATACACCAGGAAAAATAAACTAATGACACACGTAGAGCACTTTTTTAATCGCGACTGCTCTGCAACTTAGAGTAGAGGGGGGGGTAAGAGTATTTACCCACCACATTTAGTATTTAAGTTTTGTTTTAGAATTACAGACATACAAGTATGGTTACTAGAGCTCGAAGGTTAATAATAGATCCATGTTTTACCAGGGGCGGTTCCAACATACCACTATTAGTGTGTTCTGAAATGTTAAACAGGTCTTATCTTATGCATGTGATTGTGATTATTTTAACCCAACTAATCGGCAAAGGAACCATAATCACAAGACACATAACTTGCATAGGTACACACAGTAACCGATGCTATAACGTGTCCATACTGCCAGTTGAGTTTCCATAGATTATCAATAACTTTTCCATGTGTTCAGGAATTAAGCTCTAACGCCTGACACTTAAAATAGCTGCCTGTATCCATGTACCCCAACGAGTCACGATAGGTTACGCTGGTAGTGGTGTCCTTGGTAGAACGTCCAAAAACGTTTTTCTTCTGAATGTTGCTTTCACAAATACCTGTATCAGATTCAAGACTGTTAACACTAGAGTAACAGTTTCGGCAATTCGGTTAAGCCCGTGTGCCAAACATGTGATGTGTATTAAATTAGTATATGTCCTTGAAGCTTTCAAATGCACTTTCATGGCTTTTGCCTCATTCAGTCCCTCAACCACTAAGCTAGGTTTTACTATGTTCTGTCCTTTAACATACGTTGTTTCGGCACGCTAAGCCATATAGGTTTATCGTGCAATTCGGAGACGGCATTTTTTATGTCCTCACACAGTGGTGCTATGTAAAATCGTCTAACGGCTGTTTCTGCAGGTACATAACTTCGCGTACTTTACACTCTCAACGTTCTCGACAACTTGAACTGAACTCGGGATGATCTAATTTGGCGAATAGAATAGTATACGCTACCGTCATTTTGACTAAATCTAATCGTATTTTGCCTAAAAGTTAAATTGTCCTTGTCAGTCTCGCGCACTCACAACACCACTTACACGAACTTTATGTTTCTCTGTAGCAACATGCTGAAAAACATCTGCTTTTACATGCCACGTCAGTACACTGTCACACACGGTACAAGGCAGTTCACTGCCATTAAAGGTCAGTTCCGCAAAATTGTTTATCCAACACTCCACCGTAACATGTGACGAACGCTGTCCCGACATTTTTACAAACTTATTCGACGTTTCATGCACACGAATGATGAATTGATCAAAGCAGGTTAACTAATACTCATCAAATACGTCATCAAAGCTGATCGACTAAAAAAAGACGGACTATCTCTATTCTTGATCTTAAATTTATAATCTTAGTTAATTGTCAAGACTGTTACATTATGTGACAGCCATTATTTATTTTACAATTGTGACAGTCATTTGGCAAAAAGTTTGACAACAATGTTTCGTTTCAAGCTTCAACATAACCGTTATTTGTACTTCTCTCGTTCACAGCCAGATTTGATTACTTTTTTTGGTAAGACCGGTCCTGGAATCTATTATTAACCTACGGGCTCTAATGATTACATTCAAGAAACATAAACGATACATTTTGAAAAATTTGTTTTTGATTTTCCCATAAAAAGGAGTTTCTGTTAGATCTAAGTTTTTATGATTAATAATGATAAGTTGTTATGATTAGGTTATTGTAGCTCCTTGGTAATTAAAATATATGTTTTCATGTATACAAAACATTCTCTTATATTCTTTAAAATATACACTATTAATATAGGAATTATAAAATATATTTATGTATTATATGTTACGGTTTCAATGTAAGAGTTCGAAGAGGGACTGCAAAGTAATCAATATCGAGACCATGGTCTCGATATACATCTCGATAAAACAAAAAATATGGCCTCACTTTTGAACAGGATCTAGATTTTGTGAACCACAAGCTTAAAAAGTAGCCTCTTTTTCATTTATTCATAACTTGCTTGTTTTTATAGGGCATTTTACTATTTAGTTAGAGTGTAATCCACTTAATTGCAACATCCCTGTAGGTCAGTTAATCCTAATACCAATGATGTTCATATTTAAGTTAAAATCATGTTTATCTATCATTGCGACATATTGTTTCTTAAAATTAATAAATTTACATCAACATTTCAGAACCTCAAATTTACTTCATATTTTAATACCCATCCATTCATTAAGTTAGATTTTACTACCCCACTCTACTCTATTAGTAATTTAAACCTTTTTGTATTAACTTCACCTATATTTAATTACTTATTATTATACTAAAATACTCATAAGACAATATAAGTGAATTAAAATCCAACATTTTTCATCATTCCACGGTTGACGGAGCTCTTTAAAAAGAACATGTGAGTACTTTGTTTTAGTTAATTTAAGCTAATTTAAATTAAAGCTAATTTAATTTTAGCTAACTTTTTAAAGGGTTGATTTTATGAAAAATGAATGATTTTGCAAAATGGCCATTTCAACTACTCTCACATAGGTGAAAGTTAAAGTAAATTTCAACAACTGTTTGGAAACTATCTACTGTTTTGCAACTATAAGTGGTATTCTATCGCCAAATGAAACATGCGATAAGATAAATAGATATTGAAATTGGGAAAAATTGGGCGACATGCACCTGAGATGAGTGAAGTCACCAAACAATCGAATTGTGTTTTCTGACCCCACCCCATCTCAGCTGCATGTCGCCCAATCTTTTCCAGTTCGGTAAGTCCGATCCTTTAAGATCGTCACTTGAATGGTATCTACGATTTATATCATAAGATTAAAAGTACAAGCAAAACAATAGTGTAAGAGAACTGCAAACGACTATATCTACATGAAGTAATAATAAGGATAGAGCTTTCTTAACCCTACATGTTTTGTGTATCATTTAATTGTAAGAAGTAACTACATTTTTTTTATTTTATTTTGAGGAACCCACCAATACGTTGTTTTTGAAAAACCCACCTTAGGCTAGGCATACTTTTTCCTTTCACCAGATTGCTGGGCGGTTCAAATATTTTCGACATTGCCGATTGAGGTCTTGACAGATGTTCATCTCCGGTATCCAGACTTCTGTGGTAATCCTAAAAGAGTATTTAAAATAACTATATCGCAACGAAGCACTTGGTTTCTCCAACAAAATTCAAATAAACCTAACCAGGTTTATTGGAATTTTTAGTTTATCTCTCTTTATTTTATTAGGTTAAAATATGTTTCACTTAAATTTTCTATATCTGTGCGGCTATTTATTGAGTTTGTGTGCTTTTTAATTTCAATCATTTCTTGAATTGTTCGTTTATAGTAAATTTGTTCTTTTTTTCAATATATGTATATTTTCAAAATCAAATATATGATTTTGGTCTATGGCATGTTTTGTAAGGGCGGTGGAATTTTGGTTTAATGTTCTGATATCGTATTTATGGCTATAGATTCTTTTATGTAGATATTGTTTAGATTGACCTATATATACACCGTTACAGTTTTGGCAATTTATTTTATATATAGTATTAGTTTCATCATTTTTTTCGATATTGGGTTTTAGTTTTGTGAATAATTTTTTTTGTGGTATTGAACGGTTTATGGGCTATAGTGATATTATGTTTTTTGAAAATATTTGATATGTTTTCAGATAGTGTGGGTACATATGGCATTGATATGTGTTTGTTATTGTTTCGTTTTGGGCTTTTTATATTATTATTGTAAATTGCATGTATTCTACGTTTAATTATTGAGTTGTAAAAGTACTTTGGGTATGAGTTTAACTCAAGTACCTTTTTAATCATTATTAATTTTTTTTCTGTGTTTTGGGTGTGATAATTTTATTGCATGGTCAGTTAGACTATTGACTACGCTTTTTTTGTATGTAGTAGGTGTATGAGAATTGTAATTTAGATATCTTTCTGACCAAATGTTCTTTGTATACCAGTTAGTTTCAATTTTTCCTTGTTTGTTGTATGTAATGGTGAGATCTAGAAAATTAATGCTATTATTTTTTTCAAGTTCATTTGTAAACTGTAGACGATCATGCAAAGTATTAAATTTATCTAGTGTATATTTAACTTTTTCTTTAGGGAGGCAAATCAGGCAGTCGTCTACGTATCTTTTGTAAAAAATTGGTTTGTAGGATAATTTTTGTAGTATTGTATTTTCTAATTCTTCCATTACAAGATTAGTAATAGTAGCGGAAATAGGCGATCCCATGTCAGTTCCGAAAAGGGAGTAACTTTGATTGTTGTATGTAAAAAAAGTTGAGTTTAGACAAAGTGTAATACCATTGATAAAATTTTTTTAGTAATTGGAGAATGTTCTGCAAGTTTTGACCAGTGATTTTTTATACATTCTATTGCTAGATTTGTTGGTATTTTGTGTATAGTGATATAACATCGAGTGACGTAATTATATGATTTTTGGGAATTGTTTGATTTTTTATAAATACGCAGAATTGCCATGAGAGATATCTGTAAAAGACTGTAAAAGACATGATATTCACTTTTCCCCAGGATATTGCTAATAATATTAGATAAAAATTGTGAAAGGTTGTAAGTGGGACTGTCTATATTACTGACTATTGGTCTTAGAGGAATGTTTTCTTTATGTAATTTGGGTATACCGTACATGAATGGAGCATGACCATTGTGACAAATGAGTTTGGTTTTCTGTTGTTCTGTGATTAAGTTTACCTTTCTCCATGATTTAACAAGGTCATTAACGTAAAATATAAATAGTCGATGAAAAAGACGCCATTTATTTGTAACAAAGAATCAAACGTGTCTTATTTATTGTTAATATTGTAAAAGAATTGCGTTAATGGAAAGTTGTTATTATAGATAGAAAAACCTTATTATATATCACATAAAGCTAAATATAAATAATCGATGAAAACTTTGAAAATTATTATTTCAATTGTATTTAATAAACATATTTTCCCACAACAAATAAAAACTGTCAAACAAGTGCCATTTCGATAATCTTACCAAAGTCGCCGCAACTTTCATGATAAACGAAAAAAAGGTATGTTTTCTTTTTATAAATTATTTGGATTAAAAATTAGGTCGATTTTTCGCATATGTGAGCTTACTCTTTCTCTTATCTCGATATCCTCGCGATAATATATAGGGTGGATCATAAGTAATGGTACATAGTGCAACAGCAGATTCCTCCCCAAGTAAAAATTGGTAAGCCCTCCCCTTGCAAAAAGCGGCACACCCCTTCGGCCGCCAATTTCCGCTTAGTTAAATTCCAATCCCCCCCCCCCCCCCCCCTTCCTAAAAAAAAAAAGTCCCGGGGGAAACCCCCGGAAAAACCCCCCCAAAAAAACCCCCCCCCCAACCTTCCCCCCCCCCCCCCCCCGAAAAAAACCCCCCCCCCCCCCCAAATTCCCCCCCCCCCCCGCCCCTCCCCCGGCGGCGGGGGGGGACGGGCCACAAAAAAAGGAAGGACAAAAAATAGGGGGCCCCCCCCTATCGCCCCCCCCCCAAAATATTTTTTTTAAAAAAAAAAAAAAAAAAAAAATTAAAAAAAAAAAAAAAAAAAAAAAAAAAAAAAAAAAAAAAAAAATTCCGGGGGGGCCCCCGGGGGGGGGGGCTTTTCCCCACGGGGGTCCCCCCCCCCCACCCTCCCCCCCCCCCCCCCCCCCCCCCCCTTCTTTTTGGGGGGGTTTAATTATATAAAAAATCGATATGATCGAATGATATACTAAGCCGTAAAAAAGTTATGTCATTTTAAATAAGCGTGATAAGCCTTATGTGGCGCCCTCTACTAGTGATAACAAACAAAGACAAGTTTAAATGTCTTACCTAAAAACAACGAATCCCGAATTTCGTGTCATCTCAAGTTATTCGGAAATTATAGAGACAAATTGAAAACTAAGTCAAAACTTTGCCGTTTAGCATTGGTATTTTGGTCCCATCACAAACGGTTTCACGTATACATGAACGTACTTAAGACTGGGAAAATCATTAATGCACACGGCGTGAATTTACACCGTCAATGTGGAGGTGATTTTTTATTAACGCTATTTAGTTGAGACCCAGCTGACTGATTGTAACTCTTCGTCGACTTTGAAACGAGAGAGATAAATTTCGTACTAAATATCCGCAAGAGGGATTAGGAAAAGACATTTGAAAAGGAAGAGAAAAGATAGAGAAAGCGATAGAGATAGAAATAGAGATAGAGATACATACATTTAACATCCTTCTTGCACCCACCGAGTGTTGTCCTAAAGGTTTCTGCTCATCCTGTCCGATTTTCTCTAGCGCCTTGTCAGATTTGGATAGCAGTTTTGTTTCAACGAAAGTCTTCAGGTCTGCTATCTTCATCCGTCTCTTAATTTTTTCGCTTGACACGCGCTTATGAAGCGATTCCTCCGATTTCGATTGGGTGTAAGGCGATTCTAGTATGAAAAAAGAGAATACAATCAAACCTAGTAGCATCATCAGCCACTGTAAATAATTACTCACATTTTGTTTCTACCTTAATTGTGGATAAAATAAAAATTAGTAAAAATATATTTTTATGGTTTATGATATTTTTTTCACCGCTTCATTTACAAATGTGGCATATTTAGTGTTAAATATATTGCAACATAAATATTTATATCATAATTTATACCTATTGGATCACAACTTTTTAAGAAATGAAAATATTAGAAAATGGTATTCGAAAAGTAAACTCCATATTAGAAGACGTTTTCAACGACGTTATAAAACTAGTATGTTTCTGCAAAATATACAAAATACTACTTTCAGGAGGTAAGAACATATTACTTATTGCAGATTAAAATTTCCTCTAACCGTTTACCTATAAAACGAGGCAGTCAATAGAAAACAATCGCCATCTACATTTCTACTGTGGGGATAAGGACGCAAGCAGTTATTTCACGATTACCTCTGTAGGTGAGACATACGAGTACGTTTTTTCAACGTGGGCAAATAATAAACTTCTTTAAGTGAGATCAACTAAGTATTTCCTTGCAATCTCACTTAATCAGGTATGACTAGTTTGTTTAAATTAAATTCTAAAACATGCAATGCAAAAGAAGTTACCTGCTAATAAGGATACGTCTTTCACCTCCGGTACCTCGATGAAATCTTTATTGTTTTCTGTTTTTCTCGTTTCAGTATTTTGATAGAGAGAAACCTCAATCTTGGGTATTGGCAGAGAATTGCTTCTTTTTCGTGGTTGCTGTTGGCCTGCCGTTTCATCGCTAATATCTCTCAATCTATAAATGTCAAAATGAAAACAATAAAAGATTAAAGGGCAATAGATAGGGGGAAAATAACATAATTCGGAAAAAATAATAATAAATGTTTTATTGTATTAATCGTTTCAGTTATGACATGACTTCGATGGGTTTTCCTCTCTGCCGACATGAGATTCGATTGCTAGGTAGATAAAATTAATTCGAAATGAGATGTTACAGGGTCATTTCACGCGAGATTTACAATGAAATTTTAATTTGACCGAAATATTTTTTATTGTTATTTACACCAAAATATTTGACACGTATTTTTTCGTTTTGGGAAATCACAAAAATTTCGACTTGATGAGTACCTATTCGAAATCTGAAAGTACTAAAAAACACTTGTTCGCTGATTACTCGGAAAGTACGGTACATTCGAAGAAAAAGCTAAGGCAATAAAATTTAGGATTTTTCTTCCTCTTTGCAGCCATGTTGTCAAAAAACATTTTTGACAATTTTTTATTGTTTAATTAGCGACTTTTCATAAACAAAAACACTTTTTTCAAAGTTGGATATTTTTTTTTCTCAATTTTTTTTGCTATACATATTGCTTGAACTATCAACAATTTACTGTAAAATTTGTAGAGTGGGTAGTCTATAACTTTTTTAGATACAAATTTTTGAAGAGAATGGCATTTTTTGAGCCATCCTGCAGCAAGTGCGTCGCTTTTAACATTTTTTTCATCAACAATGTCAGTTTCATTTAAATATCGTTGTTGCAACTCTTTTAAAGAAAGCAGTCGTACCAAAAGTGTTAATAACAAAAATTTACGGCGCCCATCGCCTTCCTTATGTAAAAAATTGATATGTTTGAATGCAAACGATAAACTGTGCACATCGTATAGACAAAAAATCGGAAGAATGTCCGATTCTGATTGTTGTGAGTATAATATTACTAAATTGCAAAATAATGAATTCAAGTATTATTGTGATGTGCCACAGATGTAAGTTCAGAAAAATCTTGTTATGAATTGTAAATGTGCTTATTGTATTCATTTGTTAAAGGATCAGTCTGAAATGTGCCCTAAATTAATATCTGAATTAAATTTGCAAACGATAATAATACACATCACAATAATACTTTGCAATTTAATTCATTATTTTGCAATTTAGTAATAATATACTCACAACAATCAGAATCGGACATTCTTCCGATTTTTTGTCTACACGATGTGCACAGTTTATCGTTTGCATTCAAACATATCAATTTTTACATAAAGAAGGCGATGGGCGCCGTAAATTTTTGTTATTAACACTTTTGGTGTGACTGCTTTCTTTAAAAGGGTTGCAACAACGATCTTTAAATGAACCTTGACATTGTTGATAAAAAAAATGTTAAACCCGACGCACTTGCTGCAGGATGGCTCAAAAATGCGGAATCACCACGTCTACAGCAATAACCGCGAGTCGCGACGAGTTTATACGAGAATCATCGCGTCCAACGCGCGCTCCAAGCGTGCTCGCCTCTCTTCAAAAATTTGTATCAAAAAAGTTACAGACTACCCACTCTACAAATTTTACAGTAAATTGTTGATAGTTTAAGCGATATTTATAGCAAAAAAAAATTGAGAAAAAAAATGTCCAACTTTGAAAAAAGTGTATTTGTTTATGAAAAGTCGCTTATTAAATAATAAAAATTTGTCAATTTTTTTTACCACATGGCTGGAAAGAGGAAGAAAATCCTTAATTTTATTGCCTTGGCTTTTTCTTCGAATGTACCGTACTTTCTGAGTAATCAGCGAACAAAAATGTAATGTTTTTTTGTACTTTCAGATTTCGAATACTCATAAAGTCGAAATTTTTTAGATTTCCCCAAAACGAAAAAATACGTGTCGAATATTTTGGTGTAAAGAACAATAAAAAAATATTTCGGTCATATTAAAATTTTCATAGTAAATCTCGCGTGAAATGACCCTACAGCAGGTTTTCTATGCATACGATACATTTTAGTACTAGTACTCCACTAGCTCTTATTGCATATAAGAGGAGCTAGTGCCTCTATAACTAGCTCTTATTAGATTTGAATAGTAACTATACTATTTCTTCTTTTACAAAAATATAGGCTTTTGCATTTTCTGGCGACAGAAACCCCTCAAAAGCTGATATTTCGGGTGTGACCGAGAAAAGGGGTAAAAATGAGTTGTGGAACAAGAAACTAATCTATTAAGAAATAAAATAAGTATGATATATGTATATAATATTATAGTGAACGTAAACACACGAGTCACCGCTCGGTCAGCGCTGAGAAAATCGTCTCATACGAACTTTGTCTCTTATAATCCTACCTATATCACCTATATGAAATCTACCTATATCATATAGGTCACAATTAATGTATTGGAAATGGAGATGCAATGCAATGGGAGCTTGCAAAATATTTGCATTTCAAGTCATTTTATACTTGTCATTTTCTCCAAAATTCTAAATCTATAAAAATTATGGTAATTTGAATTTTTATTTTATTTCATCCCAACCTTTCGTTTTTGAGATTTTACAAGAGTTGTATCTTTAAGCAGAATGAAATTTTTGCAAAAAAAAGACAGAATAAAAAAGATTTTCACTTGCGTAAATTTGAAAAACAAATATTTCCCAAATATTTTGCAAACCATTTCCAAGATTTTCTGGGGACGCAGACATTTTTTCAAAGTAATTTTCGCGATTTTCATTTGATTTTTTTTTTGCTATAATAACATTCTACTTACGTCAATTAGTCACCCCCTAAAATATGATGTGGGTCCCATTTCTCCTTACGAAAATACGAGCATTTCAAATTTCGCCGGCCACCACTGATACCTACTACAGTACAAGAACGAAGTGAAATAATTTTGGATGCTTCAATAGATGGCAACTGATGGCAGTTGTTGGAAGCGTAATGATATATGGACTCAGATCTCACGACAGCAATATCGAGGGGAAGAGCGTGTTTAATTGTTCACACTAAAACGAATCCGAGTTTGGAACAAAACATTACAATATAATGAACTCAGCTAAACACATGGCAAAAGACTGGGAAATTAAGATAAATGAATTAAATTTGTTCAGAGGATTTTGATATCCGAAACCAACACTTTAATTCGATTCATTATTTATCAGCTTCAGTATTTAAAAGAAAAACTCACTACCCTTTAAATATAAATAGATCTAGCTGTAATATCAATTAGAAATTGAAATATGAAAAATCATAAGTGCTTACCTGTTGTACATGTAATGTAGTGCCCAATAGATGCCTTCTTCTTGCCAGTGAGTGATAAACAAGCATCTCAAGACTCCAACATCCAAAAAAGTCGCAGCGCTTATGTCCGTTGTTGGGCTTCCACTCTTGCTTGAGTCCTCTTTCTGCAACGCTTCACCAGGCGTCACCTTTCCACTGTCCAAGGAGTCTTTGTCAGTGGAGGATCTAGTATTACCAAAACTAAATTAGTTTAAATGAATTATATAAATTAGCAACTATTATGTTTCGGAAGGTAATAACACCATAAAATAAAATAATACATAATACCAAGTACCTAGTAGCACCACAAAACCACAGTTGATATAAAAATAAACACAATTAGTCTATGACCTTTTCTCAATACTTGAAACATATCAACAAATAACCCTTCTACATAGAGAGCTCAAGTAAAGACAATTTTTGAAAAGTTAAATCTAACAGTTTTGGATACCCTCTATACACTCCTGCTTTTGAATACAGTGCTTTCAGTCGATCTCCCAGAATCAAACATCGAATAAAAAGACATTTGATAGCAACCTAACTGAAGCCTAGAGCCTAGAGTGTATAACCAGAAGATAAAAATATCAATATTGATTTTTCATTTGTTTCTTTATACATATGTACATACATGTATATGTATGTACTCCTATTAGAAATGTGGACATAACGTATAGGTAAAAGGAAATTATGTTTTACAAAAAACTAAAAGGGTACTTCACGGTCTATTATAAGTTTTGGGAGAACTGTAAACGATATGAAGCTCAATATTTTTATCTGGAGGTTTTCAGGGATGCTCTATACATTAAAAATAATGGCTACTTTCTGACATCTCCAGATATACCGAAAGTAGATACTAACTTTGTTAATGATACGTTCTCTTTTTATACCATATTTGGTTTCTACGCATTAATTTGATACTTTAATAATCATTATCCATCTCTAAAATGAACGATTTTCGGGATATTACAATTTTAAGAAAAAAAAAGTAAAATTGCAAACCCTTTTTGTCTTTTCAACCTTTATTATCTAAGGAAATATGTTACTAAATTATTTTCATTTTTTTAGTGTATTTGCGATGAAGATAGGGTAGTTTTACTTTGTAAAATGTGTAAGAGTTGTATCTAATTCCATAGATGTGAAAAAATCTCCAAACTATAAAATTTTGCATATAGGACCTTTTGTTTATGGAGTTTTTAGTAGTATAGAAAGAGGATGAAAAAAGGTAACGAACAATATTATAAAATACAATATGATCTATTTAAAACAGTAAAACTTATGAAAGAATAAAGTTGTTCAAATTAGATCTTTTAACCACTTTAATAAATATTAGAATTTAAACTCTAATGCGAATATGTCTAAAAAAAATTGTATCACATAAATATATCACAAAATATTGTACCTTCTATTTAAAACAAGCTCAACCTTTCATGGTCCAAAATTAACCATTTAATTTTAGCACAGCCAAGTAATATATTTTTTTATAGGGATTTTCAACTTCAATTTTTTTTTCTTAAAATTGAAATATCTCGAAAATTTTTCATTTCAGAGAGGTAATGATTATATACAAGTAAGTTTAAGTTGATAAGCAAAAACCGAGAGTAATTAATGGCATAAGAAATATAACATATCATATAAATAACGATAAAGATATTATCAACTTCCGGTATATTCGAACGTGCCAGAAAGTCGCCATTTTAGATGTGTAAAGCATCCCTGAATATCCCTAGATACAAATTGCCAGCCCCATATTATTTGTAATCCTCCGAAAATATTTCACTCACCGTCAAGCACCCTGTATAATAATATGTATTCGTTTTCATTTTGAATGGCAATAAATGTTCAAAAATATTCAGAACAATAAAATATCTACCCAGTTTTTTGCATTGGCGGCTTGCCACCAGTCTGTTTGGTGTCCGCTGTGACACCAGCAGCGATTTGCTCGGATTTCACGTTATTGTTCCTCCCTGAACCGTTTCTTCTCATCGCCAACTGTATTATGCTAGTTTCAGCCTGAAAATAAAATATATCAAAAAAAAGATTATATACAAATATACCGGGTGACGACGCGAGGGGTTCCCTTGGGGGGGGGGGGGGTGAGACAATTTCAGACGATTGAACCACAATATGTAAAATTCAACTGAGCGTAGGGGTATTATCGGGAAATAAGATAATTATTAGATTGGTTCTACCAGGTAGATTGGGAGAGGAGGGCCTATACCCTGCCCGGTTGGGGGCCATTTTCCTCCTCTGGATTTTTAAGTGTGAGGCACGAAGTCGTGTATGGCACCGAAATTACCGGGAACATAGAAATATTTAATTAACATAGCGTCGTAATCTTACAAACTGGGAGGCTTATTTTGGAGCTGTGGTTAAAGTTCACCGTTGAAGTTAGCTGATTTTGTCATTCACTATTTAACATTATTTGTTACATAACATGAACTACTATTACGCTTTTTTTTTTACAGAGTAGTAAAAGTAGTCCATTTCTAAAACACAGAATTAAAATCCAACCAAGGAAATTGTGGTTCAGTCGTTGTCTCTACAACACCTCTCGAATACGTCGCGGTACCAGTCACCCGGTATACAAAATTTACATAATATGTGAGTAGCCCAGCGTTTCAACTAAATAGCAAATATTTACAAGTAAAAGATTCGGTGTGGAATGGGCCACACAATGGTCCGCTGCCGACCGTCTGAGCGCGTATTGGGCATGGGGACGCACGTATGCGGCAGAGGTGGAGCTTTACTTTGTCGTTTAAATATACAGAAATTCCGATACTATATATAACAAACATATTTATAAATGAAAACCTAAAATTCTGTCAGAAAATTACACTAAGAAGAAGTCTCAGCCCCTGGTGGTAGCTCAACAAACTAATTACTGTACCATACTTATTGAAATGTCCGTTGGTTTCTATTTGTCTGTTGTCCCATTGAAAATTAAAATACTCTATAACGAATCAGTTGTTGCGTACCTCGCTGTTCATCCTGGATTGAAAGGGACCCCCAAATTTCATATATTTTCTGAAGAAAGACAAAGTTTCCGTGGTGCATAAATTTGTTGAAAAGGAAAGCATAAGTAGACGTAAGACTTGGATATTGAAAATTAAAACTAAAGATAGGAAATCCAGTTAGTAAATATCTAGATATAGAGAGTCTGTTCTCTGTTTTCTTCATTTTGCTGAGGGTACTATTTTTATCGATGTAAGTTTTAGTAATTTAAAGTTAATGTAAAGATGTAACAATTTTGTCTATTTCAGCCAAGGATTTAAAAAAACGGAGGATATTGAAAAAACTGCAATACATTCAAATAAATTACCTTTGCAAAAGAACATAATGGAGGAAATGATCATCCAGAGCTCTTCGAATGCAGAAAAAATTTGCAATTAAAGATTGGAGATACTCAGTTTAATGTCTATCATCATTCATTTAATGTCTACAATCATTCTACTTACTTTTTCAAAGTAAACCTATACACCCTAAAAACGTACCTTATTTATTCTTATCTTATTTCTATCAAAACTAAAAATCAAAAGAAAATCAATAAAACTATGATACACCTTGTGATAAAATTATCACAAATGGTGTCTTAAGGGGGCGTTCAAGTATTGCGTAACGCAATTTGGGGGGAGGGGGTCTTGTAAAACGTTACGATGCGTTACAGGGGCGGGAGGGGGGTTCAAACAAAGCGTTACGTAATATTGTTTTTTTTTATTTAAATAAAAAACTAGAGAATTAAAATCTCCCAAGTTGGCAACCCTTTTCGTTTATGTTTTACGGGGAATCCCTCGATTGTATTGTACGTCATTTTTATTTTGTTTTCGTTGTCAATATTCGTTAGTGTTTACGCAGAAGCACATTGCTGTAGTCAGTCAGTCAGTTTATTAGTAAAAAAAAAAAAGCTAAAATATGAGAATGCATGAGAAGAAAAATGGTGGATGAAGCAAAAAATTTATGTAAGGACAGGGCCAAGTCAGGAGAATGGCGTAATTAAATGTAAGATTAGTAGTAAAAGTTTATTAGGACAAATTTAAGCCCATTTTAACATATTTTAAACTTAAGCAAATGTTTATTTCATTATGTGTGATTGTTTATTAAATAACAATATTAATAAATGAAATAAACAACATAGCGAGTTAGAAATCTCCTGTTTTATTTCTTATTACCGCAAACGCGATTAAAACAATAACAAAGGTATTTTGACTAAACGTTACGGTAACGCTGTTACGTAACGTTTAGGGAAGGGGAGGGGGGTACAGAAAAACCTTACGGCGCGTTAAATGGGGGGGGAGGGAGGGTCAAAGATCTTCAGAAATTGCGTTACGTAATACTTGAAAGCCCACTAAGGTAAAAATAATAGTGTTACACAAAAATTAAAATAACAGATTGAACATAACCACGTTAAACAACGTAACAACAGAGAAGTAATGGCACCGTAATTAGTTCCAAAATTTTTCCGCAGTGGCGCTGGCTTTTTAAATTCTAATGCCTATAGTAGCTGTTTATTAATTATATGGAAATATTAAGAAACAAATTAGGGATGCCAATAACACTTGACAAACATTATATAGGGAGTCCCAGAAATGAATGTACAACGTAATACCAAAGATTACTCGAGCCAAAATAAAACGATTAGGGCCTACTTGTATATATAATAAGTTGCTTCGTTTAGCCACTAGAGGGCCTCAAAGTTCCGAAAAAATTTTAATTTTTCGTTAGCACCCTAACACGCGAGTATCAATTTTGGCCATTTTTGGGATACGTCTTTAAGCCTATAATTGTCAGTTTTTGGTGCAATACAGGGCGCTTTAGAAAATATAGAAACATCAGTTTCTACACATATTTTTTTATTGCGTGAATAATGGTTACCAATTTTCATTGGATAGCCTACCTGGTTCCAAAGCTTTTTTACCTCTTGCAAAATGTTGATTGGATGAGCAGTTTAGCTAAGAAAAAATGAAATGAATGAAATGAAGAAGAATGAAATGAAATGAAATTTTTCTGGAATTTTGAGGCCCTCTAGCGGCTAAACCAAATAACTTAGGCTATATGCAAGTTGGCCTACATCGTTTTCTTTTAGGTCGAGGAATCTCTGGTATTGTACACTCTTTTCGCCGACACCGTATATCTGCATCTAAATAAAGTTGAACTGAATTATTAATAATTGCTGAAATTAAAGAAAATGAAAAATATTACCGGTCTACCCCAAAAAGTGTTTCTTACTGTATAAATCGATGGGTCCCTCAGAAACCCATCCGACTCATGCAGCGACGGTAGTCGAAATATGACGACGTGCTCTTCTTCGGTGCTCGAACTTTCTTCGGGTATCGTCTCGGGAAATACCGTGTCCTTTGGGGAGGAGACCCAACCACTCTGAAAATATTCATTACGTAAAAGCTTACTAATAGTTGTGTATCTAATGATCTAATGTTTTATAACCTGTATATAATGTTCGACGCATAGTCAGCCTTTTAAGAGAATAACGCAGTTACCACAACAAATGTAATAATAAAATTGAAGATTTAAACTTAGGGTATTAGAACTACTTATATAAAAAAGTATAAATACGCAGTATATACCGTAAGACAAAAAAGTCCTACGTGGGATTGATCCCGTATATCTTGAATTATCGTTTTTAGAACTATCAAGCTCTTTGAAGTTTTATTTTTAAAAAAAAATTAAATATGGTAACGGCAGAGCAAAAAGCTTTCATGATAGAAAGTTACTTTAGAAATGGTAGAAGGGTTGATCGCCAGTGGGTTTACCCACCACGGGACGCCTTTCGCGACATAGGGATTTCGGCCAGCTTCACCCAGTTTCATCCAGTTTTGACTAGATCTGTGGCCTTGTTAGAGAAACAGGAAATGTAAATGTAAAGGAAGAGAGTGGAAGACCTAAAGTTCCCACTGCACAAAACATTGTACACACAAAGTAGTGAGGCATATTGTTAATGAACAGCCCCAAACCCCTATTCGGCGTTAAGCCAGCAACTAAACGCATCCTACGGAACCTGCAATACAATCCTGAAATTTGACCTGCATATGCACGCTGATCATCTAAGCTCAGTCCAATAATTGTTACCAAACATCAATTTTCAGAGTGGTTTATGGGTAATTTGCATAATAATGAAAACGTGTTTGAAAAAACCTTTTTTTCAGACGAGGCACGGTTTTACATCTTTGGTTATGTAATTCCCAATAAATGAGTATGCGGAGCATTAAAAATAGAATTTCCTTATAGAGAAGCATCTGCATTCTCAGATAGTTGGCGTGTGGGCGGTCATATCGAAAAGAAGGTTAATTGGACAGATTTTTTAAGGGATTCTCAATTCAGCGCGATACCGTAATGAAATTTTAGAAAATTTTGTAAATGCATTAAACAATGAAGAGATGCGACGGGGCTACTTGCAGTAGGACGGTGCACCAATTCTCGTAACTCTTAATAATTTAAATTATTTGGCAGAATTTTTCGAAGAAAAAAATCGTTATATGACATATACTGTTAGGTTGCCACTACGGTCCTACGATCTCACGCAACTTAATGCAACTTAAAACTTAGTTTTAGTTTAAATTTATAATTTGTAGGTTCTTTGTTGTTTATTCTTTTTTTAATTACGTATTAAGCAATAGCAATGACAGTAAGGTAATTTTTTATAACAAAATTTTAGACTTTGATAGTTTTAAGAGCAATAATTCAAAACAATTAGGATCGATTCCACGAGATATTTGTTAGACATTTTTTTTTATCTTATGATACTTGAATAAAGTATTACATGTATTCGCGCAGCGTTTCGCCAACGATATTGGAGTCATCAAGAAGTGACTCAAACTTGGCTCGGAGTGATACTCATATACTATACCCACCATTGGCGGCTCGTGGACTTATAAATGATAGGACGGATACTAACCGGCGAATTCGGCATTTTTCATATTGACAAAATAGTATTTAAAATCTATCTTATAATTTCCTATATCTCATCTTATATTAAATCTACTCGAAATTTTGTTGAAGCGCTGCGTCACTTGCGTCCCCTTGCGTTCCCTTAATAATTTCTAGACTGTCGTATGCACGAGATTTTCAGCTGTCCAGCGTGCCATGTTACAGTGTAAAAAAAAACTTTAAACACGAAAGTTTTACACTTCCTTACTTATTATCCTTTGGTATCATCAGAAAAAAAAAACAAATATACAATGGAAATGAAGAAGTTTCAAAGAAATTGAAACTTTTTGTATCAAAAAAATGGCTTATTCAGAGGAAGATTACTAAGAGGAAGGAAGGAAAAAGGAAGCTTATTAAGAGGAAGAAAAACACAAAATATATATACTTTGATAAATATAGCGGATTTTTTTTTTAAAAAACGAATGCATTAAAAAGAAGAGATGATTCGTTATCAGAAATGAAGAGGAAGCCTTAAATCTTTTACTTTTTTTTACAGGTAACGTATTTTAATTTAGTATTGTGATAAAGTCGCAGTACAGCACTGATCATGCCGGCCACCCGTGACATCGCCGTCAATAAAACAAGGGTGACTCAGTAACACCTCACCGCGTTGCGAAAGCCTCTCGAGCCTCCCGGAAACTTCGAGTTCTTTCTAGCGAAAGCTCGAATATACGCGTACCGGCCAACCGGGTATATAGAGGCATGCCGACGCAGGCGATGAGTAGATTTTGATATAAATTTACTGTGCCGTAAGCTGCGTAAAACATTCGAATATAAATTGTATATAAATAAATTAGTGTTAGTTTAGTTAAACATTGTTGTAGTTAAAAGTGCGTGTGATTTTTCACACCGAACGACTTCTAAGTGGACAAACGTTACAATATAATAAAGCAACTACAATTTGTTTCTTAAAAAAAGAGTTTATTTACACCACGAATATTACAATAATGAACTTTAATTTTTAATTTCATTGTTTTATTTGTTTTTTTTTTTGCAAAACATGTTGTTGATGAAGATGAGGCAATGTTTAATTGTTTAGTTGATTGGTGATAACATCTTCAAAGAAATAAAAAAAATACACCACATATCGAAAACTCTGTAGAATTGAAATGTCGTGGCAAAGACACGACTTTTGATATCCTCTCAGGAAATATCCCACTTACTGTCACATGAAAACGACTCCTAACATGTTTATCGATGTCAAGAGCAATACTCCGTAATATGTTATGAATGCAAGTATTGCACCTTATCATGACAAAAATATCATAACTTTAGTAAAACATTGTGGCTATTTTTCCACCAAGTCAAAGTAATGTGGCAAGACGTTTAATTCGTAGTACACAATTAAAATATAATTGCGATATTTACCTCATCATCAATTTTTGTGATTGTAGCAGTGATGGTGACAGTAGTCGGAGTTGCGCTGCTCGTAAAAGAGTGCTGCTGGTCGGAGCTGGAAGCACTAACGCCTTGACTCATAGTGGGACTATCTCGACCTAGATAGTCGTCTTGAGACGGTTTACCTAAAATAATACAGTTTTTGCGTCACAATAATACAATCAATAAGACAAGTCCTAAATATCATAACAAGTACCTAAATATAAATTGTATATGCATTTACGCTTTGTACGCCCAGTTTAAAAGTAAGCAACTCAACTCTTAATTTAAATTGCGCCCTGTATACTTAAAAACTAGGATGACTAACTGTCAACCACGACTATAATAGTACAGCGATACCAATTTCGTCGTCAATAAACTCTCTTGCAGAACGTTTGCTACTAGCCTTTTAAAACCTTTCAAAGAACTCGGAATAACCGGGGGAATATTCTTCACTTGTGGATATTTTTTTTATTTTATAATGGTGCACCTGATGAACTATTATGATTCTGGTACCTTTAAAAACTTAAATAAATACATTATAAAAAAAAATACGTTTTCCAAGTTAATCTTCTAAGAACAACAGTAAACGGGATTTTATAAGTAAAAACTCATTTTATAAGTAAAAATCATATAAAGAAAACATATCAAAAAGTATCATATTTTATCCTTATACAGCGTGCTTCATGGTGAGTGGATTATTTAACGTTTAGGAGGCTTATTTTGAACAGAACGTACTACATCATATGAGTCCTTTCGTTTTCCTCTTTACCGTCTTTCTAAACGTACTAGAATTCCTTGTAGGTATATACCTAAAGTGTATAGTTTTCGTGTTATATCAAATTATTTATCTTAAGTTGGCGATTTGAAACAGAACATACCATATTGTACATCGTTCGCTTCCTTCCTTTTTTGCATCCTCTTTCTACACATACTAGTATTCCTTATACCTAAATATACAATTTTCTAGTTATTTCAATGTATTTATCAAAATAGTCAAATCGAAAGTATATCGGGTAGTGAAACAAATGTATTATTATAAAATTTGATTTTTTCTACGAATATATGTATCGTCACTGTACCGCAACAGGTATAGGAACATATAGAAAACGAAAATGAAAAACGAAAACTATATTATAAAATTCAGTGATTCAATTAAAATAACCGATTTAGGGCATCAATATGTAGAATAAATTAGAGAGAATGGCATTTTGTCGCGTTAGCACAATTATGTAATATCAATCAGGCATATTGGTGTTACCGTGAACCAAGGGAAGTGTTTTTTTATATTCTTTTGTCTATTTAAATTAGCTTTTAATTTTAATAGTTCTGTCTAATCTGTTCTGACAGTCTAATCTGTCTTTTTATAGTGCCAAGACGCCCCATTTGTTGACATTTTATCTTCTAACTACTTTGATATGTAATCAAAAATCGTACATGTTGGATGTTAGGTATAGTGGATGCTGGTATGTCTAGAAAGAGGATGGAAAAAGAATCCAAAAGGAATCATTAAATACCAGATGTGAAATGAATTTTACATCCGAAATGTGACGAGAGATGTTCATTAAGTAAGATAGATGCAGACAGTACTACTATATTACGTTACACAAATCAAAATGAACTGCCCACAATACAGCCGTTGCCTTTGGCGATGCAAGGTTTAGGTTCTCATTGAAATAGGGAGGGTACAAAATCGCCAACAGAGGCGAATCGCCCCACCACATAATCACTAACACAACCGCTGAGTGGGAGATGCCCGATATATGTGCAATTACATAATAATATGTATTATTCTACCCTTCAGTTGGGTCTTACTTCCTTCTTTTTTTCTTGGATGGTTATTACATAATGCACCCTGTATATAAACTTATATTTAAAATAAACGACTTAATAAAGGGTAAAGTTTGACCCTGTATTTTGAGCACCCTGCACATTTTGCTGTGTACCTAGTATACTTGACAGTAAGCTCAATCTTTGTAAAATACAATCTTAAGTACAATAGCTGTACTAAAGTTATTGTGAAGAAATATTTATTAACTCAGAAACTTAAAGAACACACAGTGCGCGCCTAAAGTATGGAATAAATTCAGTAAATGTGAAACAAAAAATTTTTGGAAAAAATCCTCGAACGGGTCGATTTTGTTTAATAAAAACACACACATCAACTTATTTTTCAAATGGCAACCCCCCATTTTTTTAATTTAATATGAGAGACCCTTTCATTGTCGATTTAATGGTATAAAAATGTTGCCACATTACATAACAAAATTTTTGAGTAAATAACAATTGAATGTTACAAAATGAAAAATATATTTTTCACATTAAATAAACGAAACTTTCTGAAAAAACTGAACACAAATCATAGCAAAAAAAGTACGTTGCTAAGCAAAAAAAATATCAGATTAGATTTTTTGACTTATCCATATTTTTTACTGTCAGGTTAATCAGAAGATTTGTCATTAAATTGTGCGAAAAGTTAATGTAAAGTGTTAGTATTTATAAAAATTCCAATTTTAATATGGCACATTTAACTGTGACACAAATAATTGAAATTTTGATTCTCATCGGATGTGGAAATAAGACCAGAACTCAGCAGGAGGTATGCAAATTATTTAATGCAAAGTATCCAGATAACCCTATCACCCAATGCACAGTTAGTAAGATTGAGTCCAAATTTAGAGAAACTGATGATGTTAAAGATCTACCAAAATCAGGACGTCCAAAAATTACCCAAGATAAAAAGATTAACATTATGTTAAGTATGGAAAAGAACCCTCAGAGTACCTTTACACCAGTGGCTGTTGGTGATATTTCAGTTAGCCATATCTTGAAAACGACGCATGGGACCCACTTCACTTTTTAGGTGTTGACTATACACCTCTTACAGAAAGGATTTATAGTGAAAAAACCGTCAGCAAAGTTTGCGAAAAAATTTTCAAAAAAACTGCAGGACGCCCTGGGATCTCAGTAACGCTCTGTGGAATATTTGCAGTATATTTTTTTTTCATAATCTAGAAACAAATATAAGGAGAGGTTTTACGATTTGTTACAAAATATTGTTTTTTTTCAAAAAGTTATTGCCATTTTTAATTTTGGGAAACACAATGTTCCTATAAAATTAAAATTAAAATGGCCATAACTTTTTGAAAAAAAAATATATTGTAACAAATCGAAAACCTCTACTTATATTTGTTTCTAGATTATGAAAAAAATATATACTGCAATTATTCCACAGAGCGTTACTGATATCCCAGGGTGTTCTGCAGTTTTTTTTGAAAATTTTTTCGCAAACTTTGCTGACGGTTTTTTCACTATAAATCCCTTCTGTAAGAGGTGTATAGTCATCACCTAAAAAGTTTTCAGGATATGGCTAACTGAAATATCACCAACCGCCACTGCTCTACACTAGTTGCCTCAGAAAATGAAGTTAGTCAGACGACAGTTCTACGTATCCTGGGGGAAGAAAACTATCATCCCTACAAATTTCAGCTAGTGCAAGAACTCAACGAAGACGACCCCGACCGGCGACTGCAGTTCTGTGAAACTATGATGAATCTTTGTCAAACAAATTCAAATTTACACCAGGAAATACTTGTTTCCGATGAAGTCACGTTTTATCTAAACGGCACAGTGAACCGTCAAAATTACACCGGTACAGTGAACCGTATTGGAGTTGGACGAATCCTCATTGGATCATCGAAGCACATACTCAACATCCGCAGAAATTAAATGTGTGGGCCGGAATAGTCGCAAACAGAATAATAGGGACTTTCTTCCTTGAAGAAACTCTCACAGGAGAAAGATATCTGGAGTTCTTACAAAATTATCTGATTCCAGCGCTTGCAGTAATTTTCCCAAACGAGAATGATACTGACATTCCAGATAACACACTCTGCTTTCAGCAAGACGGAGCACTCCGCATTATGCGCGCTCAGTTCGTGAATATTTAGACGTCATCTTTCCTCAGAGGTGGATTAGCAAATGAAGACCGATAGAATGGCCTGCGAGATCCCCAGATCTTACACCACTTGATTATTTTTTATGGAGTTATTTAGAATCAAAAGTTTACTGCAGAAGACCACACAATTTAGCCGAACTACGAGATCGCATTAGAGATGAAATGGGATCCATTACCCCTGAAGTCATTTAGAATGTACAAGAAGAATTTGTACACAGGCTTGCATATTGCCAAGAAGTTGATGGACAGCATTTCGAACACTTAATTTAAAATTGTATTTGCTTATTAAAGAAATTTCGTTTATTTATTGTGAAAAATATATTTTTCATTTTGTAACATTCAATTGTCATCTACTCAAAAATTTTGTTATGTAAGGTGGCAACATTTCTATACCGTTAAATCGACAATGAAAGGGTCTCTCAAATTAAATTAAAAAAATGGGGGGTTGCCATTTGAAATTCACTGAATTTATTCCATACTTTAGGCGCGCACTGTATTTCTTCTAAAAAGTTTTCAAGTGATCAATGGCAAAAAGGAAAATTTCAAACTTAACATAGGAATAGGTGTACTTTAGGAAATGAGAGAAAATCATAAAAACTACTAAACAAATTCTCATATTTTTCTTTTTCCCTTTCCTATAATTTATTTATAATACTTTGCTTAGAGTTCTTAGTTACCCTCAGTTTTTTTTTTATTTCAATATAACACAATTAATGACTAAACTTGTCCCACTAAACGCGAAAGATTGAAAAGTTCGGTATATAGTTAGGTTGTGAATAATTAATTAGTCAATAAGGTAAATTAAAAGAAGTGCCATTTGATAGCCTCGTGTAAAATCACACGATAACTGCTTCAAATACATATATGATGTCTATTTAGATACAGACAAGTACTTTTTTATTATAAGGTATGAAGAATACGTTCTTTATAATCGTACTATTATTCGTTCACCGTTCCAATTGCGCGAACAATGCCGTGAAATTTGTTGCTAATATCGTCAAAGAGATGTTTGAAAACAGTATTGTATGTTATATAAACGAAGTAACCATGTTCAACAAAATTATAGCCAAATCGTTGGAGTCAACCTATATCAGTATCTACGTAATATCGATTAACCATCTTAAGTATATCACAAAAGATTTACCTTGTAACAGCTACATGCTGGATATAACCAAAGGATATGACTTTATAAATTATTTCAAAAATCGACATCAATATTCTTTCAACTTTAAACCATGGACAACAATCCTATTAATTTATGAAAAACCTCCCGAGGAATCATCAGATATTTATTTCATTGCAAATCGTTTTGCCTTGGACATCATAACTGTTGAAAATATAGATAACCTAGATAGCTGTTTAGCGCCACTTAACAGTAGCTGTGAAAGAGAAACCACCATTAAAGTGAAATCTTGGGCAAAAAATACAACGCTGTTGAGATGGAACCTAGAAAATTCTGAACTTAACTGGACACATTTCAGGTCAATTAAGAGGACGTCCAATTATCGACTGTTTAATAGAAAAAGTTTTTTCCATATAACCCTTTTCCACTGCCCACCATACGTTTACTTGAACAAGAATAAGGAGGTTATAGGGGGCGTTGAATTCCAAATTGTTAAAGAAGTCGCTAAGGATTGGCCATTGAAATATTTCATAATCGAGGAAAACGGACCCCATAGCGAAAACAAGTGGCGGGATGCTCTCCAAAGGGTCGAACATAATCTGAGTCATGTAGCTGTTTGTTCACATTGGCTACTTAATTCGATAAATGCCACTGTTGATTTCACTTATCCCATGCGACAAATGTGTTCAACATTTTTAGTAAAGAAGCCCAGATTATTGCCGAACTCTACGTTCATCTTTCAGTCTTTCCAAGTCACGGTATATTTAAATACATTTCTCACAATGTTATTTGTTTCTGTCATATTGACCCTGATAGAAATCATCTACAACCAGATAACTAAGAATGACGCCGTGTCGGATTACACAAATCAATTAATGCACGTGATAAGAACGTTCACTTTAACAGGCATAAAAAAATTACCCTTGCTTCATCTTCTCTCAGGTAAATTTATGATGTCTTTTTTGTCATTATTTTGCATAATAGTCTCCTGTTATTATTCTGCCGGACTGACTAGCTGCTTGACACACCCTCGTTACACGAACAATATAAACAGCTTACAAGATATGGTGGATTTTAATATCAAATGGTTCTTATGGTCCGACAACGAAAAAAAGTACCTCACATCTTTGAATAATACACTCTTTCTTGGTCTTAGCGATTTGTTCAGAATAGGAAATAGGATAAGAGATACGACGGAAGAATCTGCTATATTAGTAAAAACAATCGAAAAGCGATATGTTACTGACGTAGCTGAGTTGCCTGAATCTGACTGGAAATACTACAAGGCTCTGGACGAGTGCCTTTCCAACCATCATATAGGACTGGTATTGCAGAAGAATTCTCCCTTTACGAAGATATTCGATAAGAAAATAATAAGACTAGTAGAGAGTGGACTTTTCGATTACTGGATTAGAAAATTGATTTACAGCTCCGAAAAGTCGCAGACCAACTTTTCAAAAATTACGTAGATGACAGCAGCTATTTAAATATTGATGGACACAGAATAATAGGAATGTATTATTTGCTGATGGTAGGGCACATTTTAAGCATAATAGCTTTTGCCATCGAATGCCTTATAGGGCGATTTTGCTTAAAAAGGTAAATTTCGAAAAGTAATGAACACCAAAAAGAAATTTTTCCTTTTCGAAGTAATTTTCCTACAGAATCGTCTTAAAAAATCTCAAACTTTTTCACAAGATTTTTTTAATATGCTTAAATTTGTTTCTTATGTATATAAATTTAGTTTTGTTCATATATTTGTAAAAATGTTTTATCATACCTTTATTTATTCTGGTTTAAGTTCAATTATGTAAATAACATAAACTTTCAACAGTTTAAATTTTCATGTTTATTTCGTGAACGTTACATAATTTTAGGTAACCCACCTCTAGCGTTAAATATGCAGCTTACACTTATAATATATATGCAATGCACTTGAACTTGTACCACACATGAAGCACTACGCAGTTGATAAAAGTATACCTATTATAACACTATGTCTCAAAAGGAATTGCAAATAAAACCACTCACAATTGCTTTTCACTTCTCTCGTAATCCCCGCCCCGTTTACATCATCATGTCGCTAGATTAAAGTTCCTCCCGTTTTATACTTACTGTCTGAGGCCCTCAGTTCTCTTTTTATGTTACACATGCCATTATAAAATTAAATAATAAGCGTAGGTATGATAATAGGTAGTTACTGTGAAAATTAAAAAATGTACTAAAATGCACCATTTTAGTACACATTTTAACAACCATACTATTTTAAAACATCTAAAGGAATAAAAGATTTCCACTATTGATGTTATATAATCTAACATGGGCCGTGGCGATAGCTCAGTTGGTAAGACGCAAGGGTGCTTATCCTCATCCGGGGAACAAAGTTGAGAGAAGTGACCATTCCATCAAACGAAAAGGAGAGCTCCCCGATCTCTTACCATTTTAAACGGCATTCTCAACCGTGCGAAAAATACAGACATTGTTGCCATATATACTAGTGTATTCAAGACTACTTAGTAGTCTATTTAGCTTATATAGTAGTTAATATATGTCAAATATGTTATTATTGAACTACATTTCATCCGTCATTCGTATGAATTACCAATATGTTTGTGCGTGCGAACGTTCATGACAGTTTGAGTTTAAGTTTTGTGTTTATAGGTATAACCGTATGCATTGTACCCTTCTTATCTGTTAATATTTTAGACTACTAAATTTTAGAATAAGGAGCCTTCGACAAGCCAAGTTATAGATCATGAATACATAACGACTTCAATAAAAATATCGGAGATAAACAAAACAACGAGGGTCGCAAAATTATTGGACATACCAGCATCAAATCAATTAGTAACTTCCATTGAAAAAAGGAATTCATTACTAGAAGACTATTATCAGGAAAAATCCAGAAAGTGTTTATTTGGATGAAAAATTAAATCTCAATAACACAGGCATATCAACACTAATCAAAAGTAAAAATATTCTCATGAAATAATATTATGCATTTATCTGTAACCATTTTATTTATTTTTTAGTTAGTAACCTATACCTACCTATGTATCTTCAATGAAAAAAGTTTTATTTTAATTACATAACTTTTATTTAACATATGAGCTTACTGCAAAAACCCGTTAAGTTCGTATTTGACCAAACTAGAGATATCGGAACAATTAAGCCAAAAACTAGTAGTATTGTAAGATTAATTGCAATGCAATTTGTACTGCTCTTCAAATGAGCTTTTTAGTTATAGCAAACTAAATAGTAAAAAGCAGATTTTTCCTTTGAAAATAAATGTTAATATTAGATATCTCGACAATTACTTTTTTGGACTTATGAGATTTTTGCAGTAATCCCACGATATAAAAGCTTTATTAAAAAAAAACAACTCGATATATCTTCCCATTTTAAAATATTTTAAAATTAGTTATTGTTCATATTCGGTATACCTACATATGTATAGTGTATATGTATAAAGTTAACGGAAAAAAAGGTATCTTTGTTACTATTAACTCTTAGAAATTCTTTAGTCCTTAATAATTTTTGTTTTATTTTTTTAAAATTGAATAAGTTTGTCCCTGTACCATATATGGTGTTATTATGTCTATAATTTAATGTGCAAAGTTTATCTAGCCCAAACAATCCTATAAATATAATAATAAACTTCATTGTGAAGCTATGTATAATACTATTAATAAACTATAATTAAAACCAAAATGTTAATACTCAAAGCAACATAAAAATACCCTACCTAATATATCCTAAACCGCAAAACGTATTATAGTGTACGTTTTGTCTATGTAAATCACATAAAAATTGTATATAATAATTTGTAGGTACATAACCTAGAAACCAAACTACAAACAAAGCACGGAATTTTTTAATGTTTTTTTTGCACGGAATAATCGGTTTATTCTGTTTTAACAGGCAATGCGCATGCGATTCTCCTAAAATCATGATATTCTCTTGGTTATTAGTGGGAGAAAATATCTTCGTAAATTCTATTAAAAATTGTAGGAAGTGAATGGCACAAGAATGGTTCAGAATACGGCTTTACAAATCTTAAGAGAAATATGGCGGACTTTCTCGTAGGAACCTTGAAACTCACTGACTGAGGATAAGCACCCAGGTGAGAAGATGGCGATTACTCCGAGAACTATTATTGGCACGGGTTCTAATACCGCCTGTGGCAATTGGCACCTGTCACAGGGTTTGGTTGTGTGACCTACGTCTTTTCCATGTGTACTCTCCCTCTGCACAATCCTACTGATTCCTAGAAGAAGAATGTCAATTTCTGTGGTGCGATTTATTTATTATTTATAACAATTAACTGTATTGTATTCTAAATTCTAATACATTTTATGTATGTATCTGTTAGATGTAACACGATTAAGAGGGCTGGTGGCTGGAGGTGTGACACTTTAGAGGCATTAATGATTATTTCTCGTAACGATGATCACAATTTTCCCCTTTATTAAACCTCCTTTATTAAACCCTTTATTAAACCCCCTAGAATAGACATATGATGTCCATTCTAGGATACGATATTCATCCCTATAGTATCCCGGAGGATACTATAGGGAGGAACATTATATGGAAATTATTGTATGGACCGGATACATACAATAATTTATTATACTGACATATTTCATTCATTTATAATGTGATTTCGGTATAAATTTAATAATTTATTCTTTGTAGTATGGCAAAATGTGAGTTCATTTTTTTCAATTGGAAAGAAATGAAAGAGGGGCATTTTTCTCACAAATCCTTTATTTCTGACTTGCTACCGGTTTCGGTCACTAAATGACCATCTTCAGGCAACACAAGTTACAATAGGATTATTACTTTAATTTTGATTATTGATGTATCAAAATTAATCTGGTAGATATATCGATTTTTTTGTAATTTTTTTCTCTATTAATTCACCTTCCAAAATTTACTTATCTTGATTTATCTCGGATAGATTACTCCACTTCTTACTTAGTATTTGTGGTATTACTGATTAGATTTTCTTATTTTTTTAAAAAACAAATTAACATTTACACAACATTCACTTAAGACAATGGACACACAGACATGTTGAAAATCATAGTTGGTTAAAATATTAATTAGTAATAATAAGTAATAAAATAGCATTATTAATTAATTTCTTTTTTTAACTAGTCAGTCGTGACTACACTTCAGTTAGTTATAATTAAATATATTGTATTGTTATAACAGGACCAAAATATATCCAAATGTGCAGTGGTAAAATATCATCAAATCAATTATATCATTCGTTTATTTTAATATTGTCGCAGTTTATGTAATTACGTTAGTAGTAGAATTTGCAGCAAATTTCTCATAATTGATATTTTGATTAATTATATATCCAAAACTGTTATAAATCCATATTGTTGTATTTGGAAAGAAGTGGGATGCCTCTTTTTTTAAATAATAATAATAATTATAATAACAAGTTCATTTCGTTTAAAATATATTAAATGACTGCTAAATAATAGTAGAGTGTTTATATATTATTTCACCTCGTTTCTTTCCAGTATTTATATATCAAAAAATATTAACAGCTTCTCAAGGAATCACCCTGTAATGTCCCAGAGAGCGTGACGCGCTAGGAAATGCCAACTACAGCTCGCTCAACCATTAACGTGCCCAGGGAAGGGGGTCCGGGTAAAAAATCCCGACAAGTGGTAAAAACACTAATACGGCACAGAAGCTATTAATATATTCTTAAAAATGTAGAATTAAATTTAAGTTTTGGCTTGTATTGAAGTTGAAATTATGATAATGTCACTGGTAAACAATATTAGCCAGCAAACATTGTGTTGAACTTATGAAATAGGTTTTATTGTCACTAAAACAACAGATTTTAGTTTTCAACGCAAAATGACAAAATTTTATTTTCTAATTAAAAGAGCCTACAAAAAAAAATTCTGCTCCAGGAACTAAACTTATCAAATCCGAAGTATTTTTTTGTGCTGAAACCGAATTTGTAGGTCACAAGCCTTTCTACCGCGTAGATTCTCAGTATAACACGTTTTTTTGTTGTCAAAATACGTTTTTATGCGAAATATTTTTTTTTAAATATTAATCATTTCTTAACCAGACATGTCATTTCCGAAGTATTTTTAAGCGCTGAATACGATCCCGTTGTCAAAATTTATGCTAGACCCTTCCAGTTCCTATAAAAAGATAATTTAGGGTGAAAAACAGTGTAAAAACGGAGGAATTTGTGTTTTTCAAGAACGTATGACCAGACATCATTTTGGAAGTATTTTTACGCGCTGAATACTATTCCCTTCTCAAAATTTGTGCTAGATCTCATGATCATGACATAAAAATTATTTTGAAAGGTTGAAATGGTTCTACTACAATTAATATAGTGTTAAAATTATCATAGTTAATATTATAAAGATTTAAAGGCTCGATTGCTTCTAAAAATATATGTATTGTTGCTGTGAGCTTACTTGGTCAATCTACTTGCTATTGCAAGTGTCCTAACAACGACTTCAGGCGTTGATCAGAAAGTACAACATAAATAAGAAAGTCGGAATCCTTACGATCCAGTAAATATAATACGATCCAGTAAATATAATACGATCCAGTAAATATTTCCGAAAAATTCTTGAAAATTACAAATTCTTCTATTTTTGGGCTGTTTTTCACCCCAAATTCTCTTTTTTATGGGAAATGGAAGGGTCTAACACAAATTTTGACAACAAGATTGTATTCAGCGCTTAAAAATACTTCGGATATGACATATCTGGTTAAGAAATGATTAATATTTCCAAAAAAAATCGCATAAAAACGTACTTTGACAACAAAAAAACGTGATGTACTGAAAATCTACGCGGTAGAAAGTTTTCGAGTTAAAAATTCGGTTTCAGCACAAAAAAATACTTCGGATTTGATAGGATTAGTTCCTGGAGCAATTTTTTTGTAGACTTGTGTTATTGTTAATACCAAAATATGTGTCACATACATATATGCTCATAATGTGAGCATATTTTTATTTTGTATTTTGTAGTAACCAGCTTCAATAAATTTAAAAATCATATTAACTTTTGATAATGTACAATTTTAGTAATACACTGTCATTTCAATAAAGATTATGTATCTTACTGTTATAATATGTATACAATGATCTTTTTTTGCTGATTAGTCTACCAAAATTTAAAAATACCGTTATTTTACAAAACACTATAATTATTTTTTAAAAGTTTAGCTCTTCACCTTTCAGTTATATAGATGGAAATAATTATGATTTTCTATACTTTATGTTTTTCATCTAAATTTTCAATTTGGTTAATGTTAGGTTTCCACATCTACATTTGTAGATATGTAGATATATAATGTACTGTTTAGACTACTACGTACATTACAGAATGAATGGGAAGTTAGGTAATAAGTAAAGTAAAGTAACGTTAGGTAAAAGTATCTCTTAGAGACGGAACAGCGTAGGGCGATCAAATCTCAAGCGAGGTGAGTGAGTTGGTGGGAGTCGTGGGAGAGCCTGCAGGCTAAAGGCCTACAATTGTCTATTGTTTCATATTCACATAATTTTGACATAAACATGAAGTATCTAATACCCACCAATGTACACAGTTCCGTTACTTTTATTGTATGACTTAAGAACAAATTATTTCAAAGCTTTCCACTGAAAAAACAAAACAAAACTCTCATTTCTTTTAATTTGTTTTACCCTCAAATTTTGAAGAAAAATAAAACGCAGTAACAATTAGCCAAACTGTTGGCTTCTTCAAACATTTACAGTGTGTACATCAAAGTTTATTTACTAAACAAATATATTTAAGCACAAAAGTTATTAAAGTGCCTACATTTTTACAACGGGTAATTAGTTAATCATTATCTCATACGTGTATAACGAAGTTTAGTTGCTAATAAACTGTCTTTACACGCAAAGGTCATTAAAGTATATGTTTTCACACAGCACAGTTTACTTAAACATTAACATTGACATCGATTACAATCAACTTATACTTTGATAATCTAAAATTAGAATCGAATTGTCAATTGTTACGAGAGTGCCTTTTTTTCATACTATAGATACACATTTGTCGCAGCATGAGGTTAATTAAATACACGCAAAGTTGTTTTTAAAATGAATTTTCTCTAAAAAAAGTAATGAAACCCTAGCCCTACTTGATATGGGTTTGTTTTGACCTACGAAAGTTAAATATTAAAATAAAGTTACATATTAAAATAAAACTTTTATTCGTTTTAAAAGACGAATAGAAAATCAAAAATCATTATTAGTATTTGTAAGTATAACAATATGTTACGGAACTGTAAGCAGTTTGTATGTTATTTACTTATATTATTGGTTGATTCCAAAAAAAAAAATAATAATAAAGAATCATTATTAGTATTTGTAAGTATAACAATATGTTACGGAACTGTAAGCAGTTTGTATGTTATTTATTTATATTATTGGTTGATTCACAAAAAAAAAAGAATAAAAGAAGAATAATTATTAAGACAAATAATTGTATCTAACTTTTTCAATAACATAAATGCTAGAAGATAGTTAGATGTAAATAGTTATCTTAATGTAGGACAAATGACCTGCTTGTGTGTAACTAGCTTTGAATTAGTGGAATGAGATCATAAACACTTCGAAAAACTACTTTTAACTCAGCCAATGTTTCACAAAATTTATTTGCATCCTCTGACTCTAAAATAAAATATTAATTAAACGCTACATATTCAAATAAAACTTTTTATTCGTTTTAAAAAAACAAATAAAAAAATCAAAACTGATTATCAGTATTTGTAAATATACCAACAATGTTACGGACTAGTAAGCAGTTTATATGTCATATATTTATATTATTGGTTGATACACAAAAAACGATAAAATAAAAGTAACTGTTAAGGCAAATGATTTAATATATTTTTTTCAATAATGTAAGTGTTAGAAGGTAGTTAGATGTAAATAGTTCTGTTAATGTAGGATAGGCGACCTGTTTTGTATGTAACTAACTTTGAATTAGTGGGATGAGATCATAAATACTTCAAAAAAACTACTTTTCGCTCAGTCGATGTTTCACAAAATTTATTTGCATCCTCAGAACTCTAAAATAAAATATAACAATAACGCAATGTAGACAATAAAAACAAACGTAGTACCAAACACCGATTAATCTAATAATATGGGAATGGAATATTAATAATACGGTGACTGATGTAAACGCAGTAGAGATTAAGAGAGGAGTGAAGACGATAAGCAGATACACTTAATATGCATGATGTAATTTTACTCCCTTATGTAAGAATTTTTATTTGACATGCAAATATCGAATATTGAAGTTCATTACATTTCCATATTCACCCTCCTCTTCGACTCACCTTCTCATTGCCTTAAAAGCGTGTAAAATAGACGATTTTATTGGTTTCACGAAGAATATTTTTAGAATATGAACGTTCCCAATGAGCCGAACGCATCGATTCAATTAACGCATCTCTATTAACGCATGATAAGGAGCAAACGTATACCTACTACTTATGTACTTCAATATTTTTTAGCTATTTCAGTACAATACAAATTTTCCTTATTCTACAAAAACACGTTAGTTTGATAATGTAACTTACTTGTTTCAATTAACATCTATTTTTTTATGTTTACTTAAGAGGTAACAGACTAATAAATTTATGATAATTGATAATGCCTTGCTTTTATGCCGGAGAGGGCGTTAGTGGATGGAGAAGGTGAGTATGGATATACAGGGTGAGTCATTTTAATCGATGGATGCGATTATCTCCGAAAATACACTACAATGAAAAAATGTTTCGGGCAAAACTTGTTCAGAACAGAGGGGGTCACCTTCCTGTACTACTGACCTTGACTTCAAGGTCATTTGAAGGTCATGATAATTTTTTTAATATGATACACCTAGATTTGAGTCCAGATTTTGAAATAGCGGATAATTTTACGCCCAGATGGGCCGTCACACCTTAGGTCAACATGACCTTTACTACAGATCAGTTGAAGGTCAAACAACATTTTGGTGCGGAAAAAGCAATAAATCGCCATCTTGATGAGCAATGACCTCTACAAAAGTTATTGAATTTCAAAAGGCAAATATAATTATGAAGTTGACCTGGATCACGACCTTGACCTTGAATAAGTCCTTGAAGATTATTTGTAGAAAACTTAAAATTTCAATAAACATTAAAATTCAATAACGTTTGTGAAGGTCATTGCTCATCTAGACAGCGATTAATTGCTTTTTCCGCACCAAAATGTGATTTGACCTTCAAATGATCTGTAATAGAGGTCATGTTGACCTAGAGTGTGAGAGTCCATCTGGGCGTAAAATTTTCCGCTCTTACAAAATCTGGACTTAAAACTAGGGGAAACCCTTTAATGGGAAACCCATTAAAACAATCATCATGACCTTCAAATGAACTTGAATTTCGACCTTGAGGTCAAGGTCAGTAGTACAGGAAGGTGACCCCCCTCTGTCCTGAACAAATGTTGTCCGAAGCATTTTTTCATAGGTAGTGTATTTTCGGAGACAATAGCATCCATCGATTAAAATGACTCACCCTGTATAGTGGAATGAACTTCAATAATTAATACCCGTATTAATTCGAATAAAACTTTTCACACAAAAAAAAGTGAAATTACATCCCATGCAGTATACAGTTCATATGCCAAATGCATACATGTAGATACCTTTTTTATTCAAAATCTCAAATCCTACGATTGATTAAGTGTATGTGTGATTGATTGAGTAAATGTAGATATTTTCATAAAAATAACGCCCAGTCTAATATACAACCAGTGGCGGCCGGTGGAATTTGACATGATCGTATTTTAGTCAGGAGGCCCACAGAGACCCATAATTTAGGAGGTTGTTACTAGACCTAAGTAGAAGGCTACAATGGCAAAAAATCCTCAGGGAAAACTTGCGAAAATTGTTTTCCAAAAATGGCTGCCCCCAGGCAGATCTTGGAACGGGCTGCCAAAAAATTGGCGAAAATTTTTTTTTTAAAAACCCCAAAAAAAAAAAATTTTTTTAAAAAAGTATTTTTTTTTCCATTGTTTATTGGGTAAAAAAAGTGGTAAATTTTTTTTTTTTTTTTTTTTTTTTTTTTTTTTTAAAAAAAAATTTTTTCAAAAACAAAAAGAAAAAAAAAAATAAATACTCTGTTGTTTTTTTAAAAAAAAAAACCCCCTAAACCCCCCCCCCCACTCCCCCTCCCCAAAAAAAAAAAAAAAAAAATTTTTAAAAACCCTCCCCCCTGGGGGTTGTCTGTTTTTAATTTTTTTTATTTTTTTTTTTTTTAAACCCAGGTCGTGGGTTATACATAGGTAATAAATAATTTTGACATAAAAATGCAACATTTAAACCCTGGGTTTAATTTCTGGTGTGATTCTTTCATCCGTAACTTATGCTACGTACCTAATGGAGAGGCTCAACTACTCTACTTCTGCAACCTTACATCCCACTTTAGTAATACATTATAAAACAACAATAAAAATTTGTGAAATAATATATGTATGTATGTATGTGTTTTGAAAACCAAACCCTGAATTTATTTTCATTTGATTCAATGTATTGTGTGTATCACTCTGGAAGACGGAGACGAATCACATATCAACAACATATATAAGAACAACATATCGTTTTATAGACTTTTGGAGCAGAAAAGTTAAAATATATTTGCAATGTAAAAATAATAACCATACGACAAATGGTTTTATAGATTAGATAAATTCAAATATTACGAGTGTAAAAGTAAATCTACAAGTATACTATAAGTAATGATTTTACTTTCATATCCACTAGTGAAGTGGAATTAATGCCCGTCTATGTGCCTTTTGTGTATCTCTACAATCCATCCGTTCGTCCTGCGGTCAATCGGTTCGTGAGTCAGTCAATTAAATGTAGTTCGACCATCGATCCGATACGATTTCTTGTCCGATCTGACCTGTCTAAGATTGGAGGATAAATAGAAATAACTTTCTTTAATATTTAATTTTCGGTCCAAGGTGTTAGTTGTCGTTATACTGACTTTGAACTTTGAACGAAGCCATATAATCAAACCTATAATCATTATTAGAGCCCGTAGGTTAGTAATAGATTCCAGGACCGGAATACAATCCGTCTACCGTGTTGTGCGCCCCACTTTTACCACGTTATGGCACGTATTAACTTCTAACGTAACTTACACTTCTTGTTAGTATTAGATAAATTGCGCTGGTTGATGCAACATTATTGTGCACGAAACGTCGAATAGGTTTGTAAAAATGTCGGGACAGCATCCATTACAGTGGAGCGTTGAATAAACAATTTTCCAGAACTATCCTTTAATGACAGTGAACTTTGAAAAAACAGCTGTTTTGCAGCATGTTGCTACAGCCAAACATAAAGCTCGTGTAACTGGTGGTGTGAGTGCGCGGGAAGAGAGACAATTTAACTTGGATTTAGTCAAAATGATGATAGCGTGTAATATTTCATTCATCAAATAAGATCACCCCAAGTTCAGACAAGTTGTCAACAACGCCGTGAGTGGAAAGTACAGCGAAGTTAGTCTTCCTGCAGAAACAACTGTTAGACGATTATACATAACACCACTGTGTGAGAACATAAAAAAAATATCGTCTCGGAATTGCACGATAAAACTATATAGCTTAGTATTGACGAAACAAAGAATGTTAAAAGACAGAATATGACTAACGTAGTGATTGGGAGACTGGATGAGGCAAATGCCATGGAAGGGCATTTGATAGATTCAAGAACATATACTAATTTAATTCATGTTACATATTTGGCGCATGGACTCCACCGAATTGCGAAAACTGTTAGGGAGTGTTATCCCAATGTTCTTGACACCCTTATAGTGAATGTGAAATAAGTATTTGTAAAACCACCAACCAGAAGGAAAAAGTTTTCAGACGTTTTACCAAGGACACCACTACCAGCAGACCCTATCGTGGCTTGTTGGGGCACATGGGTACGAGCAGCTATTTTAAGTGACAGGCGCCAGAGCTTAAATCCTGAACAGTTATTGATAATTTATGGAAACTCAAGTTGCAGTACGGACACATTATAGCGTCGGTTACTGTGAACATGCAAGTTCTGAGTATTGTGACTATGGTTCCTTTGCTAATTAGTTGGACTACAACAATCACCATTAGATGTATAAGATAGCGTTACTGGTAGTGGTATCCTGGAGCCGACCCTGGTAAAGTATACATCTATTACTCACCTTCGAGCTCTACTCATTGTTATAGTGTATAATAAAAATGTGGGTTGAAAATTATTCATTGTTTACCTCGCCACATACATATTTAGAAACACCCTGTAAAGTAGTAATTTCTTTGTACACGAAAAAATCGGTAGACACAGTCTCTTACAGCAAATAAGCTGTATATGTCGATTACAGTCAACTTAAGTATTATTTGATCGACCTAGATTACAGCCACGTTGTCAACTGAAAGCAGACGGTATTTATTCTAATGTTCCACTTAACAGACGACTGTTAAATACGCACTAAATTAGAAAATATGATATGTGCTTCTGTTATATGTATTATGTTATTCGTACGCATTAATTACTCCAGCAGCACGAGTAATTCCATGGAATTGATCACTAACATTGTAACTCTCTAACAATAACAAGGTAAAATTCGAAAACAAAATAGTGTGTTACATTAATGAAAATGCAATATTTTTCAAAATTATAGCCAAATCATTAGAGTAATCTTATATTAGAATTTACGCTGTTTCAAAAAGCCGTCTCAAATCAGCGAAAGATTTGCCTTGTAATGGTTACATCGTGACTGTAGTCGACGGGGAAGACTTTATAGAATACTTCTACCATCAACACCGCTACTCGTTCAACTTCAAACCGTGGACGACTTCTATTAATTTATGAGAAATCTCCAGAAAATAGTTCAACTATACGTTTAACGGCTAATCGTTTTGCCTTTGGACATTGTGACAGTTGAAAATATGGATAGTTTCGAAAATTATTTAACCCTCATTCAGTAATAACAGCTGTAAAAACAATACCATAGTGGTAAAATCTTGGGTTAGAAATATAACGTTGGTAAGATGGAACCCCTGAAAATAGTCACGTCAACTGGACCAGCCTCAGGACAAGTAGGTGGATGCTGAATTACCCTTTAAATGACAATTTAACTTCTTTTCAAATTACGCTTTTCCACTGTCCGCCATTCGTTTACATGAACAAAAATAAACACGTTACAGGAGGCGTTGAATACGAAATTGACAAAGAAGTCACTAAAGTTTGGCCAATAAAATATATCACAATGGAAGAGGATGAACATTCCCGGACATATGGAAGCAAGCTCTTCAAAGGGTTGAAAGGAATCTAAGTGATATAGGTATATGTTCTCAGTGGCTTCTTAATTCTATAGATACAACTATCGATTTTACTTATCCCGTGAGACTCATTTGCTCCACATTCTTAGTAAAAAAAAACCCACCTGCTATCAGAATCTACGTTCATTTTTCAGTCTTTCCAACTTTCCGTATATCTAGCTGTATTTCTCTCTATGATTTCTGTTTCTATTCATGTTCTTAACAATGCAAAATATCCTCTACAACTTCATTAGTAACAAGAAAACTATATCAAATTACATTAACCACCTGTTGTATACTATAAGAACGTTCACATTAGGAGGCATGCGCAATTTACCCCTGCTTCGTCTCCTTTCCGGTAAAGTTCCAACATTTTTTTGGTCCTTTGTTTGCGTAATATTCACCTGTTACGTATTCTCCTGGAATGACTTGCTGTTTGACGTATACCCGTTCATAACTTAAACAGCCTACAAGTTATGGTGGATTCCAAAATCCAATGGCGAGCTAGAGGCGATAGAATGTATAAACACTTCAAATATTTGAATGTGCCACCGTTTGTTGGTTTAAGCGAATTGTTCAAGACGGAGACAAGATCAAAGATAGAACAGACAACTCCGCTGTATTAGTTAAAACAATTCAACAAAGATACATTACTGACGTTGAAGAGTTGCCACTGTTAGAGTATGAATATTATAAAGTTCTGGGCGAATTCATTTTCAATCATCATGTAGGGTTCGTATTACAAAAGCATTTTCCTTTTACAAAAATATTCGACGAAAAATTAATGCGGCTATTGGGGAGTGGTATCTTCGATTATTGGATCAGACATTTGACCTATGTTTCTGAAAAATCTCAAACTAATTTTTTTAATAACTACGTGGACGAGAGTCGCAATTTGAACATAGATGGGAAGACGATACAGGGAAGGTTTTACTTGTCAATTGCAGGACGCGTTATAAGATAAGTATATGTAGCTATGTAGTTTTTTATCATTGAATGTCTTATAGGACGACATTGTCATTAATTCAATTCATAATTTATTCAGGAACCACTCCACCACTACTAGCACTAAATTCAACTTGTGTATACATTGTTTGTATGTGTAAATTCTAAATAATCACACCAATGTAAGAATAAACTTTTTTAATAAATGTTAAATGCTAATCGCTTGTTAATTTATTTTTATTATATTTTTACTTCCACATTCTGGAGCTCACTGATTCCATTTCTTTATCTGTAGGTAATTCATTAACGATAAAAGATATATATTTCAAAATTATTATTCAAAGTCTCCAAATTATACTAATTTGTTTAAATTAATGAAGTGAGGTAGAAGTTGCACAATTACCAGTTACACAATCAACCTACTCCTCCTAAAAAATATCCTACTCTCCTGCGATCCCCATCCCAAGGAGTACTGAGATAACTAGATAAAAATATAAGGGGAATATATCCAAGCAAATTCCTGAATTATTTTTCATATGGCTGAAGGTGTTATTTGTTGTACCACGGAGGGTGCAGATATTACTGTGATGTCGTTTTATAGGTTTTTGAAGAATAATTATGATCACACACTAACCTTATGGAAAATGGATATCGGTCAAATTGGCTGAAAATTAAACATGTTGTTCCTGAGAACGCGAATGTCCTGATAAAATGGATCAATGAGAACGAGGCCCAAAAATGGCCAGATATTAAGTTTTCGATGTACCTTAACAATTTACCTAAAATACCGGTACAATTTGCTAATTCTAGTTTACCTGTTCTTACATAATGTTTTCTCGATTCAATAAAAGATATTTATATTATGACTATGTATTACTGACAGTATTAAAACTCTTGGGTAAAAATTAGTAATAGCATTTCTTATTACCAAATGACGTATCGCAACATACACGCGATACCCACAAACAGAATATTATTCACCAGATTGCTTGCTTCTCCAAGCGTCCACGGCTACAGCTACAAGAGAAAGACTTCATTTCAGGTTTTGTTCACGGCATATCCTACCGACAGGGGCAAATCTACTTTTGCTGCACGGTATACATACACCCTAAGAAATTGCACCTTTACATATTGGCGATACATGTGTAAAAGAGAAGTTAAAATACACCAGTAATGATAAACAAAGACAGTTAGATGCCACGTTGTTTCACGCTTGTGCACGTATTAGAAACGTATGAGACCTGCGCGTAATATAAATTTGGAGTGGGGTATTTCCTACACGCCTATCGCCGAATTTGAATGCACTAAGTACTTTTTCGCAGCTATAGATGTGTACATCGACTTAGCTGTATGAAACGAAATTCTTACGTAATTCTGCCTTACAATTATCCCATATCCCATAAACTTAAAAGAAGTGTACGAACATAATTATATTTGTTTTCAAATTTTTGTATGCCTTAACTAACCGGTCTGCAAGAAAATAAAATTGAAGTTCTATAAAAAATAAAAAAATAAAAATATAAATCAACCCGGTTATAAGACGAAAGACAGAAAAAAATGTCCATTGAATAAGTGGTTCAAAAATATCGCCCCTTTGTGCTTCGCAAAAACCTAGTCTATCGTAAAACTCAGTTCTTGCGCGTTCTAACTTCTAACACTTCAGGGGAAATATTATTTAGAACTTGTACAATTCTGGCGCGTAAATCATTTCGAAGAAAGAATTTCGTGGTCTTTCATGTTCATGTCCGTAAACAGTTTGTTTTATTTGTTAAATATTTGTTGGCATTTAAGGAATCGTTTATAGAAAATGGCCCAACGATGGAATCGCCTAAAATACCAACCCAAACATTTAACTTCTCGGGATACTGCGTAGTGCGTACGCACAGGAATACTCAAGTGCTTATTTTCCGTAGACCAATAACGATATAATAATTCAATGCACACGTGCGCATTATAATTTATGGGCGGGGCGTCCCGCCTACATATTTTATTGCTACCCTATCACGAAAGACAGAGAATAACGCTCATAAAAGTTTTAAAATGACATATCAGTCTGACAACTGTGGATATAATATTTATCTGTCAGTTCCCTTTATTCGAAGAGTTTTTCTTTTCTATCTTTTAATGCTCGGCTTTGAAATCTTGGACGTTCTAACTCTATATGTAGAAACGTATCTAAGGTCAATACTGGAAGAGATGTAAGACTACTCTGTTGTGTTGATGTTTTTCATATACGAAAGACAAGAACAAGAGTGTGGGCAGTTCCCTATGATTTGTGTAACGTCACAATAACGTCTGCGTCTATCTCACTTAATGAAAGTCTCTCTTTAATTTTCGGGTGTAACATTTATTTCACACCTGGTATATGTATTTCGTATACAATTATTTCTATATACAATATGTCACAAAAAGTTGCAAATAGGCCCACAGTTTCGTAACTACTGGTATTTTCAAAAAATATTTCCTAGAGAAAATATTCGTACCGTACATTGTCATCGACCTCTCTGTCAACAGTGACATTCCAATAAAAGTTGTTCCATTTAGAAAATCAGAAGAATCCTGTTCACTTAAATAGTAACACCACTTAATTGGCGGCTAATCAAAAAAATATTAAGAAAATAATTTGTTGAGGGAGCCAAAAAGGTTAATTAAAGACAGACCAGTAGAGTCATAACGGTTATATTATTTTCAAAAATTCATCTACATACAATATACCTACGTACACGATTAACCTTGATAACTCAAAATCTGGTTATTTTTGGGACTTATTTTATTCGGACGTTCTGAGGAACACCATATTTCATTTTTAACCAATTTGACAGGGATCCATTTTCATAAGATTAGTGCGTGATCCTTGAAATGAAGGTGAAGTTTTAAAAACGATCATTCTTTTATTAAGGTAGTAAACCTATTCAGGGAACCAACCAACCATTTGAGGAAATATCAACCTCACTCATGTTAGATTTAGTGTTAAATGTTTTAACACATCTATGTAGAGGAGACTTGAGTGTAATTAAAGAGTGGAAATTCAAAACCGTCTCCACACCAATCAAATTTCGAGTTATGATGATTTTGATGGCTATGAACCATATTAAATAATGTACAAAACAGTCTAAGTTCCACAACATTAGTATAAGTTTACTATAGGCTATATAGATCACGTAAAAATCGTCTAATTGTAAGTGCAATTCAATGTTGTTATTATTGAAAATGAAAGAGTACGCGGGCATCGAATTCGACAAATATAGAAATAAAAAGAGGAAAAAAGGGTCGAAAACATGAAAAACGAAAGAAAACGTCTAAGGCCAAATAATGTTATATTTGTAGATTAGATTTTGTTTAGATTAGGTTTTGTTTAAACCTTAACACACTTGGCAATGTTTCATAGTAACACACTGTATTGCTATAATCTGGGCATTCATGCCTCAGTTACAGATTCTGCTTACATATTCATGAATCATTAACACGCCATGGACGAAACGAAATTGCTTCTGGAATATTAAAAGCCTTGCTACAACCATCAACGAAGAAAACTAGTTCTTTGGAGTAATAATTGCATCGGACAAAACAAAAATAAGAGTATATTAATACTGTTAATATACATATTTAGTAGTTTCAGGTTAACATGATCAATTAGAGCAGACATTTTTTGTATCTGGTCATTCGTATCTGCCGAGTGACAGAGATTTTGCTCAAATTAAAAGATAAAGAAAGTAACAAAAATTTTTGTACCTGAGGATCTAAGGAAAATTATAAGCGTATGTCATAAATAACCTTTTAATACACTAACAATGGTATCTAATAATTTCATCGACTTCCAGAAATTGGCTGATGACTTGATGACTGTTTAAATTCGACCAAATTAAAGATTTCTCAGGATTTTGGATAGAAGAAGAAAAACAAAAATAAATCATTTAGCGAAATAGAAGACAGGTAGCAATGCAATGTTCTCAGGGTGCATTGCAAAAAAAAAGTACAAAACTGCAATCAACTTTAAATCGTCAGTAGCCTTCTTTGGAGTGTAAAAATCGAATTTCTGCAGATAAGCTGAAAAATTTAGAAGATGTGCTGGGTTACATACCTCTTAAATACTGTATCTTTTGGGAAATTTGAACAGAAAACACAAAGCAACATTAACATGTCGTTTTTAGTGAGAAGAATTGTTCCTGGAGTGGGTACTGGAACCTTCGGCATAGAAACAAAAAACTAGACGTAAGACTGTTCCAGTACATAGAAAATTAAAACTGTATACACCCAGTATATTATACCCAATTAATAATCAATAAGGTTAGGAGAAACGGAACGTGCCATAGAGGCGTACATAATATCATAAGCATAATGCATTAAACTAATTAGAATCCTTTCACACGTTTGCCATATTTCATTATGAAAGTATATCACAGTACTCAACGTATTGGGTATAACGGAGGTTGTATAACAGCATTCAAATTGAGGTAACCCCCCTTCGCATGCTACACGAGTTGCATATGTGGTGCGTTGTCGCCAACTAGTAATGACAAATTTGAGAACTTTAAGAACTATTGTGTAACTTTACACACAAAAAAAAAACAAGAAACTGAACTTTACCGTGATTTGTCACTTTGTTTATTCCTGTCAGGCTGAACAAACAAGTATTCATTTTAGCAAAAGGAAATACATGGACGAGTTACGTAAATACAAACAAATTAACAGACAATTTATTTGATAAAAAAAAATCCGTGCATATACCAGTATCTTTTTTTTATTCGTATAAATTTATTTAGATAGGCTGATTGACAGAACAATTGATTACAGAACACTTGACAAACTCTTGAAACCCAATGTATCGTTGAAATAGAAAACATGTCTATCCATTTTCATGTACCTACTTATTTAAATATCAACAAAAATGGAGTTACTACAATAATTAATTCATAAATGCACATAACTATAGTGACATATACGTCGGCCCATTATCTTTATTCGTGCTATTATTCCATTTAACAATGTCTACACTTTCGAATGCATCTAACTGTTACATTTGCATCTAAGTTGTTACATTTCTTATTAGAAAGTTTCAAGCCACTAACGTCTGTCCCATGATTATAGTCAAAAGCATATTTTGTTGCACAAAATGTTTTTTATTCTTCTATCTAAAGTTAATTAGAATAGATAGTACAGTTAAAATTATATTAAGAATAACATCTTTTTGTTTTACAATGATTGTAGAACATAAAAGAACTTATTTCATATTTTTATTATATTATCCACTTCTCTTTGTTATTTTTATCTTTTGGGTTTCCTAAAAGTTTTAATTTTGTGAGGTGTTTACCAAAGTTTGACAAACTGAATTCTAAAATAAAAAATACAGATGTCCATAAGAAAAAATAAAAGTTTGTCGTAGTGATGCCCAACATCGAAATATTAATTGTAAGATATTATTAAAACTGTTGTTAACATAAACAACGTTGAGACATCGCCGGATGTTTGAGTTTTATTAAATAAATTATTTTTTCAGAATTAAAGCGAACCCGAGTTAAATAAAACCTAACAGTATGATTTTTTAAAATATAAATCAAAAGTTAAAATTAAATATTCAGTACATTATCTGATACGTAGTATAATTTCTACAATAAAAATGAAGAAACCAATCAGATGGCCTACTAATAGAAAATAAAACGCTCCTTGGAGTTTAGGCAAACTTATTAATTCTTCGCTTTCATCTAGGTACGTCCGGAAAAGGATTTGCTGAGCTTCTATATCCCTCATGGGAATTTTGAACCAATGCTCCAAGAAACCATGTTCGTAAAAGCGTCGAAGGTACTTTTCGAAAATTTTGGTATATGGCGAGTTCCTTTGTAGAACGAAGCCGATATAGTATTTCGAGAAGCATTCATTCAGGACTTTCAACGTTTTTCTTTTCTCTTGGGGCAAATCTTCTATGTCGCATACAAAACTATTTCCAACCGTTTTTATTAATATCCCTGAATTTTCTGGGACCTCTGTGATACCTCCTTAAACAAATTTCACAATGACAAATAATAACAGGGCACACAAATTGAAAGACGTTGTATATACCAAAGATCAAACCATGCTAGTTATTTTTTCGGGGTAGCTGAATCTAAAACCGGGGTCCGGTAGCTGAATCTGAATCCGGGCCCTCCCACATTGCACATTGCAGGGGAGGGCTAGGCGGTTCGAGGGGCCCTTCATGCTTCTAACATCCCTCACGTAACCCAGCGATTCCGTATCTTGTAAAGGGTCAGATCAAATCAGTTGTTCATTTAAGATAAGTACCAGATGTTACAGAACCCAAATATCCCATTTTCTCTTTTCTTTTTCTTGGAAATGAATTAATTCAGATAAATTAAACTCTATATATTCATCCATTTTCAGAGTCACTGAATCTAAATATGATCTCAATAATCATGCCTAACCTCAAATCTGAACATAACCTTAAACAAATACCTTAAAACATTCAAATTTACCCATCTTATAAATTACCCATATTAAATAGAACCTAGACTCAATAGGCACGTAAACATGATCTTTGTGTATTTTCTGGGTCGCTGAGCTCGAATTCGGGGTCTGTTTGATCCCATCGGGTCACAATTTGCCTCTAAACAAAAATAGAACCTGACATGTTAGGGGGCGTTCAAGTATTACGTAACGCATTTTTTTGAAGATTTTTGAACCTCCCTCCCCCCATGTGACGCGCCGTAAAGTTTTTCTGTACCCCCCCCCCCCCTCCCTAAACGTTACGTAACAACCAAGTGACCATTTTTACCTAAAAGTCACAATTATGTTGCGCAAAGTACCAGAAAGTCGCTAAAATACTTTTGTTATTGTTTTAATCGCGTTTGCAGTAATAATAAATAAAACAAGAGATTTCTAACTCGCAATACATGCGTATGTTGTTTATTTTATTTATTCATATTGTTATTTAATAAACAATCACACATAATGAAATAAACATTTGCTTCAGTTTAAAATATGCTAAAATGGGCTCTTTGTCCTAATACACTTTTATTACTAATCTTACATTTAATTACGCCGTGTTCCTGACTTGGCCCTGTCCTTACATACATTTTTGGCTTCATCCACCATTGTTCTTCTCATGCATTCTCCTATTTTAGCTTTTTTTCTACTAATAAACTCTTAAAATAAAATAACATATTTATTTTAACCTTCGGCAATGCAATTAGAAACGGATAAAATCGAGGGATTCCCGTAAAACATAAACGAAAAGGGTTGCCAACTTAGATTTTAATTCCCTAATTTTTTATTTAAATAAAAATAAAAAAAAACAATGTTACGTAACGCGTTGTTTCGAAACCCCCCTCCCGCCCCTGTAACGCATCGTAACGTTTTACAAGACCCCCCTCCCCCCAAATTGCGTTACGTAATACTTGAATGGAATTTCAGGGTCACTGCTTAAGGGGGCTTTCCCGCTTTTTGGTTTCAAAAAATCGTTTTTTTGTTTTTTTTACTGAAATCGATACGTTATGCATTCAAATTTATTGTCCTGAAATTTTAAAGTGATCTGCGTATTAGATTTCGAGTTACAGCCGGATTAGTGACGACGGTTACGGCGCTTGAAAAGAGTCGCGCACGGAAAATGGAGGTGGACAGTGTAAAGGAAGTGTTTCAACGATCACAACAAAAGCATAATGTAAAATATGCTCAGTATATTGGCGACGGGGACAGTAAGGCGATAAGGTAATGACTTCAATGCGATTTTGGATTAGGACTCGTACAACAGCGATTCGAAAGTAATGAAAAAGAAATGCGTCGGTCACGTGGAGAAACGCATGGGAACCAGGCTCCGTAATGCGAAGAAAACAAACAAGGGACTGGGGAAGAGGTCCAGGAAAACTGACCATCAAAGTAATAGGCGAATTGACAACTTATTACGATCTGTTACTTATTATCCGTATTCGGCGAAATGCGGATTCAGTGGAAAAAATGCGTGACGCTATCTTACGTGAAGCCAAAATAAGGTCTACAAGGCAGAGGAGGGTGTCCTGTACGGGACGGGAATTAATGACGACAAGTAAGTTAAAAAATTTCATAGTTAAATGTAAAAAAAAGGTGTAAAAAAACTTTAGACGCGTTTTTCTCAAAACAACGTTTTTGAAAGTGGAATGAGATTTTTCTCGAGCACTAATTAACCGATTTTTATGATTTTGCTTTTAAAATGTTCACAAATGATGCCAATAGTGATCAACATAGGATTTTTTTGATATTGCAAAAATTCGATTTTTAATAACAATTTAAAGGTAGAAATTTAAGGTGACATTCATACTTTTTTTCACATTTGCACCAAATAGCGTAAAATTTGAATTTCAAAAAACTCCTATGATAAACACTAACAACAACCCTATATTTTATAAAAATATTTCATTTTTTGATTTCAGATGAATAGCGTCGTAGAAAATTCTCATTTACATGAGACATGTCCGCCTGAGTAGCTACATTGGAACAAGTATAAACGGCCGCCATTTTGGTTAAAAAACTAAATAAACAAATAAATGTAACCTTCACACCTCTATCTTTGAATTGAAAAAAAATTGTCTCAATCCGTTTTATACTTTCTTAAAAAAAAAATCCCAAAAAAAACCTTTTTTTCAGCGAAAAAGCAGGGAAAGCCCCCTTAAATACCCTTTTTTGTTTACCCTATTAGGAAACATTTATTGCTAATTTAATATAGTCCAATGTAATCTCGTAAAAAAACTTAAAATCGCCAATATAATTGATTTTATACTCGAAAAATATAATCCTGGGCTTCATACTGACATAATTCTTCTATTTGCATGGTTTTCGAGTCGCTGAGCCCGAATTCGAGGTCCAAGGAGTCTAATAAACTCACAGATTGTCCCTAATCTTTTTCTTTCTTTCCTTTCTTTTCCTTCTTGCCCCTATTCTTTTTCTTTGTCCATATTTTTTTTTTCTGTGATGGTGTACCCTTTTGACCCCAAAAACAATGGTGTGCCAAATGGGCCCGATAAGCCCGCATTGCGGGGGACCCCGGCGGTCTGAGGGACCCCTTGCCTCTAATATCACTCTAGTAACGATCTCGATATGTATCTCAACATGACGATCATTATGTATCTTGGATATATTACATACATATTATTATCTGTTTAATGGTATCAATTGGCAATACCTAAACATGTTTTGAAATGTTGCTCTATACCAGTCGACGATTATTTATGTGACATTTCATCGAAATTACCTCGAAAGTGACTCGCTTCAATGTCCAGTCGGGACCTGGTCTATAGCCCCTTTCGACTTGACGTTGCTTTTTTGGACACTCTGTATATATGTTGTAAACAAAAAATAAGTGCATAAGGTTTAATCCTTAATAAGGTTTAATTCGCACGATTCGCCCTCAAGGCCCCGTAAAAAAATTGCCTGAAATTTTAGCCTTTTTAAAGTATTTTTTGAGGTTAAGTTCGCCGATTTTGAGGGTTAGGCGTAATTATTGAGCTCATATTTAGATTGAGTGACCGGTATGAATATGTATGTGGACAGGTTCTATTTTCTACGAACAGAAAGGGCTATTTTTATTCTAACGACTTTTTTGAGGATAGTGACAGATTTTGATCTAATAAGGTTAAACAAGATTCAGTGACCCCGAAAATATAAGACTAACATGGTCTGGTCTCTGATAGACAACATTTTTTTATTTTATGTGCCTGTATAATAAATAATAGCTTTCCCGCACAGATCTATAGAGGACCTTAGGTTACTCTTCGAAATAATTAATTATTTATTTTAGGGTGAATATTGTTGTTATTATTATGTAATATTATATAATCATCAATAGTATATTATATAATCAAAAGGTCATAAAAGCTCGAATAAATTCGATATGTCTTGTTAAGAAAGTTTTTACAAAATTGCTAGGAAAGGTAATAGGTCTTTCTAAAAGGCACATTTTTTCAACAAATACAATTTTCAGATTGTTCTTCTTTTTCGAGCTACATGATCTTTAGATAAACAAAACATGAAAACATTGTCGTCAAAATTTTTTGTTGAAGGTTCTGTCATTTGTTTAACATCTCAGTTAGCTTGAGTACGATGACTAAAATAAAAAGATCTCCAAAATATTGCTTTTCGACATTTACTTTTTACTTTTTTTTAGAACACTGTGTGCAAAAAAATGGTCCTCCCTTCCAATTCCGCTGAAAAAATTGGACTCTCATTAAAAAAATTACCACAGCTCAAAAACAAAAGACAGAAGTCTAGAAAAGGATTTTTTTTTTGAGAATGTTTCTTTTGAAAAACAAAATCAAAAATCAAAATGTATTGTTTCATAAATTTTAATTATATGATCAAGTAACAATATCTTTGTATAAATCTACCAAATTTTTGACTCTCCTAAACAAACAAGGAATAAAAAACAGAGAGTAATAAAAGTAAAGTCGTAAATTATCTCCTAAAAAAGTGACAATTTTGGTCTTTCCTCTGGCGTACAACAAATAATATACCTACAAACAACGAATAATATAAGACTGATAGCGCCTCAAAGTACTTAATAGAAAGTATATTGTACTCATTGTACCGGGTGGGCAAATTTCGATGTTTTTATAGGGTATCTCGGTAACTGTAAGGGCTATGGAAAAATTAACCCACCTTTCCCGACCTCTTTTTTCGAGATAAATTCATTGGTGAAAACCAGAATTTTGCTATATCTTTTCGTTTTCGAGTTGTAAACGAAAATTGATTTTTTTTGAGTTTTCGATTGGTGTCGATAACTCGGTTGTTTGTAAAATTAGAAGAAATCTGTTTGCACGTTCTACAGGCACTTTTTTAAGTAGAATAGGATTTCCTTAACAGATTTTTTATATCTTGTGTAGTTTTCGAGTTATGGCATAAACTTCTATTTTTTTAAATGGAAACCATAGTTGGCTATGATTTAGCTAAAAAGAGGATTTTTTTCTCTTTACAACGATATATAGTTTGTGGGGTCTATGATGAGTGTTTATGCGGAAACAGTTAAAAATTTTAATTTTTTGTATAGGTATACTTACTTTGTTTTTTCTTTGCAGGAAGAGTAAGTTTCTATAGTAACACATTGTTACAACAATGTTTTAATAATAATAACTGTTGCTATGGAAATTTACTCCTGCGAAAAGTAACATAAATACATAGTAACAGTCGTATATGATGAATGGTATATTAAACTTAAATAACTAATTATGACATATTAGTGACTAATTAATAATTAATTATAACATATTCATAACAAGAAAGTTTAACACACTTAACAATCAAATTTGTAACAAATAATGTATGTAAAAAATACGATACAATATATTTTACAAAAACAAAACTAGACAGATTAAAAAAAATACGAGCATGATTATTTACCTAAAGTTTTCAAATTGTCGTCCGTTGTTTGCGATGCACAGTTCACATCGCTTTGAAACACTTTTTGTTGCATTATAGATGTGAATATTTGAAACGGAATTCAGACAGTCTATAAGATTTTCTCTCAGTTGAACCAGTGTATTATTTGTCTTTTTGTATAAATTGTCTTTAATGGTTCCCCAAAAAAAGAAATCTAACGGTGAGAGATCTGGCGACCGAGGAGGCCACTTTACTGGCCCATTGTTCCCTATCCATTTCTCCCCAAAATTAGTATTTAATAATTCCGAGATTAAATTAGTATTATGGGGTGGTGCCCCGTCTTGTTGAAAAAATACATGTCGTCTTTCGTTAAGTGGCAAGTTGTCTAAAAATTCTTCTACTATGTGGTAGTTTATCATATTGTAATAGCGTTGACCATTTAAATTGTCATCATAAAGTTGGTAAGCTAAAATGCGGTTATTATATAGGGCACACCATACACTAAAACCGAAACGTCCTTGATTTTGAACATCAACAGTCTGATGAGGATTATCTTCAGACCAATAATGTTTGTTGTGTCGGTTGAAAATTCCGGCACTACTTACGTAACTTTCATCTGTCCAAATGATATTTTTAAAAAATAATTGGTCTTGCTCAATTTGTTGTAGGTACCAATTGCAGAAATCCAGTCGGCGTTCAGGATCAGTTGGAAGGAGCTGTTGTTGTTTCCTTATTGTATAAGGTCTAAATTTGTGTTTTTTTAAAACTGAAAGTGCTCTTCGTCGCGATATACCAGACTCTGCTTCAATTTGCCTACTTGAAATTGAAGGATTTACGACTACCATACCAACAACATTTATGGCAACATCCTCAGCATCTTGAATACGATAATTTTTTGGTCTTGGTTTATTAAATCCTCCACGTATTCAACGAGGTTTTCTTTTAGTCTACCAAAGATGGACATATTAGGTTGTCTCCTTTCAGGGTAGCGATTAAAATATGCTTCCGATGCAGCTTCAGAATTATATCCATTTTGAATAAAACACTCTAGCATATTAAACTTTTCGTAATTTTGATACGCCATCGCGCCTTGTCAATTTCTTTAATCGAAACTTTAAAACTATAATGCAAGCAAAAACCAAACATAAACAATTAATCAAACAGTAATGTGTAACTGTGTATTTACATCCCAATATCCAACTGTTCTGTTTTCAAAATGACAGGCGCCTACTGTGCAAAATCATTGAAATTACTATACTGTCCTTTATTAGAAAACATATGTTTTTAACTGTTTCCGCATAAACACTCATCATAGACCCCACAAACTATATATCGTTGTAAAGAGAAAAAATCCTCTTTTTAGCTAAATCATAGCCAACTATGGTTTCCATTTAAAAAAATAGAAGTTTATGCCATAACTCGAAAACTACACAAGATATAAAAAATCTGTTAAGGAAATCCTATTCTACTTAAAAAAGTGCCTGTAGAACGTGCAAACAGATTTCTTCTAATTTTACAAACAACCGAGTTATCGACACCAATCGAAAACTCAAAAAAATCAATTTTCGTTTACAACTCGAAAACGAAAAGATATAGCAAATTCTGGTTTTCACCAATGAATTTATCTCGAAAAAAAGAGGTCAGGGAAAGGTGGGTTCATTTTTCCATAGCCCTTACAGTTACCGAGATACCCTATAAAAACATCGAAATTTGCCCACCCGGTACAAAAGTACTTGTTTCCAACGACTTTTCTAATTTTAGATTTGAAATATAGAGTTTACGTTAAAATCTTTAAATAGCAGATCTAAACTGTACTCACCCAATCTAAATAAGTTAGCCAAGCCTGTAAAAATATCACTCTCCAAAAACCTAAAATAATTTGCAAAATACACTGTAGGAGCAAACCAATATACTCTTTTGTCAACCATATCCTGGAGAGTTTTCACTAAATTCTTATATCTAGGTTTAGCTAGATTGCTAGTCATTCCAGCCTGGTAGTACGTATTTATAATCATAACACTAAGAATCCAAGATATAAGTAACAATCTAGTCGAAGACTGTCTTAAGATACCATTTTCCATAACGGTACCAGAAGTAAATAATCTGAAGATATATAAAAAAGCCATAATTTTATCACCATCGAAATTTCCATAGCAACACATTATCAAAGCAAAAATCAGAGACACCAAAATCAAAACAGCACCAGTAAGTATCCACAAGTTACTTTGAAAAGGATGAATGAAAAATGTCGAGTTCGGCAAAAGCTGTGGCTTTGGCACCAAGAAAGTGACACAAATTTGTTTGAAAGGATACGTAAAATCCACGTTTTTTCTAATACTTGTACCTTGCCATAACGAGCAAGCTGCCAATTGACTGGAATTATCTTCTATACTATTCCAAACATTAGACCAACCAGCTTTTTATTGTTTATTTCATACTCGACGGCCCAATTTTTTGTAACTTCTTTAATAATTTTAAATTCCATGCCATCAATTATGTTATCCTTCACAGTAATAAAGGGGGACAATTAAATAAGATTATCTTAAATGGATGCACTCTTCCATCGAAATTGAATTTTGGTGACCACTCGTAGGGTTCAAATTTAGTCTTGTTGAACGTTAGTGTGCTTTTGTAATCCCATACTAACAAAGTTTCATTCTTGTATATGGAAAAGACAATAAGTACGTCACTCATACTTCTGAAATGATCTAAATATTTATTCAAAAACGTAATGACAATTATATCCAATCCAAACATGTTGGTAACAAACCTTAGGTATGACTCAGATATGGAGAAATTTTCTAAAAACAAAAGAATTCGACGTTGTGGTTTAAAACAGAAAGAGTATCGAATCCTTTCCGAAAAATACTCTTAAATTTTTTGGCATTTTTTAGTGCCAAAATGTAACCGTTACAATAAACGTGGGATGTGATGTTTTTCAAATACTCAATGTTAAAACTAATAATAGGTGTTGGTGAGATCAATAAAGATGTGTCCAAAATATGTTCTATATTATTACGGTCCTGGATGTAACAAACTGTAAACTCTTCAGGGAAAACTGCTTCAACAACGTCTGACACGACTTTGTTGATATTCTTTGTTTCTAAACCACCAATAAAAAAGGAAACCAAAATGTAGGCGTAGATAATTTCCATTTTACGTCCAGGGAATATTAGACTGGGCAATCTGAGTACCACACGTATTCTAAAATCTTTTTATACAGAGAAGTAATTAATAATGCATGCGACCTGTGGGAAGGTGGCACGTGCTTTTGCAATGGAAACAAAAACAAAGAGAATGTTTAACGGTTTTTTACGATTTATTTGTGTTCTTAACACTGGCGTACAAATATCTTCATTAAAATGAAAATTTTAACTTCCGGTTTCAGTGAAAGTGTTATCAATTTTCGATTTTGAATTAGGACACTAAATTTTATCATGTATTTCCTCTTAACTTCCGTAACGTTCTTTTAAATTTCTGAGTTCACTGAAACCAAATAATTTGTGCCACGCAAAAAGTAATAGTACTAGTAGCTTTTATAATGGTGGTACTTTCGAATGATAAATAGGGATATACCATAATCCTGCCATTAGGTATACAGATAAATAACAATAAAACATTGCATTATTTTTTAACACATTTTTTAAAAAGGTAGATTTCTCTATAGAAAACCTTGCCTGTTACTTTTTTATCCACACATGCAACAAATTCCCACACTTCAAATATCCACACAAATTCTGGCAGAGATCGTTCCTGGTTTTCTTCTAATATTCTCTCGATTTCTTCTTTATTATTTTGAAACTCCTTTTCAATTCGGTCAATGTGTTGTTCTACAGCATCAATTCTTCCGGAAAATTCATTCAACCTAGAGTTTATTGCATTTTGAGACCACAAATTTCCTGATGTCCCCTCTCTTCTTCTTCACAGTCCTCTTGTCGTCATCGTTCTGCCTCCTCACAGTCCTCTTGTCGTCGTCGTTCTGCCTCCTCACGGTCCTCTTGTCGTCATCGATCTGCCTCCTCACAGTCCTCTTGTCGTCGTCGTTCGTCCTCTTGTCATCGCTTTTCCACTCGCTTTTCTGCCTCTTCACGATCCTCCTGTCGCCCTTGTTGCAAAAATTTTAATATTTCACTCATTTCCATTGCCGTCGATTCTTCGTCGTATTTTTTCGATCTCGTGTTGACAATATAACTTTTATCTTCTTCAAATTCTACTATAATCCCACCGCTGTCACCAAAATGTTACGAATTTCTCTTTAAATAACTCGCTTCTTCAATTCCAAACACGTTTATTAATACTATACAACTTGTCGAACGTATGTAACTGTGTAACATTCAAACCACAACTAACTCTATCCTAGCAACAACACCACTTTTTCTAGTTTTTACCAAGAAGTTTTTTTTATGTATTTTTGTTAAAGCCAAACGGCATGTAAGCACCCGCTTTGACAGCTTAATGATAAACGTCATATAAAACCATAGCATGGTTTTCTATGATAAACATTCACATGTGGACCGCTGCTCATCACGTGACATCGAGTACATTACTGTTTACAGCGGCTCCTGGAGGCGGATAGATTTGATCCCTAGATACAGAACGAGTTCGGTCTCCTTAATTCTTGGTTTTTACATGTTCTAGAAAATTCACTTGACATCTAGAATATTAAATATGTCATTCCATAAACACACACACACACATACAATTATTTACTAACAGCTAGTGTATAAACTAAATAGACTAAGTATGTATACTATAAAACTTAATGAATGTCAGCTTTCACTAATGTCACTTTTACAAATGTATATCAAACTGCATAGGGGCACCAAAAAAAGTCAGGTGATGGCACATATCTTATTCTTGTTATTCCTGCATAATATTGTCTTGCAATATAATAGATAGAGCCAAGATCCAGGAACATTGCTGCACATTATTGTTGGTTTTCAAAATAAAATGCTATTGAATTGACATATATTCATTAAAAGACATATTTCATTTTCTGAATTATTTTTAAAAAATAAAGAAATTAAAGAGTTTTTCTTTCTTTAACGGCAACTGACTTTCCTCCTTAGGTTTTAACCGGAAGAAATATCATTCAAATCAAATATCAAACTACAAAAAATTTTTTTTTCATTTTTCATGAAAAAAAAATTCATTCTGAATTTTGTATTTTCAACCTTATATGTTTTTCATAAAATCAAATCTATATTTGTTCTTGGTTTGATTTAGTATTTAATGTAATTTTTAGATTTTCTTTTTTTGTATTATTAATTAGATAGTCAGTTTATTAGGTATTAGGTTTTAAGGTTTTATTTCTCTACTATAAAATATTTTTGAACATCAACTCATATAATCTCTTCCACACTTCAATACAGTGGCGGTGCGTGATATTTCAGTTAGCCATATCTTGAAAACGACGCATGGGACCCACTTCACTTTTTAGGTGATGACTATACACCTATTACAGAAAGGATTTATAGTGAAAAAATCGTCAGCAAAGTTTGCGAAAAAATTTTCAAAAACACTGGAGCACTCCCTGGGTTCTCAGTAACGCTCTGTGGGATATTTGCAGTATATTTTTTTTCATAATCTAGAAACAAATATAAGGAGACGTTTTTCGATTTGTTGCAAAATATTTTTTTTTCAAAAAGTTATGGCCATTTTAATTTTCATTTTATAGGAACATTTTGTTTCCCAAAATTATCACCTAAAAAGTGAAGTGGGTCCCATGCGTCGTTTTCAAGATATGGCTAACTGAAATATCACGCACCGCCACTGCTTCAATACATAGTTCCTAATAAATGGTCACCTATTTTTATTTCGCAAAGCGTTAAATTTATACTTGCTTTATATAGGCATTTTATTTATGTCTTTTGCTAGCCGCCTAAGAACAAGCCGACCAAACTGTTTTGAATGAAATTGTCGAAATATAAGAATAAGAATAAGAAGCTAAAAATAATCCATTATTTAAGAACACACAAAGTGACAAGGTTCTCAGACTTCATCAAGAACGTGGGTATATTTTTCATTCCATTCAATACCCTTTTAAAAATCTGCAACGACGACGCCTATGATAATTCATATATAATTTAAAACATATAACATACGCACAGTGTTTCGATCAGTACAGTTTAGCTGGACAAAATTATTGTTATTTAAATATTTTATTATGGTTATTTAGTCCAATTTTCTGGTTGTCTGCAATCTATATTGAATATTGCTATAACCATTTTGTTCATTCTGAATTCTAAATGTGTTTTGATAAATCTAACTTTATTTAATAAAAATGTTTTTATTGGGTAAATAGAAAATTTTATATTGCGTTAATAAAATTAAAGAAAAGAAATAAATAGTTACGTAATATAAAAATGAAATACAGTACAATAATAGTATAAGTACTGTAATTATAACCATAAGAACTTACACTAACTACTTGGCACTAATTATACTAACTAATTCCTAACTAATCACCAAACTAATCACGAAATGTATCGTCGTCCTGATGAGTCGTCTATAATATAATCCTGTAACATAATATCGGTAATGCCTATATTTCTACAAATACATATTTACAGAAGGTGGTATTATTAAATCCAAGACTTGAGAAGGGAGATTATCAGTCTCTTTTTGGGACGGGAAGTGATTAAGTGTTCAACTCGTCTCCTTTTAATTTTGTCGTTCGGTTCGTTAAAGTCTTTACGAGGCTGCCCAAGTATAGCAGAACATTCAGAAGTGGATGGCTGCGAATGGTAAAGAGAAACACTAAACTGTACATCTCCCGCCATCCATTCCTAATTTTTCCGAAGAAAGTATTCCCGGTTCTTATTTCCACTATTCGTCCATTTCTCGGATAATTTTGAGGAAAATAAGCAAATGGCATTTTTTGTTAAATAAGCAAATGGCATAAGCAATGAAGTCTCGGTGACACCCGAAAAAAACATATTTTGAGGTCAAAAGGCTGGTATGACATACTGTTCTGGTCTGTCTTTCCATGTTTCACCCATTTTTGATATAACTCAATGTTTGACATAATACAGACGTATCTGAAATATAGTATAAAAATAAAAAGTTGTACATGTGCAGTCAAAATCTATTAAATTTTGAAAAGAAGATGACAACTATCACATAAATTGATTTTAGCCCAGGGTTACATGGGGGCATATAGTTTCTGGACTAATGAATATCAATAAAATCATCAATCAATCAAAAAATCAATAAAAAAACAATGAAATCGATATTATCTTACCTTTATCTTCAGAATCCATCGGTAAAATATATTATGCACAGTAACAAAAACCAATGTGGTATATTATCGTACGAAAAACAAAACAACCAATAATGTAAACACGCTTACTCCTTTTCTTATTTATTAACCTTAATTACTCATAATTTTCTTAATTTAGAGGAAATTAATTATTGTAATTAATACTATACGGAGGTCGTTTACCACTTTTTAACAACATCTGTCAGAAATGCATTAATGACTTTTGACCAACTAGCTTCATCTGATCAAAACACTGTGCGTCGTATAAAAAATTGTATAGTAAATACATAGTCCTTTGACTGTCAATAGAAGTACAATAGCCTCCGTACAAGATTGATTGATGTTAACTGAAAATTAGTCCAATAACTTTTTAAATACGAAATAGTTAATAATGGCGTAGATAAAAATAGGCGTAGGTAGATTTTTTTTTGAATGTTTTTTTGTTTTCAATAATCTCCTCCTAAAATACATGTACCAAATGTATATACATCAATAAAACTAAAAATGTAGGTTTTATATTATAGACAATCTGAATAAATTACACATACATATACTATACATACATAGAGCGTGGCAAAAAAGTCGCGCATATTACTTGTAACTTTTTAATAACCTTGTAATATGAAGAAATGTCCTGAATAAACGTTTTTCATCAGTTTATTTGCCATATTTCATGCACTAAACATCTAAATAGAAGAAGGGCAATCTCCATAGATAACACGCATCGGGGCCGCCATATGCACCCGGTGGCCAGTTTTTCATAATGCGCATGCGCGACGCTAAATCTAATTGCGTAGCCGTGCATTGGCATCGCCAACTTCATTTTACAATTCAATTTTTCATACAGCAAACTCATAAAAATTAATTTGCTGCATAAAAAAAATTAATTTGTAACCATACCCCACTTTATAATTTTATCATTCAAGGTGGAATAAATAAAAACAATTTGCTTGAAATTATTTATTTCTACAATTATAAACATTTAAAACAATACAGTATCAAAACATATTGACATAGTAAACAGAAATTATTTGAAAACAAAAAAAAAAGTCAAAGGAAATTAAAAATTTTCACATCGAGATTAGGTTGTATTTAACTTGGATATACCTGATGGACATTGTGAATATACCTCCTACTGATGAAATAGTAGAACGCTTGTTGCATGGCTCTATTACAATGAAGAACACTCTAAAAACCCAATATTTCATTACCATTTTAAAGTTCAAACGTTAAGAAACTTCTATTTTTTTAATATGTACACATGCTCATTTACAAGACTATTTAAGTACAGTATTTACTTACCAATGAGTAGAATACTTTATATTATATAATAGTTTTATCACGAAATAATGCACAAAATAATTTAATGCGAATCAAAATTTTCCATTAAGGACGCTTCCTAAAACAACAACAATGAAAGTTTAAATTAAAATGCCGCGTTTCTATTGGATATGGATCGCCTAAGCAAATAGACCTATGGGATTGCTGCCACCGATGCCACGCGGCCATTTCGTTATTTATAATTTTTCTCCAGATTTGGGGAATTATAAAAAATATGGCATCTTCAAAGTCTTATTTTTGTTTAAATTTAAATCTAAATTTAAGTCTAAATTTAATCTCTCAAAATTATTATTATTGTAATTATTATTATTCAAAATGTCTAGTTTCACTTACTTTACTTTATTGCATGTAAGGGGATATATCTAACATAGCGAAATATCGCGTCAGCTTGTTGCTGAAATTATTACGACTTAAGGTGCATCTGGCAACATCGCACTGATAGCGTGTTGCGAGGTCGTGAATGCTAGTTTCACCCCCATGGTTTCATGTGTAAACATGACAACCCGTAGGTTGTCTCTCAATATCTGAAAGAGCAGCCTTTTCTCTTGACTGTACACTAAGAAATTGATATGGTTATATAAAGAAATTTTACACACATTTAAAGTTAACTCTTTGAAACTAATAAAAAAAAAAGATAATCAAAGTATCTGTAAAATTAAGATGTTCTCGTGACAGTTAAGTCATAACATACGTTATATTTTTGATTTTCTGTATTAGTGTTCAATAATTTCTTATTTCTTGTGCGTTTTTATGATTTATATATAGATAATGGATCGCTTGAGTAAGAAGCAAATAATTAAAATTTTAATAATAAGGGGGTATAGACATGCAGAGATCCCAAGACCAAGTTTATCTAGTGTAGGCAACTACTTTTGATGTTTCTCACAAAAATTATTTAAGCGAGAAGTGTTACGTCCATACAAACTACAACTTGTTCACGAGTTAAACGATAATTCGATACAAAAGGTGGACTTTCTAAAAAGATTCGATTAAAGGAGGACTTCGATAAAAGGGCTTAATTTTGTGAAGGCATGATGGAAAGATGTAATAACAATAGTTTTTATTTTTTAATCATTTTTCACATGAAACTACATTCAATTTAAATGGTGTTGTTAATCGACATAATAGCCGTTACTGGTCAAGTCAGTACAAGCATTAGTTTCAAGAAGCGCCTACCCAAGATCCCCAAAAAGGGAATGTTTTGGCAGGCATTGTTGGAGGACGTAGGTATTTAATGTCTTTTCGCGTTTGGTTGTTATGGAGACCAGCTTTATTTTTTTTTTTAAATGACAATCCGTAGATTTTCTTGCAATATCTGAAAGAACAGCTTTTTCTTTTTTCTGTTCACTAAAAATTTGATATGGTTACATATCAGTGGTGGTAGGTGGAATTTGACATGCTCGTATTTTCTTAAGGAGGCGTGGTACCCACACCATAATTTAAGGGGTGGTTACTAGATTTAAGTAGAAGGCTATGGTATAATGGCAACAAATCTTCAGGGAAAACTTGCGAAATTATTTTGGATCTTGGAAACGGCTTGCAAAATATTTGTGAAATATTTTTTTCATAATCACCGAGTGAATGCAATTTTTTTATACTTGTGATTTACTCGAAATTTTGAGATCTATAAAAGTTATGGAAATTTGAATTTTTATTTCATCACAACATTTCGTCTATGAGATTTTACAATAGTTGTATCTTAAGGAAAATAAGAAGCTTGCAAAAATCACAAGTATAAAAAATTGTATTTACTCGGTGATTATGAAAAAAATATTTTGCCAATATATTGCAAGCCGTTTCAAGATCTGCCCGGAGGCAACCATTTTTGGAAAAAAAATTCGCAAGTTTTCCCCGAAGATTTTTTTCCATTACAGCCTTCTACTTAGGTCTAGTAACCACCCCTAAAATAAGGTGTGGGTCCCATGCCTTATTACGGAAATTCGAACATTTCAAATTCCACCGGCCGCGACTTTTACATATAGAAATTTTCGTAAAGAAAACACGTTTAAATTTATTTTTTAAAAGAATGTAATTGCATACTTTATTATTTATTTTTTAAAAATGAAACAACAAAACAATGGCTAGTGAATAAGCCATTGAAAGTGACCTTTATTTTTCGCTAAGCAATGCCCAAATCGATCCCGGAACTCTTCAATACCACTTACTAGGTCTTATTAAGTCTTATTAAGTCTTCAGGAACGGCCAGGATTTTATTTGAATTTTTTGTTTCAAGTCTTCAATGTTATCTGGTCGATTAACATAAACTTTACATTTTAAATACCTCCACAGAAAAAAAAATCTAAGGGATTTAGATCCAGAGATCGCGCTGGCCAATGAATTGTACCTCTTCTGCCTATCCAGCATCCTGGAAATTGTGCATTTAAATACTCCCTGATATTTGCCGCAAATATGGTGGTGCATCCTGTTGTAACCATAATTATTAGTTAATAACATTCTGTTCACCCGGAAACAACAGTCTGCTAGTGGGAATAATGTGATTTCTTAGCAGATCTAAATATTTTTCAGAACACTAATTTCCATCCATGAAGAAAAGTCCAACAATACGTCCTCCAATAATATATTAACTTTTTGGGGATTTTGGGTATGAGCTTCTGGGAACCAATGATTGTACTGAATTGACCAGTAACGGCTATTATGTCGATTAACAACGCCATTTAAATTGAATGTAGCTTCATCTGAAAAAAAGTATTAACAAATAAAAGTTGTTGTTATTGCATCTTTCCATCATGTCTTCACAAAATTCAGCCCTTCTATCGAAGTCATCCTCCTCGTGAACAAGTTGTAATTTGTGTGGACGTACAGAGTACTCGTAATCTGGGGATACATGAAAGATTTAAGTAGTATACGCACAAATTTCAAACAAAAAACTTAAAGAAGAAATTCTATATTTTCAAATAAAACCAAAAGAAAATAACAACCGCCTATATATACACACTTGAGCTCTTATTTTAACTGAGTCATTAACGCGCTGCAGTATCCACGGTGCTCCATTAATTTCTTCAATTTTAATGACACTATGTTGCTGAAGGTCTCCCATGTCGCCAACGGGAGTCAAAAATTAATTTTTTTATATAAAGCCAGAAAACTGTTACGGGAATTACAAGTTTTCAACGAAAATTGGTACACACTAGTTTTGCAGAATACCAAAAATAATGGTATCAGTTTTTTCTACTAAAAAAAAATCCCGTTTTTTTCAATTTTCGACCCCATAAAAAATATAACAGTATAACTGGATGAGAGATGTAAAATTTGTTATCATGTTCAGAAACATATTTTTGTGCCCTACTAAAATAAATCAAATTCCATAATAGATAAAAAAATACACTACAGGGGTATTCTTGTTCGTAATGGACCACACTGTATGTATGCGCCATCAAAAATAACATAGGTCTACAAAAAAAATGTTCTGTCTTTGCAATCAGACCCATAATTTCCTATGTATTTTGATGCACTGAAACCAAATTTGGCAAAAAAAATTCTACCGCATCTTTTTTTCTCTCCACCCCCATATAACCCCCCATAAACTCTTATAGAGGAAATTTAAAAAAGTATATATTTATATTGGTTTTTTGGGTCGCTGATCACGAATCTGAATCAAAAATGATTTTTGACAAATTCATTTTTGACTTCAGAATCTTAATCAGCAACCCAAAAAACTTAATAATATTCATTTAATATCAACTTTTTACTTCTTAGTGAAATTTGACAGCTTGTTGACAGCTGTCATTAAGTCGAAATTTATTCTTGACTTCAGATTCGTGATCAGCTACCCAAAAAAACCAATATATTTTTTTTTTATTTCCTCTGTAGAGTTTATGGGGGTTATATGGGGGTGGAGAGAAAAATTGATGCGGTACAATTATTTTTTTGCCAAATTTGGTTTCAATACATCAAAATACAAACATAGGAAATGATGGGTCTGATTGCAAAGACAGAACATCTTTTTTTGTAGACCTGTGTAATTTATCAACGCCTATGGCTCCTCGGTGCTAGCAAAGAAAATGTTTAAGGGATAAACACGCACTTGTTAAAGCTCCGAAAAAGTTATATAAAACAAATATATATTTTTGGGAAAAAGTTTTCACGAAAAAAGCTCGAGCAGGACAATTTTCCTTTTTTCAAAAATAAACATTTTCCACATGTCCAGGTCGTCACTTGTCGTGCTATAACGTCATCGGTACTTGTTTCAAACAACCAACCTTTTCTTCGGCGCATTCGGAAAGAGAACCATTTTCTGCGTACAATGGCGTAAAGAAGCAACATGTCGAAAATGAAAACTGAAGATATTTGACATTAAAATCATCGTATTGAATCTATCTAAGATATTAAAATAAATGCAAGAATTTTACAAAACAGTAATTTTTTAAATTAGATTTGCAAAATAGAATATATTCGACAGAATAAATTAGCAAAAGACAATTTTTATTCGTGTTAGTAAGTACCACGAATTTTTATGGTATTTTAAAACGAAGTAATCCTCATACTAGCAGTGTTTAATTAAGTTTTGCACCATCTCGATTCGCACTTATTGTTCGAGATTACTTAAATTAAATGTTTACTTCTCTTGAGTTTATATGGAGTTGTTCAAAAGGCGAAATATATTTCAAGAGACTACTTTAAATAACGTAAAGAATAACATGATTGAATATGTAATGTAATGAGATTTTATAAATTCAAGATAATAAAAGGCCCATAAAGGTGCGTATACATCTGCGAGCCGACTTGTTCGCGAACCGCTTGTGAACCGTTCGTTGAAATTAGTTTTACAGCGAAAATAGAACCTACTAAACAGCTCTAAAGTTACGCGATTTTAGTTATGAGTGGTGCGGCTCTTAGGTATGGCAAACAGTTTTTCGCAAAAAGAAGTTATAATTAGCAGCAGGCAAATTATTAAAGGGCACAAAATATAAATATGTATAGCCACGCGGTTCACGAACACAAGAAATATTAACGAACTGCTCACGACGCCATCTCAATCTAAATTGCGAACGCCTTTGTGTGCGTCAAAAAAAAACAACAGGAGGTGGATCGTTACGAGCGGTTCCAAATCCCGTCCCATTCTTGAGAACCAAGGATCCCGCAATCTTGAGAACTAATCGGCTCGCAGATGTATACGCACCCTTAAGGGGCTTTCCCGCTTTTCGGTTTCAAAAAATCGTTTTTTTTTTTACTGAAATCGATGCGTTATACATTTAAATTTATTGTCCTGAAATTTTTAAGTGATCCGCGTATTAGATTTCGAGTTACAGCCGGATTAGTGACGACGGTCCCGGCAGTTGAAGAGTCACGCAAAGGAAAATGGAGGTGGACAGTGTAAAGGAAGTGTTTCAACGATCATCAGAAATGCATAATGTAAAATATGCTCAGTATATTGGCGACGGGGACAGTAAGACCTTCAAGGCGATTTTGGATTTGGACCCGTACAACAACGATCCGAAAGTAATGAAAAAGGAATGCGTCGGTCACGTGGAGAAAAACGCATGGGGACCAGGCTCCGTAATGCGAAGAGAAACAAACATGGGACTCGGGGAAGAGATACAGGAAAACTGACCATCAAGGTAATAGGCGAATTGACAACTTATTACGGTCTGTTACTTATTATCCGTATTCGGCGAAATACGAATTCAGTGGAAAAAATGCGTGACGCTATCTGACGTGAAGCCAAAATGAGGTCTACAAGGCAGAGGAGGGTGTTCTGTGGGCCCCGAATTTATGGCAAACTATAAGTAAAAAAAATTTCATAATTATATGAAAAAAAAACGTAAAAAAACTTCAAACGCATTTTTCTCAAAACAACGTTTTTGAAACCGGAATGAGATTTTTCTCTGACACTAATTAACCGATTTTAATGATTTTTCTTTTTAAAATGTTCACAAATGATGTCATTAGTGATCAACATAGGATTTTTTTGGTATTGGAAAAATTCGATTTTTAATAACAATTTAAAGGTAGAAATTTAAGGAGAAAATCGAACTTTTTTTCAAAGTTGCACCAAATCGCGTAAAATTTGAATTTCAAAAAAACCCCTATGATAAATACTAACAACAACCCTATATTTTATAAAAATGTTTCATTTTTTGATTTCAGATGAATAGCGTCGTAGAAAATGTCCGCCTGAAGTAGCTGCATTGGAACAAGGATCGACGGCCGCCATTTTGGTTTAAAAAATAAATAAAAAATTAAATGTAACCTACATACCTGAATCTTATAATTAAAAAAAATTGTCTCAATCCTTTTATACTTTCTTCAAAAAAATTCCCAAATAAACTCTTTTTTTCCAGCGAAAAAGCGGGAAGCCCCCTTAAGGTTCTTCAGGAATTTTAGTGACAAATGCCATTACCAAGTGCTTATTTCTTACACTAATTATATTATTTGTCTATTATTTTTATAATTCACTATTTTTGTTCTTTATGGTCTTATGTTCTTGCAGCTGTAATGATTATACGCAGTTTGTACAGAAATAAAAAAAGATTATTTTTATTTCGGCTATCATATCTAAAATAGCCATGATACGATAACTTTAAAGTAAAAGAAACTGCTCGTCAAAATTAGCGTAACACTTTTTTAGATTAGCTCCATTTGCGTTCTATTCGAGTTAGAGACTTGCGGTTTTAAATTTCGGTAGCCTATAGGGTTGGTTTTGATGCCCCGAAGTCGCTACGTTGTGATTTAAACGGTTCGCCGTCAACACACCAAAAAGGCAACCCCATGTCAAAATTTGGAATTCGCAAGATTTTGACGGCAATACCCATCACCGACTCCCCCTTACCCCCTCTGGTTCCGCCCCTGTAGAAGGCTGCATGGGATGTCTATTTGTCTCAAATTCATGTCATGGCATTACTTGAAGGGTCTTGAAATTGACGAGACTCACTCTGAACGGCCGATTGAGAGCCAAATGTGATATTTTATCTCCAACCCACTCCCCTGAAATGTTGCCACGCTGCGCGCTGAGGGGTTGTAAACAGGTCTTTTATGCGTGGATGACTCAAAAAGCTTTCTTGAGGATGTATGAACTCTTTTTGGCACACCCCGAGTCGTCCGTTTCCTTCAATTCCTCTTTTGCCTCCCATCGCCCTCTTTTTTGACCACCTCCAAAACATTTTTGAGTGGAGGATAATTACTGAAAGAGGACTCGTTAGGAAGGCGAAACTTTCCTTTGCACTTGTGTGAATCGACAATCGTTAAACACGTGCGTCAAGTGTTTACTGTAATTTGGGCTCATATAGCCTTGACTGGGTTTGCGCCTGCGAAGTAGGTCATCCACGCATGCTTTCACTCGTAAAATTAGAGGAAAAGGTGATGTTTGGGTGGTCTGCGTCGTAGGTGCTAGCTCAGTCGAGGGTTCATCATGAGCCCAAATCACAGTGAACACGTGTCGTGCGTACCAAGCACCTCTCACGAATTTGACGATTGTCGATTCACACAAGTGCAAAGGAAAGTTTCGCCTTCCTAACGAGTCCTTTTCAGTAATTATCCTCCACTCAAAAAATGTTTTGGAGGTGGTCAAAAAGAGGGCGATGGGAGGCAAAAGAGGAATTGAAGGAAACGGACGACTCGGGGTGAGACAAAAAAGAGTTCATACATCCTCAAGAAAGCTTTTTGAGTCATCCCACGCGTTTACAACCCCTAGGGGAGCGTGGCAACATTTCAGGGGAGGGGGTTGAGATAAAATATCACATTTGGCTCTCAATCGGCCGTTCAGAGTGAGTCTCGTCAATTTCAAGACCCTTCAAGTAAGGCCATGACATGAATTTGAGACAAATAGAATCCCAAGCCTCACAGGGGGGAACAGAGGGGGTGAGGGGGAGGTATGGGCATTCCGTCAAAATCTTGCGAATCCAAATTTTGACATGGGGTTGCTTTTTGGTGTGTTGACGGCGAACCGTTTAAATCACAACGTAGCGACTTTGGGGCATCAAAACCAACCCTATAGGCTACCGAAATTTAAAAACCGCAAGTCTCTAACTCGAATAGAACGCAAATGGAGCTAATCTAAAAAGTGTTACGCTTAATTTTGACGAGCAGTTTCTTTTTACTTTAAAGCTATCGTATCATGGCTATTTTAGATATGATAGCCGAAATAAAAAATAATCTTTTTTTATTTCTGTACAAACTGCGTATAATCATTACAGCTGCAAGAACATAAGACCATAAAGAACAAAAATAGTGAATTATAAAAATAAATAGACAAATAATATAATTAGTGTAAGAAATAAGCACTTGGTAATGGCATTTGTCACTAAAATTCCTGAAGAACCTTAAGGGGCTTCCGCTTTTTCGCTGGGAAAAAAGGTTTATTTGGGAATTTTTTTGAAGAAAGTATAAAAGGGATTGAGACAATTTTTTTTTTTAATTATAAGATTCAGGTATGTAGGTTACATTTAATTTTTTATTTATTTTTTAAACCCAAAATGGCGGCCGTCGATCCTTGTTCCAATGCAGCTACTTCAGGCGGACATTTTCTACGACGCTGTTCATCTGAAATCAAAAAAATAAAACATTTTTATAAAAATATAGGGTTGTTGTTAGTGTTTATCATAGGGGTTTTTTGAAATTCAAATTTTACGCGATTTGGTGCAACTTTGAAAAAAAAGTTCGATTTTCTCCTTAAATTTCTACCTTTAAATTGTTATTAAAAATCGAATTTTTCCAATACCAAAAAAATCCTATGTTGATCACTAATGACATCATTTGTGAACATTTTAAAAGAAAAATAATTAAAATCGGTTAATTAGTGTCAGAGAAAAAATCTCATTCCGGTTTCAAAAACGTTGTTTTAGAAAAAATGCGTTTGAAGTTTTTTTTACGTTTTTTTTTCATATAATTATGAAATTTTTTTACTTATAGTTTGCCATAAATTCGGGGCCCGTACAGAACACCCTCCTCTGCCTTGTAGACCTCATTTTGGCTTCACGTCAGATAGCGTCACGCATTTTTTCCACTGAATTCGTATTTCGCCGAATACGGATAATAAGTAACAGACCGTAATAAGTTGTCAATTCGCCTATTACCTTGATGGTCAGTTTTCCTGTATTCTTCCCCCGAGTCCCATGTTTGTTTTCTTTGCATTACGGAGCCTGGTCCCCATGAGTTTTTCTCCACGTGACCGACGCATTCCTTTTTCATTACTTTCGGATCGTTGTTGTACGGGTCCAAATCCAAAATCGCCTTGAAGGTCTTACTGTCCCCGTCGCCAATATACTGAGCATATTTTACATTATGCATTTCTGATGATCGTGAAACACCTCCTTTACACTGTCCACCCCCATTTTCCTTGCGTGACCTTCAACTGCCGGGACCGTCGTCACTAATCCGGCTGTAACTCGAAATCTAATACGCGGATCACTTTAAAATTTCAGGACAATAAATTTAAATGTATAACGCATCGATTTCAGTAAAAAAAATATTTTTTGAAACCGAAAAGCGGGAAAGCCCTTAATGGTATACATCTGCGAGCCGATTAGTTCTCAAGATTGGGACGGGATTTGGAACGCGGAACGAATCGCTCGTGAACCGTTCGTGACGATCCACCTCCTGTTGTTTTTTTTTGACGCACACAAAGGCGTTCGCAATTCAGATTGAGATGGCGTCGTGAGCAGTTCGTTAATATTTCTTGTGTTCGCGAACCGCGTGGCTATACATATTTATATTTTGTGCCCTTTAATAATTTGCCATGAGTTGCTAATTATAACCTTCTTTTTGCAAAAACTGTTTGCCATACCTAAAGCCGCACCACTCATAACTAAAATCGCGTAACTTTAGAGCGTTTAGTAGATGTTCGCTGTAAAAAACTAATTTCCAACGAACGGTTTACAAGCGGTTCGCGAACAAGTCGGCTCGCAGATGTATACGCACCTTTATGGGCCTTTTATTATCTTGAATTTATAAAATCTCATTACATTACATATTCAATCATGTTATTCTTTACGTTATTTAAGTGGTCTCTTGAAATATATTTCGCCTTTTGAACAACTCCATATAAACTCAAGAGAAGTAAACATTTAATTTAAGTAATCTCGAACAATAAGTGCGAATCGAGATGGTGCAAAACTTAATTAAACACTGCTAGTATGAGGATTACTTCGTTTTAAAATACCATAAAAATTCGTGGTACTTACTAACACGAATAAAAATTGTCTTTTGCTAATTTATTCTGTCGAATATATTCTATTTTGGCTAAATCTAAAAAAAAAAACGCACGACACGTGTTCACTGTGATTTGGGCTCATGATGAACCCTCGACTGAGCTAGCACCTACGACGCAGACCACCCAAACATCACCTTTTCCTCTAATTTTACGAGTGAAAGCATGCGTGGATGACCTACTTCGCAGGCGCAAACCCAGTCAAGGCTATAATGAGCCCAAATTACAGTAAACACTTGACGCGCGTGTTTAACGATTGTCGATTTGCACAAATGCAAAGGAAAGTTCTGCCTACCCAATGAGTCTTCTTTCAGTAATTTTCGCCCACTCAAAAATGTTTTGGAGGGAGTCAAAAAAAGAGGACAATGGGACGCAAAAGAGGATTTGAAGGAAAGAAACGATTCGAGGTGGACCGAAAAGGGTTCAGTCATCCTCAGGAAGGCCTTCAGAGTCACCTCACGCATCAAGACCAGCTTACAACCCCTCAGTACGATAAATTTTCAGAGGGGATGGTTTGGAGGTGGAATATCACATTTCGCACTCAATCGGCCGTTCGCGTGTGTCCCATCAACTTCAAGAGCCTTCAAGTAATGCCAAGGAACCAGAGGCGGTGAGTTGGAGGGTAGGAGTAGGTGTGGCTTGGACGGGTGCTTGGGTTGTCAAAGCGGAGTTGTGGCACCCCACATCAATTTATTAGTCAGCATTAGGATCAATGGATTCGCCCAAGAGGTCACGCCCAATGCAAAACCCAACGTAAATGCAAAGGGGTGACTTGGGGGTCTGGAAATGGGTTGAAGGAATGGGACAGCGACCGAATACACAGAACTTATTGAGGACACTGGCGGATCCGGGGGCATGGGGCCATGGCCCCCCCTTGGCACCCTTAGAAATTCCAAAATGTATTCTTGTGATAGTCGGTATTTTTTGTATAAATGGATTTTTCATTGAAATTCTAAAGTGCCAGGAAAACGCGTGAACTTGAAAATTTTCAAAATTTTTGCCTGCGGCGCCAATATGGCCTCTCGCGAATCAATACTTATTGCTTTATCACTAAAATGCCCCCGCCCCCTGAGAGGCCTTCTGGATCCGCCTATGATTGAGGAGGTCTTAATGTGTGCCGGGATGAAGTTTTTATCCGACTGCATCCTTCTTAGTCCATCCTGTATGTCTCTGAAATTGCCATCCAAATCTTGCGAATTCGACATGGGGTTGCTTTTTGGGGACTTTATGAACGGCGAATCATTTAAGTCACAACGTAGCGCCTTCGAGCATTAAAACCAACCCTATAGGCTACCGAAAATTAAAAACCGCAAGTCTCTAACTCGAATAGCACAAGAATGGTCCTAATCTAAAAAGTATTACGCTAATTTTGACGAGCAGTTTATCTTGAAAATTTTCCTTCCCGACATACTATATTTTTACGCTGTATGCAGAGAATAAGAGAGTTTTTCCGCTGAAAAAAGTTTTTATTGTCATTTAAACAAGGCCGTCGTAAGTAGTTCGAAAACAAAAAACTGTCTAGAAATAGTATTTATTGAAAAATGTATCTTTTTGAATAACAAATTCGACCTGTCCGATCATTTTTTGTAAAAACTTTCCCAAAAAGAGACGTTCCCATATTGAGATGGTCCCAATTAGCCGTGACGACAGTTCAGTGGGTAAAGCTTCACGTGAGAAGAAGGCGAGTATACCGGGAGAGCTATTATCCGCACGTGTTCGAATCCCGCCTGTGGCAATTGGCACCTATCACAGAGTTTGGTTACAATAACACATTGACACAATATCAATGATTTCTAAAGGGAGAATAATATCAATTTCTGTGTTTTTTTTTTTTAGATTTTAGTTTTTATTTTTTTTTTAAATTGACAACAAACATTTATATACTCACGGCCCACGAAGACATCCCCATATTGCGGTTTGGTTTTCACGTACTTTTCGTTAAGGAGCTTCGGTTTAGGCTTACAGTGCATTACGAAACAGGGCACGTCAGGATGCCTGAATTCCCACATCGCTTGCCATATTTTTAGGCCGTTCTCCAATCGAAAATTCTGGAAGTCGCTCTCCTTTAGATTCTGGCAAATTGGGGCGAAAAGGTACACGAACAACTGAAATATGAGATACTCTCTGTTAGAGAATAGACAATTCCGCAAACCGACGCAAATTAATTTCTGCGAAATTCGCGAAGAAAAAAATTCGTGACGGAATAAGGTCTCCACAGATTGGCGGGATTTTTTTACGGTCGTACAGCAGCACAGAAAACTGCGCGGCAACTCAGTTCTGATTAAAATTCGGATAAACAATATGGTCATCAAGTTATGCTAAGAAAAGGCACTTGCAGTGCCAGTACTGCCTGGCATTAAATCCAGAGGAAAGTGTCGACTAAGTGTGCAGCCTTCGAAATAAAATGTATGTCTCAATTTACCTTTTATTATTTGTAACAGGCAAAATAATACGGAAAATGAGTACACGATATTAATAAAGATAAAAAATAATATCTCTGTATACCAAACCACATAAAATCGGTTATTTTATTACCATTTCTATTATTGTGTGTATATTGTGTGTAACTCAAAGAGTCAGAGTACTTATGCCCCATTGGGCACCTTCTGCATCTTCCTGAGGTAACCACCCACCCACGGTATGACTCAACCACCCAATTCTTGCGAAAAAGGTGGTGATAGCTCCCTCACGATGACCATGGAAGGCCAGCGCTCTCCTAATATGGATTAGCTCATTGACGAGACAGCTAAACAAAGTAGATACTCAACTGTTTCCTCTTCTTGTTCACATCCTATACAAAAGGGTGTTTCGGTTAGCCTCATATTATATACATGCTTCCACGACAATGTCCTGTCATGTTCTTGTTACAAGGCGTATTTTTTCCTTCACAGTTAAATATACCTTTACTGCGTCCTTGCTGGGGTATTGTATAAATTCCCTAGTAAACCGACGACAGATGGTTGTTTCATTATATATCTTCCTGAATTTGTCTAGAGTCTGCAGTAGAGGCATTTCATTTGTAGCCTCCTCCACAGGCGACGTCTTGTCTCCCACATTTTGCGCTAACATATATACCAACCAATTTCAGGCGAGCCATTGATGTCACAGCCACCTTACCCTGATATATATCCAGTGGCGGCAGACGCAGCATCACCTCCATAGATCTTATTGGTATTGTTGAATAGCCCCGGTAATATTTAAACAAGAAATTCTTTGTATCTGGGTAAGCTTGATTTTTGCTGTGGTTTGTTGGCTTCTTGGCCACAAGGATAATAATTCTTTTT
>JAPWTK010000164.1:515000-522500 GCA_029963805.1 Aromia moschata
CGGACCCTACGTTGCCAGTCTCATTACTTAATTTACACACCTCGTATTGTAGCAACTAATTGCATAGTGGAAATCCTTAAGAGTCACGTTACCTTGTGTCATTTAAAGGCGAATAAGCATGTAGTCAATCCCATGACTATTCGCCTTTAAATTCGCGTATACTTACGGTAATTGTTGGTATGGAGAAGAGGTAGTAAAAAGGGGATGAATGGAAAATTCCTTTTTCAAAATCCTCGTCAGCGCATTCATCTACGGCATCCAGTATAATCCAGTGTAAAGTATACAGTAGTTTTGTTTCAACAGCTCCTAAGGTTTGAAGATTTCCGTCTTTCATCCTAACGAACACAACGAGAGTTTCAATCAATTAATGCATAAAAATAAATTCCAGAGGAACTTATGGTAACATTCCACAAAAATATGTAATTAATTGGTGAAAGTTTACTTTACGCGCCATCGATTTTAGAGATGATCTATATGTATACATATATTCTTAAATACTTGACGAGCTGAGTCAGTTGACAGGAGCTTGAGTGGAGCTGATCGCTTATATGCAGTATGTCCACGAAAGTAGGCATCATATGGGGAAAAATTACACAGGCACAAAAAAAATCAAACCCAGGGTCCAAACCACTTATTCTATATGTATTTTGGGGCTCCGAATTCGAATTCGGGATTAGTTTTAATGGGTGGACTCGTTATCTCTGTCAAAATGCAACAAAAAAAACGTCAAAATTGCACCATCATGAAGGCAAACAGCATTATCGCATTATTCAAAATTAATTTCATATGTCTTTTTAATCGTCGAATCCGAATTAAGAGTTATTTTCAACCATTGAAAGCATATGTTTTTCATGAAAGTGCAAACAAATGCAAAAAAGTGGCTAAAATCGCAAAAGTGTCGCTTTTTGTCGGAAAAATCTAGGAGTCGGAATTTTTTTGACTCCAGTAACTAATTTTTCATGTTTTTTTGGGTTACCAAATTCGAATTTAGCATCGTTTTCAGCCATGGTACGCACATTATTTTATGAAAATGCGAAAAATTATTTTTTTAAAATGAAAAATCAGTGAAGAAAAACCCTAAAATGTGGCTTTTTGGAAGAATAGTCTGGGAATAAGATTTTTTTACTGAAATAGCTCACTGTATATGTTTCTTGGATTGTTCGGTCTAAATCTGGGTTTTTTTTAACAGTAAACTTAAAAAACAGTATAATTTTGTAAAAATGCAAAAAAAAACAAATGCAAAATAGTGACCATAGCTGCCAAGTATATCATTATGTAGAAAAAATCTTGCAGTCGGAACCAATTTGTCAGAAGTCATCTCCTACCATTCACATTATTTCCTTTTGTTGTAACGAGTTCTTTTCTCTTCAAAAGATCTGTGCAATTGCAGACGTTTCCGTTTTACTCCCTTGCGCTTACATTATGTCTTTAACATCCAGCAATAGTCAGCCATATCATAAGGAACTGAACAATCCATCTATATCTACATATTTATAGACTTTCGGGACATACTGTATATATTTTCACAACTACACATCTGACAGTCGGAAGCAAAAAACACATCGATTTTATTTTTATTTGAACTTGCTCTGTTCACAATATGAACTAAATTCATCATGAAGCGAAATATTTTGTCAATTTACCGGGCAATTTACAGTTTTATTCTATCTCCACTGGTTTTCAAGACATTCTGAAATAATGAGTTTTGGGGGTGAACTTTAACTCCCCGTTTCATCCCTCTTAATAACCTTATGAGTCGCTATAAAAAAAATACTAGTTCCATATTTTAGGATCTCTTTGGCCCTGCCAAGTTTAATCGAAATCGGAGGGGGGACCTCGAAATGTTTCGTTGTTAGTACATTTACGTCATTTACCTGTTATAAAGTAGAGAAGCCACAGCGTGCATCACGTAAGGCAAAGATGCCTGGATAAATCTCCATCTTGGTATAGATTTTATAGCCTCTACTAAGTCAGGTTTTAAACCCGATTGTATATTTTGTACCAATACTTTTTCGAATGACTTGCAGGCCTCTTTTAATTCCTACAAATCGTAACTTTAGAAAATAGACACTTTTAAAGAGAAATTTTAAAATTCTTACGTGATGTCCAGTCATCGCATGTTGACAAAACTACAATAGAAAAGTTGTTATTGAAGTAGTTATATCATTAGGTATGTCATCTATAATACTTACGCTGCAAGAAGCCTCGTGCAATTTGCCTAATTTTGGACGAACGAATGGACTAAAAATACAAAAACAAATGTAGTTTATTCTATGTATTTAATTTAGTCTAATACCGTAATAAGTTAGGCCAGTCACTTTAGGTTTCACTTGGGAAAAAGGTCAGGTAGTTATGATTGTTGTACATGTTGTTGGGACTAATATGAGTAGTAAAAAACCAACTTTGCAGATTCCACAAAGACTTGTGGAAGCAGCAGTGGCGGTTGGTGATATTTCAGTTAGCCATATCTTGAAAACGACTCATGGGACCCACTTCACTATTTAGGTGATGACATGATATACTTGTACACCTCTTACAGAAAGGATTTATAGTGAAAAAAACCGTCAGCAAAGTTTACGAAAAAAATTTTCAAAAAAACTGCAGAACACCCTTGGATCTCAGTAACGCTCTGTGGAATATTTGCAGTATTTTTTTTTTTTGATAATCTAGAAACAAATATAAGGAGGTTTTCGATTTGTTACAAAATATTTTTTAAAAGTTATGGCCATTGTAATTTTGGGAAACAAAATGTTCCTATAAAATTAAAGTTATGGCCATTTTAATTTTAATTTTATAGGAACATTTTGTTTCCCAAAATTAAAACGGCCATAACTTTTTGAAAAAAAAAAATATTTTGTAACAAATCGAAAAACCTCTCCTTATATTTGTTTCTAGATTATGAAAAAATATACTGCAAATATTCCACAGAGTGTTACTGAGATCCCAGGGGTGTTCTGCAGTTTTGTTGAAATTTTTTTCGCAAACTTGGTGTATAGTCGTCACCTAAAAAGTGAAGTGGGTCCCATGCGGTTTGAAGATATGACTAACTGAAATATCACCAACCGCCACTGTAGCTCAGCAATAGTAATTTTAAATTTTTCAAAAATGATGATTATTTTTGAAAAATGTATCTACTGTAACTTCTCAGAAATATTAGGACAATTAATGAAACATTGAAAACACACAACCTTTTTTGGTAATTAAAACCTGTTTATTGTTGATAATATTAATAAGATAGTAAGACGAGAAATAAAGAGTTTTATGTACATTTTTATTCATATGAGTTTATTATGCTTCTTGCAGTCTTCTTCGCTTCAAAGGCATTGCTCTCATCTCCTCCTCCTCCCCTTCGTCATCGATGGCTGTCCTCGTCTAACTCAGTTTCGTCAAACAATGGGACAACAATATTCATGCACATGTCACCAATGCAATTGACAAAGAGGAGCATCTGAGGCCTGCCTTTTTGCAACTGCAGGCACCAGCACACTCTTTCTTACGTCCACAAAAATCTGATGAAGAAGTGACTGAGGGGCTGGTTCTTTGTTGAGCATTAGATGTTGGTCATTTCGAATCCAGCCCTTCTATCGGGCTCCTCTCGTTCCCCAACCATTTTTGGATGGTGTGACAAGCCCGCATGGCGTGTAGTCTGGCAGCATCAGATGTAAGAGGAAGCCAGGCAAGACTTAGTTTGCTGGTGCTCGCTGCGGGCTTGACAAAATGTTTAAACCTCAATTTGTCTAAAGATGGGCTGCTGTCATCCCCTCCATATGGAAATATCAAAAATATTTCGGCTGCATCGCCAATTTTCGAAGAATAGACATTTTTATTCAGGAAAACTTCTGTTTGCTTCTGTAAGACCCGATTTTTTTCCAGAGTCGTGCAGCACTTTATCTTTCCTTTCCCAAAAATGGTTGATGAGGTATCGCGCCTACTTTTAGCATGAAGGAAAAGTGGAAAATGGAAACAATTGCCGGTTTTCAACTTCCGATTGCGACTACACTACTTACTCGAATTCCACATTTGATGTAGTCATTAGACGCAGAATTTATTTCTCTTTAATTTATATAATGGAATTAATTATTTTTGTTAAGAAGCTTGGTTTAGAAGTAAAAGCAAGAAAACTTGAAAAAACGAAATTTTCAATGTTTTTGCGCTATACCTCAGCTTCCACAAGTCTTTGGAATTTGCAAACTTGTTTTTTTTTACTCCTCATATTGGTCCTAACAACATATAAAAAAAATCATAACTATCTGACGTTTTTCCCAAGTTGGTCGTTATTTAGGTTAAAATGACTAGTCCAAGTACATGTCTACGTGTTATGTTTTTAGGACTTATTACTTATTTTCTTATTTATAATAATATCACAATAAAATTCCATTAGTAAATAACATCAAAATGAAATTGAGGTTTTTGCGTTTCACCTTTTTTCAATAAAAGAGGCACTGAAAAATTGCTTTTCTGATTATTAAGATTATTTATGTAAATAATCCGAATTTATTAGTAGCAAATTAATATTTAATAAAAATAAAGATGCTTACTCAGACACCTAATTCTAGAATATGAATTATAATAGGTATAATCTGTAGGTTTCTGTCCTTCTAATATCGATATATGTACTTAAATGACGAACAATTCAGTAGGTAATTACTGATAGTTATTAGTTATTATCAATTACTACAGAACGTTTTAATAATAGTTTTCCTTTAATCATATTTATACATTGTGGAACAGCCAAATGGAATAAATTCAGTAGCTCCATTAGTATGCATTTTTTTTAGAAAATCCTGAGACACGTCAATTTCTAATTCTAAAATTACATCTTGCGACGTAAAAATGTCATCCCTAAATTCAACCCCCTTGAGGGAGACAGCTACAACCACTAAATTTTCAAATTGGAAGTAGGGGCTTGTGATACTTTATTTGAAAGGTCTTTTCATTCTCTATTCAAAACTGCTATGGTTTTAAATTGTATTGCAGAAATTAACAAGAAAAAAAGATAAGTTTCTCCAGGGTAGGAAATTCGTTACATTAAAATAAAACTTTTATAAGTAACACTTTTTGTCAATTTTAGGTTCTAAAATGTTAATAATAACAAAAAATAAATGTCTGTACAATGTTGCCGACATTCCCTACTATAAATAAAAACACTAATAAATACGTACAAATTTTTTGCTTGACAATCGAACGACAAAAAACGAGCAAACAGCAAAAAAACAAACCTGAAATTTAAGAAGCTGGCCATTATCAGCTTTAGTGAAATTACCTAGAAACGTGCTTGTCATTGTAACAGTAATTAACAGTTATCAGAGTTAAACTTTTTGCTTTAGTTTTCGTGTTGCAATTCAGAGAGATGGTTTATCTAACAGAAATTCATAAGATAACGATTCTGCAGATGATTGGTGACGGATACAGAACACGAACGCAGGCCGAAGCTGATCGCCTATTTCAAAATAAATATCCGCAGTTGCCACCGATATCTCAAGGTGCCGTAAGTAAAATAGAGAAGCAGCGGGGACGTGGACATGTACGGCAGCTGAAGAAAAATCCTCCCAATAAACTCAGTGATGATCAGAAATTGGATGTAATGCTTATGCTTGAAAAAAATCCACATACGTCAAGTCGTCAAACAGCTTCAGCTTTAAATATTAGCCATTCCGCGATTCTCCGCGTATTGACGGAAAATCAGATGCACCCATATAAACTGGTACCAACTAATGAGCTCGCGGAAGACGATTTTAATAGACAAATTCTCTTTTGTGAACAAATGATGCAAATGATAGATGACAATATTTTACAAATAGAAAATGTTTTATTTTCGGATGAATCTACATTTACATTGCACGGCCATGTTAATCGCCAAAACTATCATTACTGGTCGAGAGAAAATCCTCACTGAGTGAGGGAACTACACACGTAAAACCCTGAGAAAGTTAATCTTATGGGCAGGAATAATTGGAGAAAATATCATTGGTCCCTTCTTCGTTGACGGCAATTTGAATGGAGAAACTTATTTAACGCTGCTCCAAGATAATGTTGTACCGACGATGGCAAACTTGTATCCAGCTGAAGGAAACCCACAACTTCCAGGTAATGCAATATGGTTCCAACAGGATGGTGCACCAGCATATTACGAAGTCAATGTCCGGCAATATCTCCACACAATCTTTCCAAATCGCTGGATAGGGAGACGTGGTTCTGTAGAATGGCCTGCACGATCACCTAATCTCACGTCGTTAGACTTCTTCCTATGGGGATATGTAAAAAGTATGGTCTACAAAACCAAACCCGACGATTTAGCTTACTTAAGAAGAATAATAACTTTTGCAATTAGGTCGATTACCCCGCAGATGTCAACTAACGTTAGAAGACATTTCTGTTAACGTCTAGGATGCTGCCAAGATGCTGGAGGCGTGCATTTTGAACATCTGCTGCGTTAATACCTAATTATTTGTTTTTTATTTTAATGTAACGAATTTACTACGCTGCAGAAACTTTTTTGGCTCAACTTCGGTTTAGAAAGATAAATAAATTTAGGGGTAGTATATGCATTTCGATAGAGGAGGGCCCCCTGAGATAGAAGCACATTTTTTTATTTCAGGAAAAGTTATTAATTTTTTTGTAACCCTATTGTGACTTTTTTAGGTGTCATTAGTACGCTGACAATTATTAAGTTTTATAGTTTACATACTTAGTCTATTTAGTTTATACACTAGCTGTTAGTAAAAAATTGTATGGAATGACATATTAAATTTTCTACATATATATAATTTTTTAGAACAGGTAAAAAATATTGTACAGGTTAAAATAGTGGTGTTATTGCTAGATAGAGTGAGTTGTGATTGGAATGTTACAAGAGTTAAGATCGACGAACTGTAGAGTTGTTAATAAAAGTGTTTTGAATTGAAGAAGCGAGTTATTAACCCTATTGTTGGTTGAAGCTAGAGGACAAAGGTGGCCTTGGAATTCATGTCCAAATTGACGAATCGAAATTTGGACGTCTCAAATACAATGTGACGTTTAGTTGAAGGACATTGGGTTCTAGGGATCGCTATTGAACACAGTGAGGACTTTCGTATGGTCGTATGTCCTGAAAATTGCCGTAGAGCTCTTCGCTTATACTTATAATCGAGCAACATGTGGCCCCTGGTTCTAGAGTCTGGACGGACGAATGGCAGCTTATCTGTCTTCTTCCATGGTTACACATGAAACTGTAAACCATAGCAAGAACTTTGTCAGTAAGTAATCATTATTTGTAAATATTTTTATATTAATAATTTCTATTTATATAGGTCCAACTGGTGCTAACACTCAGCGAGCCGAGTCGCTTTGGAGGGATGCAAAAGGCTATTTTCATGGTCGTCATGTTCGTGAAGATGCCTTCGCAGATCATCTCTGCGAGTACCTTTGGCGGCGATGGAATTCAAACATAAGCGCGATCCCTTCAAAGATCTTCTGTTCGCTATCCGCCGTCAATATGGTGACTTCCGCGGCTAACTTTCT
>JAPWTK010000164.1:527500-615000 GCA_029963805.1 Aromia moschata
TGTAGCCGGCCTCGGTATTACCCATTGATATAAAAATATCACACATGCAAACGCTTAAAAAACTACAATGAATTTATTGGTTTTGTCAGTAACAAAACCAATAAATTCATTCGTGATTTCAGAGATCTATTTTATGATGGCACAACCGTAATGTGTAGAGTCTGTAAAGAAAAAAATACTGTATAAGAACAAACAATTATAGCCGTCACATAAATAGTGTCAGACATAAAAAAGAGGGTATGCCCTTGAGAACTCAGTTTATATTCGACTTACTTTTAATGCTAAGTGTTTGTGATGTACCCCTGAGTGTACTATATAAACAACCATTTCGTGAGTTCTGGAGCAAATACGTTCCAGAGATGTCGTTACCAGATCGCACACAACATTAAGTAACTATCTACCAATTGTACGCACTGACTTATTAAAGTGGATTCAAAGTGTATTAAAAAATACACGGCTGTAGTTGTGTATTGACGAGACATTTCCAGCAAATAAAAGTTGTTATTTTACGGTTCAATCCTGCCGAAGCTGCAGCTATTAAGGAGAGCACGGTCATTGGCGTACGTGTGCACGGGCAAGAAATACACTCGTACATAATTTACACTTAAAAAATACAGTTTATACAGCCGGGCTCTACAATCACGAACGCGCTGTTGGTGATTAATGGTTAGCAACGTCCGGAAAGTATGTTACAACGCAGGGTCGGCACTATACATTATACATTGTACGAGGGTGATTTGATAAGTCATTACATTGTACGAGAATTTTTGAATTTCCCGCGCAGTAACTTTAATGGCAACACTGCTTCCGTCAACTGCCATCTATCGGTAGACTTAAGTAAAATTTTGAGCAAGCTACGTCATTTAGTTAATGTTTGATAGTCTTTGAAAGGAGCTAACCGCATTAATTTCCACAAAAAGGGAAAAAAGTTAATTTCGTGTGCTGATTAAGCATTACTTTTTGCGCAAAAAGACCATTACCGAAACCAAGGAGAGGCTTGATAAATACTATGGGGACTCCCATGCTGTCAATATCAATGGTTAAAAAGTAGTTTACTGAGTTCCGTTCTGGCTGCACCAGTACAAGTGACTCTGAACGTTCAGGTCGCCTGAAAGAAGTCGTTATGCCAGAAATCGTCGATACAGGTACAATCCATGGAATGATATTGGACGATCGAAGATTGAAAGTGAGTTGGCTGAGGCTGTAGGCATCTCAACTGAGCGGGTGCCATCACATTTTGCATGAATATTTGGATATGAGAAAGCTGTCTGCGCGATGGGTGCCGCGATTGCTCACCATCGACCATAAATACATTTCAAAGGAGTGTTTGGGGATGTTCAGCCCCAATCATTTTTGCGCCGTTTCGTTACCGTAGATGAGACATGGATCCATCACACCACACCAGAGACCAAGCAACGATAGAAACAGTGGGTTTTTACACTACAAACGCTTATTTAGAGGGCCTTGAGGAATCATATTATTTAGAAGGAATAAAAAAATTAGAAACACGTTGGACTAAATGTATCGAACTAAAGGGAGATTTGTAGAAAAAATAAAATGATTTTTTGCCGAAAAAAAAATGTTTTCCTTTAAAAGTCACCTTTCCAAAAAAAGTCAGCCTTTTTCCTTAAAAAAAAATGAAAACTTAGCAAGAACAGATTCAGTCGTCCATAAATTCGTCGAAATATTTAATAATATAAAATTTACGTACCCCTGTACTAATTCTGTTTATAAATATATAATTAGATTGTTTGCTAGAATTAGATTGTATTATACGTTAAAAATATACAAATAGAAATTTTAAATTAACCATCTGAAATAAGAAACTACTTATTTGGAAACATAAGTAAAATTATGTCATATACGCATTAATATATTTTTCAAATAAACAATTTCTTGACAATGCATTATTACACAGGCACACAAAAAAAAAGTTCTGATACAGAAAGGAGAAGTACCTTCTGGTACGTTTTTCGGTGTACTAAAAACGAATCTCAGGTCAGAACTGACCCATCACCCTTAGATTTCGCCCCAGCGCACCCTAGCACCCTCCCAAATGGTCAAATGTTCACATCATATAAAAATTCAAAATAAATATCTCATTCTACGTTTTTCGGTGTGCTAAGAACGATTCTAAGGTCATGATTTACCCATTACCCTTAGATTTCGCTCCAGCATCCTCAAAGGGTCAAAATTTTACGTCATATAAAAATCCAAAGTAAATATCTCATTCTACGTTTTTTTTTTCAATGTGCTAAGAACAAATCTGAGGTCAGAATTTACTCATACTCCTAAGGTTACACCCCAGCTACCCCTAGAACCTCCCCCCCCCCCAAGGATCAAAATTTTACTTTATATAAAAATTCAAAATAACTCATTCTACTTTTTTGGGGTACTGAAACCGAATATGGCAAATAAAAAGTAGTTTTAATTTTCTCCCGAATCTCCCCCGGCACCGCGGCAAACCCCTTCATCCCCCGCGGTTTTAAAATTTCACTGTATTAATATCTCACTGTATTTTGACACCTGTATGAAAAGAAAAAAAACTACCACGGGCCTCAAACCTAACGTTACCTAAGATACCTGTGTTAAAATTGAATACGGTGATTTTTTTTTTAATTAACCCTTTAATCATCCTTGAATTTTCGGCAAAACACTCAAACGTTACAGTTGGTCTAAATTAGGCTTATGGGAAGCATCATAATGAAATTATATAATTTGCCTTGCTATGGCTACTGATAAATTTCGTCCGTCTAGAAGAGTTTCCAGCAGTGTGAATTGATCTTACGGATATGCTGGCTTAGTGAACGCCGCTTGTATGATATATGAAAAATCCTGGGTTCTTGATAATCCTCTTGACATCCACGAATTTAGCCTGTCCAGACCTGTACCTTGGGAAAATTTACGGTTTTGCTATTTGCGCTTCTATGAACTCGAAATTCTTCTATTAACTGAAAATTTCACCCATATTAATTAAAAAAATATTGCTGAAGAGAGTTCCTTGGAAACAATAAGAGCCCTGATTATGTAAATCTTGTGAAAAAAATGGTAGAAAATTTCAAAAAAATGGGATGCCTAATGAACTTGAAGCTTCATTTCCTAGATTCACATCTGGATTATTTTCCTGAAAACTGTGATTACAGTGAAGAGCAAGGGGAACGTTTTCACCAAGATTTAAAGGAGATGGAGAGGAGATACCAGGGTAGATGGGACGTAAATATGTTAGCAGACTATTGTTGGATGCTAAAACGAGAAACTACAATAAAAGATGAAAATTACTATCGAAACCAACTTCACAGGTCATTTGAGGAAAAAAGGACTCGTTATCACCGTAAAAAATAGAAAAGGATCCTGTACCAAAGACATATGTAAGTGATTTATGATTTTTGAATAGTTCTAAAATTTGACCATTTGGGGGTGCTAGGGTGTGCTGGGTCGAAATCTAAGGGTGATGGGTCAGTTCTGACTTGAGATTCGTTTTTAGCACACCGAAAAACGTACCAGAAGGTACTTCACCTTTCTGTATCAGGACTTTTTGTTTGTGGTCCTGTGTTATTACTGTTATTAGAATTATGAATTGAAAGGCATGTGATTTTTTTATATTCTGTTTATATCAAACCATCCAAAAAAAAAAGTCATCAAAGTTGGCCGAGTAAAAAAATACGTATTTCTATTCTACCTTAAATTTATAAACAGAAAAAAATAAATAAAAAACGACGTTTTCCACGAAACACGAAAACGTCCAGTTTTTTGTTTCTACGCCGAAGGTTCCAGTACCCACTCCTAACCTTATTTAATTGCCAAAGCTGTCACCTCATATGACAGCCATTATTTATTTTACAAATTGTGGCAGTCACTCGTCAAAAAATTTGACATAACCGAAAAGCTTCGACATGACCGCTATTTCTATATATCTCGTTCATAGCAAGATTTGATGTTTTTTTTTGGATGTCACAGTCAATTCACAGTTCCTCTTATGTCACCACGTTCCTCCCTCTTACGTCACGAAACTCTCCCTCTTAAGTCGCCGCCTGTAAAAGTTTTAGAACGTTTGGAAATTGAATTTTCGCATTAATACAATTTTTATTGAAAAAAAATGATTGTGTAATACATTAAATATAGACACCTAACCTTTAAAATAGGTTAGGTGTCTTTTAAAAATATTTAACCTTTAAAATATTCACTCAAGCGGAAAATTATTCTTGGTGATTTAAGAGGGAGTCGAGTGTACACATTTGTATTTGTTTGTAATTTACTAATTATTGATTTTCGCTTTAATTATCGTTTATTACTAGGGTCTCAAAAATAATTATAGTCATTAATCATAATCATCATTGAAAACGAACACCACAATATTTTTAAAAATTCCTATTACAACCCTGATCGCAAATACAGTTTATATAAAGCCAACATCGGCCAGTTGTGAAAGAGGACAAATGCTACACTTCTTTGTCTAACAACAAGCACAGGTGGTGAGAGGGCCGGTCTTATTCCCTAACTACCTTCCCTTGGATGCGTATGTGGTTGCTTCTTATCTGTCGTCTCACTTCTGTTTGTCCTTTTTTCATAACTGGCCGATGTCGGCTATACACACACGGTATATCTCGTTCTGTTAAAACACGTGCACTCGCCAGAATTTCGAGGTCACGAAATCTGGCTTACTCATTTCAAAGCGCCGACAGTCGAGTGATTTTGCTGGTTCTTCCTATGCTGTGATACAACTCTATAATAATTAAAGTATAAACCGTATTTTTTAAGTGTAAATTATGTACCTACGCGTGTATTTCTTGCTCGTGCACACGTACGCCACTGACCGTACCTAGTAACGCACCAGGCCTCTTCCGAGGCAGGTTCGAGAAAAGGGTATATGCAATCCGTATATCCGTATAATGTAACGAACATTCTATCGTCGATTAGTAAGTTTGTAAGTTAGCTCGACGCGTGACGGACGGTGGTAGAACGTCGAGTTTAAAATAATTTTGTGTGTCTATTCTGTGTGTATATATAATTACTAATTAGTGAGTGATTAACTCACTAATTAGTGAGTGAATAAACGGGTGATGTATTTTGCACCATGTGCGTATTTCTTTTAGAGTTCGTATAGTGTATTTACATATTATCTGTTTTTTTGTGGATTGTTGCAATAATAGCACAGTCGTTACCATTTGTGAATTGACTGAAAAATATGATTGAAAATTACGAGGATTTTATAATAGGTGGATCACATATTTTATATTTTGCTTGCAATCGTCGATATACACATACACATATATTTCGTAGACGTCGAGAGTGTGAAAGTAATTTAGATTCGAATATCCATCAACAAAATATTACTGGTAGTTAGAAAAAAGGAATTTTGGTTTGATTTTTGCATAATGTTTTGCGCATGTAGCCTTTCGTGGAACATGGGCGACAATATTCGCTTTAGACATTTTTTGCCAATTATGTATGTATCCAATTTTCCATTGCCTAGTAGCCATACATTGCGTAAAAACATATTTACAGACACAAGGGCGTAGCCAGGAAAAATTTTTTTTTTTTTTTTTTTTTTTTTTTTTTTTTTTTTTTTTTTTTTTTTTTTTTTTTTTTCAAATTTTTTTTTTTTTATATTTTTTTTTTTTTTTTTTTTTATAAAGATATTTTTTTTTTTTTTTTTGGTTTTTTTTTTTTTTTTTTTTTTTTTTTTTTTTTTTTTTTTTTTTTTTTTTTTTTTTTTTTTTTTTTTTTTTTTTTTTTTTTTTTTTTTTTTTTTTTTTCCCCTTGTGTCTGTAAATTGTGTACATGGTGAAAGCAGGACAATCTTTAACAGTGGCGTACCCAGAAATTCTTCTTGGGGGGGAGGGCAAAGTTACAAATACAAAAGATTAAAATTTTGATATTTCCTAAATGAAGGTATAAGAAATAATATAAAAGAACCGTGTATAAGAAATAAAAATTAATCTGTCACTAACATCAGTAATCTAATCAGTACATTGTTATTTTTTACATCTACAGAGGACATTGCACGTGCACATTTCTACACTTTTAGCAGTTGTTTGTAAAACCCGTTTACTAGCTATCAAATCAGGGGCGAAATATCTGAAACACCATAAAATAATTCATATCAGAACCTTCCTTATTACAGCAAAAATCAGTTGTTTCGTTCACTGTCAGCCGCAGAAATTTATTGCGTATGTCTTTGATTTTTCCCATGACACGTTGATATGTTGTCTGTACAAGGGCGTAGCCTGTATTTTTCTTTAGGGGGGGGGGGGGCGACCAATGCAGATTAAACAAAAAAAACAAAAAAGTCATTGGAGGCAACGGCAAGCGCAATCCCCCGACTATTTTGGTTTTTAAGTTCATTTAAAACTTCGTCACATGTTGATGGTACCTCTGGATGAATATTTATTAATGCTAGACCATTGAGGCGATTTGTACTAGTCGTATTTTAGTAGTTTTAAAGTTGAAAATAATCGCTCAGCTGAACAAGTTGAAACTGGCAATGTGGCAAAATTCTTCAACAACGTTTTTATATTAGGATATAAATGGCTTTAACGACTAACAAAATAGTAAATAAAATCCGACAGCTGTTCTGTCTTCTATCTTTAGTGTTTTTAAATATTTATGTAATAAGACTGCGAAAATTACGAGAATAATTACGAGTTACAGACAGTTGTAAGTGTCAAAAGTTGCAAGAATAGTGTCAATGTTTATTAATCGGTCGATGTTATGCGACAGCGACACGGCATCTGAACTTCTAGTACTAACACGGATTGGATAACAATTATATTCGCCTAATGAAAATTGCAATTTATAATTTGGAATATAATGAAAATAAAATTCAGCTGATAGAGCTGAATTTATTTCGTTTTCAGTAAAACCAAAACACAAATTTACAAACCTCTGGGGGGGGGGGCAATTGCCCCCCTTGCCCCCCCCCCTCGGTACACCACTGATATTTAAAACACAGGTATCCCAATATGATTCACGTTATATGTATTTACAGATATTTATTATCCATTACTTCCATGGCCTGTTACCATGCGCACATGGTGCACATGGATCCAGGCTGCTGTTTATTTTGCCAAATATTTTGAAAATGTTAAAACATTTATTACAATTAAAGGGTAGCGATTCACGTGCCACACAACAAAGTCAGTGGATATTTCAGCAACATATTTACAAAAATTTGTGTGACATAGCCGCGAATTTTAAAGTTGTCTGTGATAGTTGATGTGCAAACGAAATTGGATATGTTAAAAGTGTAGCTGTAAACGCTAAATTTAAAACTGTTTTACTTAAAAACACAGGATACAAACAACTGTGCGAAATCGTGAAAATAATGTGCGTGGTTGTCCTCTGTCCACGTCAACTATTTTGAATTTGCACCTTTCATTTCAGTAGATGTGGAACAATAATTTTCCTTCTACAACCATATATACAGGCACAAGCGATAGGTATGTAGGAACATTATTAACACATTTTTGGTCTCTGCGGCAGGTGGAATTTGACATGCTCGTATTTCCGTAAGAAGGCATGGGACCCACATCATATTTTAGGGGGTGGTTACTAGACCTAAGTAGAAGGCTGTAATGGCAAAAAATCTTCAGGGAAAACTTGCGAAAAAAAATTTCCAAAAATGGTGGCCTCCGGGCAGATCTTGGAAACGGCTTGCAAAATATTTGCAAAAAATTTTTTTTCATAATCAAGTAAATACAATTTTTTTTATACTTGTGATTTTTGAAACTAACACGGATTGTGATGAAATGGGAGAAAACGCCCGAGGGCCATTTTTGAAAAATAATTTGAAGTTTTCCCTGAAGATTTTTTTGCCATTATAGCCTGCTACTTAAATCTAGAAACCACCCCCTAAATTATGGTGTGGGTCCCATGCCTCCTTACGAAAATACGAGCATGTCAAATTCCACCGACCGCCACTGCTCTCCTGTCTTTTTGGTCTCTCATATGTCCTTCCATCAATGACATGACGGATTACGAGCCCGACCCTGCGTGTAACACACTTTCCGGACCATAGGTTAGTGCATTTTAAGAACAATTATCAAACCATTGGAAAGTGCTTCTACAAACAAAGCTATTATTTCCATTATATTTTTTTTTTTTGGTAATTCAATAATCAATGTTTTTTAATATAATGGTGGGATCATGATTTTTAGTAATAAGAATAAGAATAGTAATAAGCATAAAAGTTAAACCTTCGTTTTATAATGCCCAGATATGCAGTAAACATAATTTTTAGTAATAATTTTAAAAATAAGGATTTGCTGCATGAACTGGGTAATTATAAAACGAAGGTTTAACTTTTATGCTTATTACTATTCTTATTCTTATTACTAAAAATTTCTGCATGAACCCACCATAAGATAATAATACTGCGAAGGAAACAGATGGCCCCCATTTTCTTCCATGGGGAAATAGTTAAATTTATGGCAATCAAGTTCTATGGACGTCACAGTTTGAACATACATGTATTACCCTTAATATATGTAAGTGTTTACGGTGTACCAAAAGTAGCTTTGCCCATGGCTGTATTATGTGCAGTAGACTTGAAATTGTATCCAGAGCTCATTTATCTTGTAGCTGCAGCAACAAACGCTTCGAGAAATTCAGTCTTATGAATAATTATTTTTTGTATGTAGGCATCTCTGCGAAAACCACTTATAAGAACAGGTAAACTAGGATCAGCAGATTATACTGGTCACATTATCTGAGTATTAGGTCATTTAAGCGAATAGACCTTTAAAAGTAACAATTAATTTCTGAGCTAATAAGTAGGAGGTAGGTAGGTAAATTATTAATACTTTGCTTGTCTGAAATGCTTGTCGCTGATTGTACATATCACTGGTATAGTATTTCTAATGTGAATGTGAAGACATGAAAAAAAGCAAGGTTGTCAGATATATTTTCTGAAATTGCTAAGCTCACTATAAAAATGTTATATTCATACTTCAGTAAACTGTTAGTTCGTGACGTTCTTCAAAAGCTAATTTGGAATATAAAAAAAAATACACAGATATAAATTTATTAGTTAGCATTAAAATAAGGCGTTTAAAATTGCTGAAAAAAATAATTAATTAAAACAACTTTATGTATACTACTATACTTAAGAACACTTTGAAGAGCAGGCAACATGCAGCATTCAGGCTGTGAGCTACAGTGACTCAATTAGAGTATTTTGCATTGCATCGAATACGTTGGTTATCTATTCATGCGATCCACTGTGTCGTTAAAATGATTTACGACATTAGTAATTCCCTCTTGTTTTCGCCAGTGACGTGTTTGTTTGATTTCAGCTAGGCAGACAATATTTTCAGATTGTCTGGCTAAATGAGCATTATTTACAGAAAATGATATTACAAATATTAAGAGTTTTGTATGCAGGCTAATTTTAATCTCCAATATTGATTTGAATGAAAAAAATTATTTCACAATTTTCGAATTTATAAAAGATGTATGCACGCCATTGGGCGGCGTTAGTCATCAAAGGAATTAAAAATATATCTCTTCACATTCACTTTAGAAGGACTATAACGCCTGAGTAATATCTCTCATGTATGGTCCTTTTAGATCTTAAAGTTGTTGTGTCAAATTTGTGGGTAAAGCTATTCTGTGTACTGCAATTATTACATACTTCAACAATCAAAATTTCCTTTTTTTCCAAACCTAACCTTGCACTTAGTACATTGCAAGAAATAATTAAGGGGTAATATCACCTTGTGACTTTTTTTTCACAAGAATGATAATGAGAAGTCGATTATGAGGGGGAGAAACTTGTAAGGGGGTCAAAAAGTCGTTTTTCCGAGCGTAGTCATGAAGCAAAAAAATTGAGCTGCGTTTGGGGCCTTTATTATCCATTATATAAATTATACCGACACAGAACTCCAACAAAAGCTTGAATTCGCTTGTGTGGTCTATGACGCAAAAGAACACATCCAGTGGCAAATCTGTTCTTGATACAGTAGTTTATATTGCTGTTTTATACTTCAATGATGGTTATAATAGATTAATGCACGTTATGGATCTATTGGGCTTGAAAAAATTAGCATGATTAAACTGATATAACTTCTGCGCCGAAGCCAATGCGACGCGCATCTCGCTTTCCGAGCGATCGCTCACAGAACAGGCTAAAACTGCTCGCAGGGACGCAATTTCGACCAGAAAAGAAGAGGAGGAAGAAAACCTCCAATTGGAAGGCCAATTGTATGGAGCAGGCATCGCAGATTAGAGGTAAAACGAAAATTTCAACAAAATTTCACTACTCAAAACTTCAAATATCTCGGCTCCATGTTTTTCAAACTGAACGTACCAGTAGCTTCCTCAATTTTTATCCGATTGACTTGAAATTTTAACTGCAACTTAAAACAATATTTTCTAGTGAACGTCATAGGATTTTTTTTGATAAATTGACATTTAAAGTTTATATAAGCGATTTTTCGGCCGATTTTTTTCGAAAAAAAAAAACAGGAAATCCCTTTGTTTTTTTGTTCCAGATTAAAAACTGTGACGTGTAGCGCTACGCCCATGTCAACTTGTTCGAGAATTTTTTTTCCTTGCAGGCGCTGCTGTACCGCCATTTTGTATCGTAAAATTAAAATAAAACATGTTTTTTGTAGTTAAAGACTAGTACATACTTTCATATCACAAAACCTCATATCTCTATCTCTTTCCTATCATTCGTGGTACGTCTCAGAAAATCACGTGAAATTTAGTGAACACAAGGTGATATCACCCCTTAAGGCAGCCATTAAATAAAAGGAATCTGCTCACATTCTTTTATTTGTTCCAAGATGTAAATTGAAAGACTACCAATTGGAAATAGAACACTAAATTGTTAATACTAATAGTAATAATTATATAAAGTAAAACTTAATATGGCAGATCTATTCTATTCCTAAATAATAAGCATCATATAAAGACCAAATAAAAAAAGTTTCTTCACAATAACAATTTAAAGTGACGAATACAAAAAGTACAAAAGATTACAAAAAAGTTCACAATTTGACGATATTCCTGTTTACACCTAAAACACTGGAATGCAGAGATCACGTATACAAAAAAGGGGTTCCAAAAATTGTATAGTCTAAAAGGAAAATCCTCCATTAGGCACTTGGGTAGGGGTGGCAAATTGGATCTGGCCATCTGTTGTACACGGGGTAGGCATATTATCATCAACTGGACCCTAGCAAAACAAAAAAAAAAGTTAAAAAACCAAACCAATGATAAATTAATCTATAGAAAAATAGGAGTATTTTTAATTTGAAACCTTTTTTATCCAATGTGAAAATTTCATGGGATATCAACCGATTAATCTGAAAATCCAATTGAAAAAATTTCATCCGATTTATCATAGATCGATATTTGTGACGTTTTAGAATTCTACAAATACTCGTCGAAGATGTTCCACAATTGCAGGAAAGTCCTTGAGAAGATATGAATGTGTGGATCTACTACTAGAACTGCTGCTAGAACTGTAATTTCATTGTTTTTCTAATCCACTTGTATCATCCCAAAAACGTTACCAGTAATTTTAGAATTCTAAAATGTACAAAAAGATTTGTCATAGATCAGGTGAAATTTTGTCAACTGAATTGGATATTTGTCACTGACAAATCGGTTAATATCCCATGAAATTCACATTGGGTAAAACATGTATCAGATAAAAAATACTCCCGTTTTTGTGTAGGTTAAAATTCTCAATAGAGAAATATTGGTTTCCATTTTAAAAAATTAAATTGACCTTCAAATCCCCTTGAAAACGATGTCAAGGTCAAAAAGTCGCATGACCATTTTGTTGCTCCTCTAAGATCAAACTTTTATTTTTACATTTTGTTAAAAAATACCCGTTTTCAAGATATATGGCTGTCTCAAGCTAAATGACGTAACCAGTATATTACAGGTTCCGCAGTAAGTTGTAAAAGCGAAATTCCCTAACTTTTCAATATTTTCTAATACCAAAAATTAAAAAATTCTCATAGTTGCAGTATCACATTACACATATTTTAATTTGATATCAACGATATACAAAACCATTGTCACAGTTAAGCATTCTAGACTATTCTAAATTTTCAATTAACAAAATGAATTCATTTGAAACCACAACTGAAAAAATTGGATTCAATGAATGTTTATAGCGTTGTTCTTTAATGACCACCAAAAGGAGCTTTATTTAAGTGGTAGGAACATGAGAAATTCCGTGAAATTGGTTACAAAATGAAAAATCGGTACGCTATGGCAGAGCATGGTGATTGAACTCAATTCAGGTATTTCAAGGTACTTTGTTTTTTGCAATGACAACCCACATTTTTGACACCACAATCAAAAAGAGTGGGAAATTTCACGTTCAGATATGTATTAAGATCTGAGTTCAAGGTGACCTCTATGGGTTGGGCAGAGGTCAAACTACTGTAATATGGAACCTCGTAGGAATTCCGCGAAATTGGTTAAAAAATTAAAAATCAAGGTCGTACTCTGTGGTAACTTTCAACTAGGAGTCAAATAGTAACCTTGGATTTGACCTTGAACCTCAATATCAAGGTCATTTGAAGGTCAACTTGTTTTTTTTAATGGCAACCCACATTTTTGATCAACCCTCTATGGGTTGGACAAGAGGTCAAACTACTGTAATATGGAACCTCGTGGGAATCAGTAAAAATAATTAAAAATCAAGGTCGTATCCTGAGGTAACTTTCAATGAGTCCAATGGTGACCTGTACCTTGAACTTTAATTTTAACCTTGCCCCTCACTTCGGGGTAACTTTGAACCCTTGATCCGCTAAATTTAATACAAAAAAAATAAATAAATTTACCTACTTGATGTCCTATGCTACTGTAGTTTGACCTCTGTCCAACCCATAGAGGTCACCTTAAACTCAGATCTAAATACAAGCCCAGGCTCATAATAGTTCGGCCACCAAACATTTTCAACTACATCTTATTAAATTATGAAGTCTCGAAAAATTACGAAAAATATCGATAAAATCGTCTTTTTTAACTTTATTAAAATATACTTTCATCTTACAGAAACAGTAGTGAGGAGTTGTAATAATTCGACCACTAAATTGGCAGAAACGGAACGCGCCTTAGAGGCGTAATAATTGCCATGAAACTGATGTGTTGAGTTAAAATGAAACACATACTGAATAAATAAACAAATATTGCATGTTATTTTTCAGTTTGCAAGCAAAATACCTTGTGGTAAATCTCTTAGTAAAGATTTGTGCTTGTCTATCATTGATGCCCATTCAAAGGATATTTCGGCATGTGGAATATATTTTTCTCGCTCAAATTAAAAGCTTTAATAAAGCATTTCTATAGAATTTTTTCGCAATTAATACAGATTTCATAATTTGATGATGTCTAGCTGAAAATGTTAGGCGGCCGAACTATTATGAGCCTGGGCTTGTACATATCTGAATGTGAAATTTGCCATTAAAAAAAACAAAGTTGACCTTCAAATGACCTTGATATTGAAGTTCAAGGTCAAATCCAAGGTCACCACTGGACTCCTCATTGAAAGTTACCATTGGGTACGACCTTGATTTTTTGTTTTTGTAACCAATTTCGCGGAATTCCTAGGCGTTTCCATACTTTTTCCCCACAGTGTATATAAAACCGGTGGTCAAGGTCAAAAAAAATGCACCAATTTCATTAGTACGTAACAGCCATTTTTTTGCATTAATTTTAGATTTTTTATTCCATATTAAAGCGTAATGAAAATAAATTGGACTCAACGTGTTCCAGTGGATCTGGCAAAGTTAGGGCGTCCATTAATTACATGAGGCGTTTTTTGGCGATTTTCGATAACATTGAAATATGAGACACTCAAAAGGCATTGTTTTTATCAAGTTATCTAGACATGCTAATCACGATGTCACAGCTGAATGTAATGTGAATCAACAGAGAATTAGTTGCATATTTAAAAATTTCAGGTGATTGAGTTGGTTGAGGTACAAGCCGGGAAGTGGTTGCCCATGCAAAAGCACACCTAACAATGATCATCGACTGGTTCGCATTGTCAAAGATCCCAAAGAGAGACCCAAAAAACTGCTATTGACGTATGCAAATATTGTAAACGACACATTTATCTCAACATCAGTGGAGTAAAAGACTGAAGGCGGTGAAATTATTTGGTAGGTTGCCATGCTTAAAACCATCGATCTCGGAAAAAACCATAAAGCCCAATTAAAGTTCGCCCGATTTCATCAATCATGGACCAAGTCCTTTGGTCACACCAAAGCAGCAAGTTCAATTTGTTTTCGGCAGATGGTATTTGAATTGTGGACAAATTGAATAATATCAACATCCGCATTGAAACAGCTCATAGCAGAAAGAGGGTGATGAAATTATTTTGTAGATAGTATTTGGTCTGGTTTCCACTCAACTGAATTAATAACCTGAAATTTTTAAATATGCGATCAACTGTCTGTTAGATCCACTGGATTAAGTGCGACACCGGATTAGTATGTCCAGAAGTCTGCATTAACGATGCATTTTCAAATGTCAATATTATTTGTTGCTTTCATCTAGAATCTAGAATATAAACTATAAAATGGGTAAGTTACTAAAAAAAATGAAATAAAAAAAATCATTCATTCAAGGTCTGTAAAAATTGGTCATAAAATTCCATAAAGTAACTGAAAGAGTTAAACATGAAAAATGCTTGTGAAAGAATGGAGAACAAACACCATAAACTTTAATTAAGTCAACCTTTTTCAATTTTTCTAAATAAATGAATTTGAATTTATTTAAAACCCAGGGCATTTTTTCGACAGCTACTGTATGTTATAAAGAAAATTTTGATTTTCTTATACTGAAAAAATTTGATGCTTTTAAAAATTATGTGAAAATTAATTCCCTATATTTTCCTTCACATTTTTGTAATACTAATACTAATATAATGAATGACGATTATTTATCGGTCATTAAAGGTCATTTAATACTACAAAAGAATGTCAAAGATTGTCTTACTAATTTTCAATTCTATACTTGTTCACACAACACAAAAATAATGGTATTAACCAGTAAATACCTGATTACGCCCAAAAATAATACTTCAAATGAAAACACTTACCTCCGAAAAGTAATTTTCGATGATACTCAGGGCCTTTTCGTAAATTTTTTCGTTGTCGTGTGCTTGCAACGCTTCAATACCATCTAGCCCTCCACATTCCTCAATCATGATAGCTACTTTCTCTACTTCACCCATTTTATTAGCAGCCTAAAATAATCAACTTCATTCAGAACAATAACAAGTAAAAAAAAACAGAATACTAGAGAATACAATAATAAAAAAACTCATAATAGCTGTAATAGTATGTACATTGTGTATCTAGTAAGAAAAACAACATAATGTTGGCCAACGATGCATGCAGCTGCATACAGCATTTTCCGACATAAAAACTGGCCAGAAAAATGTTAATTTTTGAACAATTAGTTTTATTTTTTATTTACTGTTGTTAATTTTAGATTACAGAAAAAATACCATGAGCATCTTGTAGAAAAATCCAAGAGAATATGTTAGTTGTCAACATTGCATGTATATACCGATCCGCCTGACACTCAAAGTGAACAGGACAAACTGCTTATTGATGCAACCAGTGAATTTAGTACTACTGGGAAAAATGTATTATTATTTGGCGACTTCAACTATCCCGAACTAAACTTTCCACGATTTCCGACAATTCCAACATTACAAGATGGTATCAGCCAACCAGCCAGCTTTATGAATGAAATTCTGATGACAAATCTAATTCAGTTAGTAAAAGTTCCTACATGTTTCAGAAATACCAATAATCCCCCATGTCTCGATCTAATTTTTGCCTCAAATAAACGACTCATCCCCATGATAGAATCTAAGCCCCCCAATAGGGTCCAGCGACCATATCATACTCCTGATAGTGAGATAGTTTCCCATATATTTTGCGGTGCAGAAAAGTCAAAACAAAATTGTTATAAAATGTAACTTGTTTAAAGCAGACTACTCCATAAATAATAACCTGCAAAATATAGACTGGATAGCTCATGATACCGATGAAAGGTGGAGGAAATTCATAACAAACATAAGTACTACTATAGAAAGATACATACCAATTACTACAGTGGGAGCAAAAAAACCACCCTTGGATAAACACCAATATCAAACATGAAATCAACAAAAAACGGAATTTGTGGCACCTTTATCAAAGAACAAAATTACATGAGGACTATCAAAAATACCAATGATGTTCTAACAACGTAACAATTGAAAATAAGAAATGCAACAACACAGTACGAGAATGGCTTGACAGAAAGCGGAAGCAGCAAGCGTTTCTACAAATATGTCAAAAAATCTCTAGATTCAAGGGTATCAAAATTGATCCTCCGAGATTCTAACAATACAAAACAATAATTCAGGATCCTTTAATAGTAGCAAACATGTTTGCGGATTATTTTTCAGCCTCATTTACTTTTGAATCATTAGATAACCTTCCCGAACTCCCAGATTAACACCAGAAATATTAATTCAATACCATGGACGTGAAAAAATAAGGTCGACAAATCTTAACCGCACTAAGGAACAATTATGCCTTTAAAATTGTTTTATTTCTTGTTATAACGGAAATAAGTTGCTTTTCAACCTAAATGTCGTTATATCTCAATCCTTTCAGTCTCAAGTTTTTGTTTTATTAATAAAAAGGTGTCTATTTCTTGAGATTTTTTCAATAGGGTGACTCTTCCGGATGGGGTATCTATCCCAAAGCAAAGGGGCAACTCCCCCAGACTACCAGGAGAGATGGCCAAACAGCTGATTTTTGTTTTGATTTTATAATAAAAAAAGAACACTAGATTTAGGTTTTTTTTCTTTCGAATTTATGGCCAGAGCTTCTAGGTTATTAGCGCAGATTTAGGTTTTCCAATCAATGTATGGTATTTTTAAATAAATGTGTCACATGTAGACCATATGTGTTTTACTTTTACACAATAAGGTGTGCTTTTTAGCAAGCTTTTTTGTTAAGTGGGGCAACTCTCACTGATACAACTTATATTTCAAGACGCCCGTCGCCGACATGCGCAGCTGTTTCTGCGAGAACCGTCATTGGTGGCAGTTAATAATGTCTAAATGTCTTAGTTATTTATGATAATAATATTGTTAAACAAAATTAAATTTGCCAGTCTACTATGTTGTGCATTAGGAAATCCTTACACACAGTTAGGAAATCCTAACACAATGGTGTGTACTGTCTGTTTTCGCGCCTACTCTGTTAAATTGTTATGTATATTCTCTTAGGAGGTTGTGGGAAAATTTGTTTTACATATATAACTAGTTAAAAAAATACAATAAAGTGTGCACTTATCTGATAAATTAAATCAAATTTGTATCAAGTTTGATATGATTTCAATTACACTCGACATTCACATATCCGAACTCCATATTTCCGAACTCATAATACTTCCGAACTTTTTCTCATGATATTTCCATACTTGTACTTCCACACAACCGAACTTGTTGCTGTCGAATGTCGAATGTCGCTGTCGAATGCATATATCTAATACTCCTATATTGCTAGACGGGTCTGGAGATTGGCGAAATCACCACGGTGCAGACATATATGCATCTGTCTCTCTCTCGTAACTACTTCGAGTCTTACGCGCATGCCCGAGAATTGAACATCCAGTCACACACAGCCAATTGCCCCACCAGACTCGTGACGCTTGCGCACAACAGGTCAAGTAGTCATTTGCTGTCTCACTTACCCCGTGACACCCCTACTTACGGGCACCAGCAATATAGGAGTATTAGATATATGGTCGAATGAGACAGAAAAACCCTTTGAGCATGCGCCAGGTTCGGTTATCCCAAGGTGAAGAAAGTTCGGAAATGTGGAATTTTGCGGAACGAAAAAGTTCGGATATGTGGATGTTGAGTGTATTGTGTATTTTACTAATATTTACCAAAAAAAATCAACAGTTGACTTCTACATGCATAAATGATTTTATGCAGGTCTGCCTAAACTCTAATAAACCAGAAGTGAACCAAGATAAAAAAGGTAGTGCACTAGACTTGAAATTTGGTACAAAATTAAAAAATTTAAAAAATAAGCAACTTTTTCGTTTGACGTTGAGTTACCAAAAGTCAGGTAATTGCTTATTTAACAATAGGTGATTTTTTATGATAACAAAAACTAATGGCAACATTTACCTACATCAATTAAGTAACTTTTTTCACGTGACACTATATGAGAGGACTAAGAAAATATATAATAAAAAGAGAGCAAAACAATTTTAGATTCGATTAGAAATTAAAATTAAACTTATATAAATATGTATAAACGATTTAGCCTTACATTTAAAATGTTAGCCAGTCCATCCAACACCACCACAACAGTCTTGTAATCTTTGGAGTTCAAGAGATTGCACATGGGCTTGAGTGCACCCATTTCCACTAGTTTTGCAAGCTGTGCAATTGTGCCTCCACTTGTGTAGTTCGTTACTGCCCATGCTGCCTCCTTTTGGCTTTTAAAGTCTCCAGTTTGCAAGACATGTAACAGAGGCGGCATGATGTTGGCATCTATCACCTTCTGAATCTGTTCACTGTTACCTTGATGGAAAATTTAAAGAGCAATTGAGTATGATCATAAACCTCCCTTCAATATAAATACTTACCAGCGGTGACATTAGAAATGGTCCAAGCTGCCTCCTTCACAATATTTAACCTGGGATGCTGCAGAAGCTTGCTCATAACGTTGAGAGCCCCAGCATTAATAACCATATCAGTCTGCTGATCATTCCCAGTAACGATATTACCAACAGCTCTCAATGCAGGAGTCAAAACGGTGTTCTCATCACTGTACAGAAGCTGCACCAGCCTGTCAATTAGCCCAGTGTCCAAAACAGCCTGGATTTTTTCGTTAGATCCATCTGTTAAATAACTTAATGCCCAACAAGTATCAGCCAGTACATCTCTGTCATTGTATGATAACAATTTAGCCAATGTGGGAAGTGCCGGTTTTACCAGATTAAAATCAGGGCATGGATTCTTATTACGGCATAAATTGGAAATTGCCCATACAGTGTTGCGCAGCAAAGAAATCGACGTGTCAGGTTTGATCAGATTTAACAGATCTGGTAGTACACTGCACCCCAGGACCATGTCGCGAGTAAGGGCTCCATCGCCTGCAATGTTACCCAGAGCCCAAACGGCTTGTTCGGCAACATCTATACGAGGGAAGTCAATAGAACCTGCAATTTTGGGATAGCACCCTCCTGTACTACAGCTGCAGTTTGCTCAGATGTACCCGATGCGATGTTCGTTAACGCCCAACAAGCCTCAAATTGAAGAGATGGACTAGACAAGAAAAAACATTATATATTTATTATACAGGAGTGCACACGTAAACTGCACAAAATCTGAATTAGAGATTTAGGTGTATTTAGATCTATGATTATCTTTTGTGCCACTACTTTGGTATGTCTATGGTAATCACTAGGGTCCAGAAATGTGTGCTGCAACACAGGGCTCGGCACTATAAAACTCTATGGTAATGAAAGTATAAACCGTATTTTTAAAGTGTCTTGTAAATTATATACGGGTGTATTTCTTGCCCGTGCTATGTACGGCATTGACCCTTCCCGATAATGCTCCAGAACCGGCGTATGCGCAGTAATACGCCATCCCCGCGCGGGAGAACAGGATTGTCTAATGCAATTTAACACAAGTGACAGCAAACTTTCCGAACCCTAGTAATCACATGTCTCAAATTAGCAAGTACATATTTGTTTGTGCCAATTGCTTTTGCATTTACAACCTGAAACTCATTTACTCGTATTACATTTGTCCATGGTTACTAATTTACCAAGAAAATTAAGGAGGTTGGTCACCGAGATGCGGGGCAAGGGGAAAACTCCTATCTCTTCCATGTAAAACCAATCAGGGTTGCAACTGGCAAAAGTGAAATGTTCATATCATATTTTTTTAATTTAAGATGGAACTCTCTGTGCAGTATGTTTATAATAATGCACGATAAATTAATAATTTATTATTATATACCAAGTTTGGACAATGAAATAATTTGTTGACCGCGTTTTTTAAAAGTCGATTTATAGTCGGAAAGTACGGCAACGCTGAACGGTTTGAAAGGTTTGCTTTTGGCAGTTGGCTAGGCCAAGAAGACTAGAACAAGGAGACCGAGCTCGTGTAAAATAGGTACCGAGAGAATGGCACAAATGATGTCGAAATCCGCTAGGGTATTATCGGGAGTTTCATGAACAGAGCATCTAACCCTGAATGTAGCCGAATCTTGTACCTGTGCACTTTGCTCAGGTAATAGTCTGCCGACATATTAAGTATATCTTTCGACGTATTTTGTGCTGCCCGAAACACGCGAGCTCGGTCTCCTTGTTCTAGTCTTCTTGGGCTAGGCTACTCAGCGAAAATTGTTGACAGAAAGTAGAATTACTTTCTGTCGAATTTTTCCTGATTAACCTCAAAAAGTTTGTCGGTAACGGTTCGGCCAAGCAGAAATTTTGATAAATCAAATGAGAAATCTGATAGATTATGTAGGAAAGGTCGTTTTATTTCGGCAAAACAATTACGGAGAATGCAATGTGGCGTTGAGGCAGGGAAGAAACGCAAAAAGAAACAATTAGGAGACGCGGCGTTGCCGCGTCGACAGAGCACCAGCCCGATTGCGTGAAACACTCAACATTAAATTGATAATTGCGTGCGACACAGCTGGTCAATCATATCCATGTAAATCTATGTTCTTCCTAGACATTATTGCTATGCGTGTACAAAGTTTCAGATTTATCTAATTATTCAAAACGTAGTTTTTATCAAATTCAATAGCTACATCCATAAGAGCCCATGTTAACCTTTAGACTGCCGGCATTTTTCCCTTATAAATGGATATATTTGAGGGGCAAAGTTTATATATATAAACATCTAATACATCTAGAGTAGTTGCCGAGGTCACGGGTGGCTCATATATGAGCCGGCTGGCAACGGTCGGGCCAATGTTAAAAATTTTCAGATTGTGTAAATTACTATATATTTATTTTTAATCGAATGTGCTTGATATTATAATGTAATAAGCTACCAAAAACACTCTAAAATATATTTAGTCGCCAATAAAACCACAAGCATCCAAACCGCCCCTAGCGAGGGGATGACATCTTCAAAAATTCGTTATTAGGTGGGTATTGATTTTTTATACGATTTTTTTTTCGTAAACACGCTGTAATATCTGTAAAATGTACCCTGAAATTTTCCCCAATCGATTGAGGTGCCAATTATTATTTATGGTGCTTCCGAAAAAAATCGTGTAAAAAGTCAATACCCACCTAATAACGAATTTTTGAAAATTTCACCCTCTCGCTAGGGGTAGTTTCGGCATCTCAATCAATTGCGGAAAATTTTAGGAAACATTTTACAGATTTTACAGGCTATTTACTAAAAAAATTCAGTAAAAAGTTCAATAACGAATACAAGTTCAATAACGAGTTTTTAAATATTTCACCCCCTCGCTAGGTGTAGTTTGGGTACCTCGATCGACTAGAAAGAATTTCAGTTGTATCCTTTAGAAATCAGAGAGCATATTAAATGGGAAAAATTCACTATAATATCTGTATTCATCACTAAAACTATTATTTTATCACTGTCCCATATATGAGCCAGCCGGCAGTCTAAAGGTTCAATTACTTTTTTTTTGATAATTTTGTTCTCGCAACTAGATGGTGAAAAAATTCCAAACAATTCTAAAGATAATTTTATTACTTGAAGAATATATATCAACAATTTCATCAACTTTTAATTATTTTTGCAATTCCAGACCAACCTCCTTAAAAGATCTGATGTGAGGTCTCAAAAAAGGGATTATTTCACAAAAACAAAATAGTTATTAAAAATATATACATATAATCATAATATATTGGGGGGATATGTTAAAGCAAGTAAAAGATATGTTAAAGCAAGTAATGAAAATTTCCAATATTTTTAAAATCAATTTTATCTTAAAGATCAATATAGATTGTTTATAACTTTTTTTTACTTTTCTTATTTACCATATTCAAGGTTTTTTACCTTTCTGTTTAATGAAGGGGTTATTTTAAAAAATGGGTTTCCACTTCTGTTTGCATTTAATAGCCGTAGCGAAATTCCAGGACTATTATTACTTAACAATAATTAAAAATTCATAATTTTTGTGAATTCTAATTGTAACCATAAACAAATATTTTCACGTTTTAATAACAAATTCTCTTGCAAATATAACTTTTTTGCTGATAACTATACTGTGTGTCCCAGGAGAAGTGAAAAAAGAGATGTAAAAGACAAATAATCTTAAAAAAACGTCAACAAGATGTTGTCAACAAGATTTCCTTAATTGTATTTAGATGTGAAATTTTCTTACCGAATCTCCCATATGTTTGAATTAGTCACCGTATGTTGTAGGAAAATAATTAATTTTTACATTCGAGACCTCGAAAAATTTTTCGGTAATAATTCAAGCACTAGGGAGATTAGTAGTGAAAATTAAATATAGTAATTAATTAATTATTACACACAAAATTAGAATACAAATTCACCTCTCCGTCCTTTAAAATTGTTATTTATAATGCTAGGGACAGGTGTTTTTTTTTCTCGAGATCTAATTATACCACTCGTTTTGAACAATTTGAGTTATGTAATGAAAATTATTACTTCACTAGTGGTGTAATGTGAACTCATTACACTACTAATGTTATAATTCTCATTACGTAACTCAGATAGTTCAAAATGAGTGGTATAATTAGATCTTATCATGTAAATCATAGATAGAACATATTTATGTAAATATATATATACATATATAAAATATATATGTATTCTGAAAGTAAAGAAAAAGGAAAGGAAATATGACCTAACTGAAGGATAGAATAAAACAGATATAATTGCCATATCTATCAGGCACATCACACTCAGTGGACGACCTTGAACGTTTCTCGCGTGTTTCTCAGTATGAAAACAAACCGCGAACGCCAAAAACGGGAATGGGGAGTGGGGTCTGCGCCTGTCTCACTTAACAAACCTTTCTCTTCACATATGGAGAACAGAATTTAGCTTACATACTGTATAGTGTGTCCAGAAATGGTGATGGATGTATGGCTGCCTTGGAAACTATTAAGATATAAGAAAACGGTAAAATTGGCAAAGATGTAGACAATTTTATGAGTAACTCAACACCGCTTAGAGAATGTCTTATTTATTTTGGAAATTGTAATCTGCAAAAAGTATCATGTTCCTACCATCTGAGACTAGAATTTGGCATATATAAAAGAAAGAAAATTACACGACGCCTGGCGTCGCGACCCTTAGAACAATTTTTATCGAACAGAAACATACAATATCTTCGAACAGAAACATGGTAATTTTACGGCATTGTTGAAAAGTCCTCCTAGTTTAGAGATTATTTTCCACATGCCATTTTTTTAAATTACTTCTTAAAGAGTTATGACAATAGGTGTGATTTATACCACAGTGTGTCTCACAATTATGTTAAAACTTTTAAAAAGTGTATTCTACAGGTGATTAAAGGTCTTTCATATAAACTTTTTCGATTAGAGCCCTCTTACTCTTACTCTTATTAGAGCTACTTACAGGGCGATCCAAAAAATACATTTTTTTTTTTTTTCTCAATAACGGAATAATACAAGAATTTGCGTTTTAGTGCGTGTCTTTTACTAACAGAAGGACATCTTGGGGTAACATTTTGATTTTCCCTCTTCACCAGCATGAAGTTGAAATAAACAATTCTTATTCATTTTTGTGTCATAACTTTTTTGTAGGTAGATTTTCAACACTACAAAAATATGCACAACATGGCATAATTCTTTTTAAAACTTTTTTACCTCTTCCTATTTTCTCAAATATGCAACGGTTATCAAGGAAAAACTTGAACTAGTAGTATTGTCCTATTGAAACTGAATATACATTCATAAAAACTAGTATAGTACTATGCCTAGTACTAGTATAGTACTAGGCATATATCATTTTAATCTTTCTTTTAATTGCACTTTACAAACCATTTAGCATTTGTCCAATGTAAATTAGTTAATTATATGTAGTACAAATGCGTTATACATTTTTTTTAATATTTTTGCAACAGCACAGGAAAATAAATTCAACACAACTGGCTTACTAAGATCACCTATACAACACATTCTATAAACGTTTTAACGTAATTATGGGACACCGTATAAAATATAAAAAGGTATAATTAAAATGTATGTAATCCTGTACAGTATCTCATTAATACTTAATTTACAACACAATTTATCCTGGAGTGGGTACTGGAACCTTCGACGTAGAAACAAAAAACTGGACGTTTTACACTGAACTACTATACTTATCTCGACGCGCGTTTCGCCAACTCAGTTGGCATCTTCAGGAGAAGATTAAAACTCTTTTTTTAGGTATAAACTTTTAATCTTCTCCTGAAGATGTCAACTTAATTGGCAAAACGCGTGTCGAGAAAAGTATAGTAGGTCGGTGTTTCGTGGAAAACGTCCAGTTTTTAATACAATTTATACCTACTTAGAGAAATGAACCATTATGCAGAATTGCATAATGGAATTGCGATATTTTGTTTATACCTTAATTTTGGGTAACAATCAGTAAAATGATTGTGTTTATGAAATTATTAGGTTTATGATATTTTTCATTGCTTCATTGAAAAATATCGCCGGCAATATATTATTAAATATTTCACAATATAATTATTTTACAATATATACATAGCATAAATGACATGTATTGATTGGGTCATAACTTTCTAAAAAATAGAAATATTGAAAAATGGTATTTGGAAAATAATCTCCAAATTAGAAGAGCTTTTCGACGATGCCATAAAACTGGTATGTTTCAGGAAAAAAATTATTAGAAGTATCATCGCCTCGTGTCGTGCAGTTTTCTTTTTATATACTTATGTCAAATTCTAGTCTCAGATGGTAGAAACATGATACTTTTTGCAGATTACAATTTCCTTTAGCCATTTACAAAATCAAAGGGGGTGGTCAAGATAAAACGATCACCGTGAAGATATTCTTAAAAGCAACTTTTTGGGGACTCTCAGTTCTTTAATTTAATGAAGCTTTTTGACTTTTCCAAGTTCCTAAAATCATTATCAACCTATTTTTTTCTTATATCAGCCTTATTCGTTGTGCTTATTAAAAGTACTCAATTTTCTGGTTCCAACAATACCTAACACTTAAGCAAAAAAATAAATTCCTATTACAAATTGAATTAAATAACTAAAATTGCCCAAAATGTGACCCTAAAAATGTATCCATGAACTGAAATTTTGAAAAATAAGTTACAGATTTTCGAAAATTCATGTTTTCATTTTTTTCCAAAATATATCACAAACCAAACAAAAATAGGGAGGGCCTTTATCTAATTGGTGTTAAGTTACTCATAAAATTGTCTACAACTTTGCCAATTTAACCATTTTCCTATCTTTTAATAATTTCCAAGATCCATCTCTTAACTTATACCTTTTCTTGACAATTGCTTTTAAGCAGTTTTACTTGTCTCCTCTAAAATTTACATTTTGTTACATTGAAGATATTCTCAGCCCGGCGACTAATTGTAAAATAAATAATGGCTGTCACATAATGTACCAGCCTTGACAATTAAATATGGTTATTAAGGTTAAGATAGAATAAAATTATGTTTTCTTGTTGCTCAGCCAACTTTGATGAGACTTTTTTTTAATGGCTTGATACTACAATTTCCAAATTATTAAAAAAATAACTTACTTGTGCATTTTTCCCAAAAATTCAACACACTTCGGAACAACGCCCAACCGAATCATGTGATCAATAGGAGGGTGTCTTTCTCTACTCAAAATCTTTCTACAAGCTTGAGTTGCTTTAAACTGAATAGTTTCATCAGGGTTCATCATTCCTATAAGAGTAAACTTATGCATTAAACAAATGAGAAAAAAGAAATTTATGTTTTCAACATTTTCACTATACAAGCGCATGTATGATGCTTTATAAATAACATATTTGTTGAAAACATACAAAATGGAAGTTCACTCACCATACATAATCTCTTCTGCGCTCATAGTAACTGGTGATGTCGAGTTACTCTCCTGCAAAGGAGACGTAGGTTCCTCAGATGTAGATATGTTTCTTCTTTTGAGTAACTGGTCCTCCTTACGAGCCTTCCTTAATTCTACAGTTTGCCCTATACGTCTTCTCCTCATTTCCTAGTCATAGAAAAGAAGTTTAAACAAAGAATCTGTATATTGTCGAAATCCAACCCTTACCTCTGTATCCTTTCCCTTGTTTTTGAAAGATCTAATCCTATTCTCGTCCGCCATCGTACTGAAATTACGTTTTAATATACAAATTTTTTGGTCTATAAAAAACTCCAACTCTTCTAGGTTATTAACATGTATTGTTATAACGAAAGAATTGCGCATTAATATGCAAGAGAAATACTAAACATGCTGTTATATAAACAATTACATATAACTCACCTGCTTGTGATAATAAAAGTTTTAAAATTCGCAAACGAACTAAAGACTAAACTGCCCCAAGGTTTTGACGGAAATGAAAATTCGGTTAGAATTTTTTGGGCGAAATGTAAAATTGACAGCTTTAAATAGAGACCAATGAAATCACGAGATTCAAAGATCACATTTTGATTGGCACAAAAGTATTTGAAAACAGACGCGCAAATTTTGAATATAACCTCAAATATGTATAATACATATATCTAATATCATAATTATCTAATAGGTAATTGATTAGTTATTTAGTTTAAAAAAATGATTAAAATTTGGACAAGAGTAAAGTAAAACAATTTTTCCAGAAATAAGGAATTTCGTTGTTTTAAATTTTAAATGAAAAGTTTATACCATAAATTCGATGTTTATTTATCATTGATTAGTTATCATTGTTTTGCAATATAAACTTATAATTTACTTATTATAGTACATTATAATGAAAACATTAATTTGATATTAGGTATCTTTATTTTTGTTTGTTTTTATATCCTAGCTGGTACACCCTACCTATTAACTACATTATAGATCAGGTATTTTAAGGCGCTTAAAAAATACGGTTTATACTTTCGTTATCATAGAGTTTTATAGCTCCGACTCCTGCGTTGCCGCACACATTTCCCTACCCTAATGATAATTTTATGTGATTTAGGTATATATCGGTCTAAAAAATTCTCAATGCTCGTAGTAAAATAGTGGTAAGTGCACATCTAGCAATCCGCCAGTCTCGAGTTCTTTTCTGATTAATTATCGCCTGAAACCATTCCTTTCTCTCTGTTCTCAAAATTATGGATTGACTCCGTAATTAGATTTATTAATACACATCTCTTGCTCGCATTCAAATACGCACTCCACCGAGATTTAGAATTGATCAGAAGAAATGCACTATTCACACTTGTCCTATGCATGAAAAATAGAATAAACAAAGTGATACCAAAATGGTGCTTGGTGATATCAATATAATGCTTTATTATCTTATTACTCATTCCATATAGCGTCAAAGTGCTTTTGTTTTCAATCACTATTATAATACGTAAACATTTTTTTTACAATTTTAAACTAAATAGATCAAGTTGTAAAATGTTAAATTCAAACATGTGAAGTATCATTCATCACTCGATGACGATACACGCATATAACCATAAAACATATCAGCACCTCCGAGGTAAACTGTGTTAAGTCACATTTTTGTGAAAAGTGTTTTTCTTTTTTTTGTGATTTTCCTGATAGTAAATAGCCTTAAGTCCTTAGTAACCCTTGTGTATAATACAAAATTAAATGTAAAAACTTAACTGTTAGATGATCCTAGTTACGACAACTTTTAAATAAAGTTTAAACGTGTTTCCTGAAAAATTATATTTATGTGACTTAACATGGTTTACTTCTGAGATGCTGATACACTCGAACCCCTCTTAAGTCACCAAATCCGTGAATCATCGTCTCGCTTAAGTCGTGAAATTTAGTCTCTCTTAAGTCGCGATCATAACCTCAACTTGTTCGTGTTTAGCTGAAAAAATCAATATTCAGAGATATACCACAGCACGTTATAACGAAAAATGAGCCAACTGAACGAAAAAAATCAACGTAAGTGTACCCAGTCGTGCGTGACAAAGTTCAATTTTCCACTTGAATGAATATTTTAAAGGTTAAATATTTTTAAAAGACACCTAACCTATTTTAAAGGTTAGGTGTCCATATTTAATGTATTACACAATCATTTTTTTCAATAAAAATTGTATTCATGCGAGAATCCAATTTCCAAACGTAGTTCTAAAACTTTTACAGGCGGCGACATAAGAGGGACGGTTTCGTGACATAATAGGGGAAAACGTGGTGAAATAAGAGGGGATGTGAATTAAGCGAAGGTGACTTAAGAGGGGATCGAGTGTATAGGGAACATATACCGGTATGCTATTGCGGATTATACTATCTCTCTCGCACTACGTGACGCCATGTTGAAACCAGAATTCGGCCACACATGAGCTGCTTTCGTTGGTGTTAAATATTGTAAACACAATTCAGTTTCAACCAATCAACGTAACCCATTTAAAAAAAATAACCAATGAAATTATTCATGTTCACGTATGTTTAGCACAAATGAAAGCAGCTGTTATTTTTTACGTGCAGTTATGTAATAAATTTAAAATAACTACTTTGTTTTAAATTTTCTATTTTAATTTTATAAATATTTTTTAAATATTATATTTATAAAGTAAGAATTATGAATAAAAAACTGGTATACTTTTTATGTATGTGTTGGAAAATGAAATTCAGAATTTTGTAGCAAAAAAATAGGGCGATAGTATGAGTCCATTTAATTTTGTTGATATTTTTCTTTTTGGATATGAAACTATTTGAAATTAATCTATTGAAGTAATATTTTGCTATAATGATACACGTACCATACTTTTTTTGTAAACATAGGTATTATTCTTAAAATTGAATAAAAGTATTGAACATTTTTTATTTGAAGAACAACTGAAAATTATATTGATTTTTACATTATGTTATGTTGATTGAATAAAAAACAAACAAGAAAAATTTGTTCTAAATTTTACTTCAAGAAGTAAATGGGTTTTTTATTAGTGAAAAAAAAAAAACAATTTATTGAAACGATTTATTAAAAAATGAAACATTTAACTACTAATCATACAGGTATAAGTAATATATTATGGTTTATAAGTGAGGTAACATTTGAGTAAATGTTTTAATAAGAAAATGAATATGAACACAGTTAAATTTATTTATTTAAATTACCAGTATGGTTTTGCACAACCTGACATCTTTAGTCAATTACGTATAAACTTAACACGACGTCTTTAATTATATTCTCCTTTTCCACTAATAAATTCAAGTAAACCACTAAACACCAAATAAAACTATAAACTCAAAAACATACAGTATCACTTCGAATAACCCTTAATAAGTCAAAATGTTCCTTACAATTAACGACGAATTAACAGTATAAATACTGATTCTAACGTGACGTCATGCGCGACGAAGTTCCAATTTCGACCATGATGCATAATTTAAGACGGTCGAAATTGGAACTTCGTTGCGCATAACGTCACGTTGGAATCGGAACAGTGTATGTATGTATATATATATATATATATATATATGTTTATGCTGTTCATTCTTCGTTAATTGTAAGAAACATTTTGATTTATTAAGCGTTATTCGAAGTTCGTAATTTGTTATTGGAAAATGAGAGTATAATTAAAGAGGTCACGTTAAGTTTATACGCAATTGCCTAGAGATGCTAAGTTGCAGTGGCCTAAAAAAAATACGAACAACAAAACTAAAGGTAGCGCTATAAAATATAAATATTTTGGATTTCCTAAAAACAATGATTTAGCTAAACAGTGGATAAACCTTGTCACCGACAGGACACTATTAATTTAAAAAAACGATAAGTAAATAAGTAACATATTTTTTGAGGTTAAGTTAGGTTGTGCATGCATTTAAGTTTTATCGGCTATAACAAATATAGATCATGACAAAAACAAGTTACCTACAAAAAATCATACCCTTTATTCTTGTATTTATGTTCGTAATTACATACATCTTTAGTAGGATTTTGAGAGACCTTCATATGACTTCAACGCCTATGCATGATAATCATCTTAACTATACATTATTTCGCTGCTTTAAGATATCATTAATACACATAATGTATAATAAAAAAAAAAACGTCATCAACTCTGGCTATGAACGAGAGAAATGGAAATAGCGGTCATGTCTAAGCTTTTCGGTTATGTCAAACTTTTGACAAGTGACTGTCACAATTTGTAAAATAAACAATGGCTGTCATATAATGTGACAGTCTTGACAAGTAAATAAGGTTATAAATTCGATCAAGAATAGAAATACGTCTTTTTTTTCTCGGCCAACTTTGATGACGTTTTTTTTTTTGGATATTCCATATATACAATATGTGCATCCTTTTATTTTAGCAAGAATCTATGTTCCATTCATTTTGATGATGACAGCTTTGAAATTCCTATGAGACATCGACTGTTAAATTATAGCTCAAAAAGCAGCAGGAATTTAAAATCTGATGCTATGCCAGTATTGCATCTTCCTCACTCTCTGAAAAACTAAAGGATACAGGACGATTTAAAAGATTAAGCAGAAGGAGGCAGATAAGTTATGTATGTCACAGAATTATTAAAGGATTCTGAAACGGAGCCTCAGTTTTCAGTATGTCATCAAGCACGTCAATTTTATGAAATGCATGGAAATTCTTTAAGCGAAGAAAAAAATATTTCATGAATTGGCTCAAAGAACCAAAAATCAGCTGCCAGATACCACCGTGCCATATGAAGTTTTGTATTCAAGTAGAACAAGAACCTATATTAAATTACGAGACCTCAACCGAAAAAATAAGTTTAAAAAATTGCCAAAGAAATCTTGAAAAGAAAATGTCAAAATTTGCTACTTTTAAAAAATAAATGTCAGTGTTCATATTCATATTCTTATTAAAACATTTACTTTATTGTTATCTCATTGTCAGTTATAAACCATAATGCTAATTTAAAAAAATAAATTTCACTATGTTCATATTCATTTTCTTATTACAACATTTACTTTATTGTTATGTCAGTTATAAACAGTAACAACACCGAACAGTAGAAACACCGAACTACTACACTTTTCTCGACGCGCGTTTCGCCAACCAAGTTGGCATCTTCAGGAGTTTTAATCTTCTCCTGAAGATGCCAACTTGGTTGGCGAAACGCGCGTCGAGAAAAAGTGTAGTAGTTCGGTGTTTCGTGGAAAACGTCCAGTTTTTTGTATTTTTTGTAAAACAATTCAAATTAAGTGATTCTTTTCATAAAGTTTCTATTAAGTAACACAAAAAATATATGTGTTTTTGAAAACTTTATATTTTTCACATTATAAAAAAAAAAGAATGATCTAGATAATACACTTTAAAAAATATGATTTAGGGTGGCTGATAAAGGGCCTTATCGAAACCCCTCCTTTATATCAAATTTTTCTTGTTTGTTTTTCATTCAATTAACATAACTCTTTCAGTTATGCTCTTCAAATGGAAAATGTGTACCGCACGTTTGATTAATATTTTAATGATTTTATTTAATTTTAAGAATAATACCTGTTTACAAAAAAAAGTTTGGTACGTGTATCATCATAGTAAAATATTCAATAGATCCATTTCACATAGTTTCATATCCAAAAAGAATGATATAAAAAAATCTAAATGAATATACTATTGCGCTATTTTTCCCACAAAATTCTGAATTTTGTTTTCCAACATAGGCAGAAAATTATATTAGTTTTTAATTCATAATAAAATAATACAAATAAAAATAAAGTAATTATTCTAAATTTATTAACTGCTCGTAAAAATAATAGCTGCTTTCGTGTGTGCTAAATATACGTGAACATGAATAATTTCATTGGCTATTTTTTTAAATGGGTTACTTTGATTGGTTGAAACTGAATCGTGTTTACAATGTTCGTCACGAACGAAAGCAGCTCATGTGTGGCCGAATCTGGTTCCAACATGACATCACATAGTGCGAGAGTATATCTCTAGCACTATGTGACATATGGAGAAAATTATATCAGTTTTTGATTCATAATAAAATAATACAAATTTAAAATAAAGTAATTATTCTAAATTTACTAACTGCTCGTACAAATCGTGTTTACAATATTCGTCACGAACAAAAGAAGCTCATGTGTGGCCGAATTTGGTTCCAACATGACGTCACGTAGTGCGAGATATAGGGCTGGTTTTACAAGAGTGGCTTAAGCCATGTTTAACGTTAAACTTAGAATAAGCCCTGGAATTTAATACTTTACCGTTTTACAATACAAGCTTACACTATTGAGCTTCGCTTAATGTAAAGCTTTGCTGAGCCCCCAATTTTTGTGGTTTAAACTTGGTTCAAGGTAATATAAATAATTGAATATATTTTGTTGAGAAACCAGGGTGGTTTAAAGTGTTTTTCTACGCCTCTGTTAGGAATAGAATAATTATATAGAATTTTAAGTGATGAGTGATGATTAAGATATTATCGACTTATAATAATATAAATGATCATCATCCTCGAGCACCTCGTCAATTTCGAAATAAAAAAGTAAGTTCGAAAACTGATTAGGTATATTGATTCTTTCGTATTCAGAATGACTTGTAAATTACAATTATTCGAAAATGTACAGCGTGTTCCATTTAAAAATACATGTTCCTAATTATTTCTCAAATCTAGTGGTTATGGAAAAAAAGCAAGACACGAAAAATTCTAAAACTCTAATCTTTCCGGTCAAAAGTTATTGAGTGTACCCTATATTAGTAGATACCCTGTATATCTAGAAGTCGATATGATATACATATAACTTAATAATGTTAACAAATAAATATTTAAATTTTTATTTATTTATGAATGTATGTAATTTCAAAAATAAATGTAAAAAACTGTGAAATGAAAATTTTTTTCTTTAATAGTAAAATCACAAAGGACAAACAATTCTTTAGTTGATAATTAACACATATAGCCTCTTTTGGTGTGTTTATTCTTGTTTTATTATTCACGCAATATATTAAAAATAGCACAATCTTGCAAAAATTCGGTCTGCTAAACCTTTGCTAATTGTAAGTGAAAAAAAGTAAAATTGCTTGGTAGATTTTTCTTTCTAAATATGCTGAAACTTAATTTTACCACTTAAGAGTCTAATGGTACGATTTATACACATGTATGTATATTCCAATGTGACAAAATGTAAAATTTAGAGGAGACAAATAAAACTGATTAAAAGTTGTTGTAAACAAAGTGATTTATTTCGTAAATATCTTTTTTTACGTAAACTCTTATATAACTTATACTCTTTTCACCTTTTAAGTCTAGTCAACAGAAGAGAAATGAAAAAAAAAAGAGTTCTGTTTCACACAGTTTTTGTTACCATTTTTAATTATTTGTAATATTTATATATTTATGTATTATATATCTAAGTAACCTCTTCTTTTGTAGAGAAAATTAGATCATTAATTAATTTTCATCCATACCTACCTATCTTATTTAATTCTTCTTTTCATTATATTATAGTTTTTTTTTGTATGATGATAAGGTAGATTTTTTCATGAAAAACATATATTATGTTTTTTTATGGATCCTTTGGAGAGAAACTAGCGTTAAACCGAACTGCGCATGTGCTAGTAGTATCAACTGTAGTTCATTCGACGCTTTTGCGGGGTTCTACTAAGCTAGGTTGTGTTTAGTTTATAAAACGCAACTGAGTTTAAGCTTGGCTTAAATTGAGCTTTGGTTTAGTTGAACTTGCGCTAAACCCCATATTGTAAAAACCGGCCCATAGTCTGACAGTCAGCGGCTTAACACTCCCTGAATCGTTTGTATGAGTTTCGCAAAGATCTAAAAAACGTAATATGTTCTATGGCATAGATAACTTTCATGAATCATGGATTCATAATTCCCTGCCGTGTTCTTTGCTTAAAGACACTTAAAGAACAAAGGTTCGTTTTCTTTTCCATAACTTTTGTTTAAAAGTAGGTTAAAAATCAGTTGCTCAGATAAAACGACAGAGAGAATCATGATAGAATTATTGTCAAGTCAGCATCTCAGCTATAATATTTTAGGATTAGTAAATTGGTCAGCCGCTGAGATCAAAAAGTGTCAGCCACGTCCATTCAGGGAAGTAGCTAAGGTTAGTTACTCAGCCGCTGACCGTCCTTGAATGCGCCCATACTCTCGCACATAGTTCCAACATGGAGTCACATTGTGCGAGAGTATGGGCGCATTCAGGGACGCTCAGCCGCTGACCGCTATGTGTTAGTAGTTAGCCTTTTCTGACAGTCAGCGGCTTAACACTCCCTGAATCGTTTGCATGAGTTTCGCAAAGATCTAGAAAACGTAATTTGTTCTATGGCATAGATAACTTTCATGAATCATGGATTAATGATTCCCTGCCATATTCTGTGCTTAAAGACACTTAAAGGACAAAGGTTCGTTTTCTTTTCTATAACTTTTGTTTAAAAACAAGCAATATTTTCTTTTCTATAACTTCTGTTTAAAAGTAGGTTAAAATGCAGTTGCTCACAGCACAGATAAAACGACAGAGAGAATCATGATAGAATTATTGTCCAGTCAGCATCTCAGCTATGATATTTTAGGCTTAGTAAATTGGTCAGCCGCTGAGATCAAAAAAGTGTTAGCCACGTCCATTCAGGGAAGTAGCTAAGTTAGCTACTCAGCCGCTGAGCGTCCCTGAATGCGCCCTATATCTCTCGCACTATGGTGTATGTAGTGCTCTCGCACAGTGACGTCATGTTGGAACCGGATTCGGCCACACATGAGCTGATTTCGTTCGTGACGAACATTGTAAACACGATTCAGTTTCAACATCACGTCACGCAGTGCGAGAGATATAACGTTAGATATGGGCAAGAGCATACCGTTATATGTGTATCGTGATTCATCATAGGATTGTTTTCTTGTGTACTCTGGTGTTGCCGGGTGTTTTTAAATAGTGTGAACAATGGTTTGAACAAGTTCAACCAGCGTAATAAATTTAAACAGCTGTTCTCGCAGATTAAAAACACATCCATTGGACATTGACACAAACGCGCGGAATTGATATTGCCTCTGTATCGACGTTTATGCGCTTTTTTGTATTGATACAAGCTTGTGGCTGAATTTGTGCAGATGTGCAAAGATATACGAGCTGCGAATGTATCGTATACGTATTGCGTTTTACTTTCGTAAACACGCGTTGTCTGCCTTTGCTTATATAAAATACTTACGTCGTATGCATAGGCTCTAAGAGTACATTTAACTAAATCTCACTTGATGGAGGCTTGAAAATCAGAATTGAGATTTAGGGAAATATATGTAATTACTGATATCTCAGTTAAACGAAACACAAAGTTTGTGTAAGTGTGAAATGAGTTGGATCCCTATTTTGCCAGATGCGCTCGGTAAATACGTATTTAATAATCAATTACGGAACACATAATAATATGTACCTAAATAGTATTTAACAAAAATGTATCGCTACTGTCGCTGTAATATCGAAACACAAACTTCTGGAATATGAGTCTCGGTTCTCATGGTTATCGCGTATGTTTGAATGGGAAACTATTTGTTCTGAAACGAACGCAGCTCTTGGATATTGGTAACAGTATTCAGTGGTAGCAACAGCAATACACTAGATTTGGTAACCTCGTGGTCTTGTCGTTCTTTCGTTGTTCGGTCATCATCAAAAATGGCGACTACAATTTCTAAAAACGTAAGTTCGTTGGAGATGGCGTTTTTAAAGCCGAATTAAATGAATTTCTCACCCGGGAGCTGTCAGAAGATGGATATTCAGGTGTAGAAGTACGTGTTACTCCAACACGTACTGAAATTATTATAATGGCCACGAGAACAGATAGGGTCTTAGGTGAAAAGAACCGAAGAATTCGTGAGTTAACTTCCGTCGTACAGAAGAGGTTCAATTTTTCCAGAAAACTCGGTTGTGCTGTATGGTGAAAAGGTAGCCAACCGTGGTTTGTGTGCTGTGGCACAAGCCGAATCTCTGAGATTCAAGTTAATAGGAGGATTGGCAGTGCGTAGAGCCTGTTATGGTGTTTTGAGATATATCATGGAAAGTGGAGCTAAAGGTAAGCTGTATACTTTCTTAAGTGTTGAAGTAAGTTAAGTAATTAATATAATTTGTAGGTTGCGAGGTTGTTGTTTCGGGTAAACTCAGAGGCCAGAGAGCTAAGTCGATGAAGTTTGTGGATGGATTGATGATCCACTCTGGAGATCCTTGCAATGACTATGTTGATACAGCTACACGTCATGTACTTTTGAGGCAAGGAGTGTTAGGAATTAAAGTCAAAATTATGTTACCATGGGATCCTAATGGCAAGACTGGTCCAAAGAAGCCACTTCCTGACAATGTATCCGTTGTTGAACCCAAGGAGGAAGTATTACCACCTTTTCCTAGCAGTGAAATTAAAGCTGTTAAACCCGATGCCCCTGCAGCCATTCCCGTTGCTGTAGCATAAATGTGAATTTTGATTTTTTGAATAAAACACATTAAAAAATCTTTTTTTTTAATCATGATATCTTACATTATCAATATGCAGTATGTATATTTATTATATCCTCACAAATATACTTTTAATCAAAAACAATGAACCTGAATACCTACATATCGCTGCCTGAGTTCAATAGTGGCACTACGGGAACTCAAGGGGGTAGGACGTAGTGCCACTATTGAACTCAAGCAGCGATATATGCACAGAATAAATAATAATACATTAGAAATAAAACCCATACATGAGGCATTCATATTTAGCACAAAACCAGTATCAATTAGGTACATATGTATGTTTATCAAGCTATAAGTTAGTTTCATCCTCCACTGAAATATTTAACAGTAGCGGACAGTATGTTTATCAAGCTATAAGTTGTTTCATCCTCGACTGAAATATTTAACAGTAGACCATATTTTTCAATAAAATGCGAAAAAAATATAAACAAATGGCATAAGAAAATGTTTTTACTGATTGTTACCCAAAATTAAGGTAAACAAAATGTGGGTATTGGGCATGGGCAAATTCTGTATAATGAATGATAATAAGTGCATAGGTAGGTAATTTATCTAACAATAAACAGATACAGGAGAATTGGAACTTTTGGCGTAGAAACAAATTCAGAGTTGAACACTTCTAAGCATTTAACACGGAAACACTTATTTTTTCATTCAACGCGCATTTCACCAACCATGTTGACATCATCAGGAGATGATTAAAACAAAAAACAAATTTTAATCATCTGATATCTGATGATGCCAACATAGTTGGCAAATCGCGCTTGTGTAAAAAAAGCGTTTAGTGTTCAATTGTGAATAAGCCTATAAATTCTGTTGTAAATTGAGAGTTGAGATACTGTGTGGGATTATCTGATTATACCTATTCACGTAAAGTGGACAATAGAATAGAGGTGTTAGGTACACGATCCAACAAATCGACCGATTTTTTTGACCTTCAATTTATCGCATTGTGTAAATTCAAGAATGTTGTGTGAATTTATCGGTCAAGTAAAAGTGGACAATAAATAAATTCATAATTACTGAATTTATTTATTGCCCAATTTTACCTATTCTTCTTCTATTCTCGTTCTATTTTTCTCCGACTTTTAGTACATAACTTTCTAGTAACATTTCGTCGTTGTCACAAATGTACCAATCATAAAAAAACCAAATACATATTTTATTTATGCTACCAATCCTCAACGGTCTCAACCATAAAGAAACTTTCTTTATGGTCTCAACCACAAAACATATAGGATAGGATCAACCAACAACACCTCTACAAATTTCAGTGGGTGTTGTCCCAACCTTTAACGTCAAAAGTGTCAAAACCACAAAACAGTCAAAACCATATTAATCCATACATACTACGTGAAACCCTATACTCGCAATCTCGCAACTTGCAATGTACATATTTTTCGTGGCTGGTTAAATTCGTAAAAGTGGGGAAGAACCATAAAGATTTGGTTTCTTTATGGGAAGAACTACATAAATCCTCGGCCTTGCACTGCAAGGCTTATAGTCAGTCGCTCTGAAGTTCGCATCAAGAAGACTAGAATACACTCGAACCCCTCTTAAGTCGCCAAATCCGTGCATCATTGCCTCGCTTAAGTCGCGAAATTTTACCTCTCTTAAGTCGCGATCATAACCTCAACTTTTTGTGTTTTAACTGCAAAAAGAAGTATTTAGAGATATACCACAGCACGAAAAATGAGCCAACTGAACGAAAAATCAATGTAAGTATACCCAGTCGTGCGTGACAAAGTTCAATTTTCCACTTGAATGAATATATTAAAGATTAAATATTTTTTAAAAGACACCTAACCTATTTTAAATCAATAAATGTATTACACAATCATTTTTTTTCAATACACAACAATTTCCAAACGTAGTTCTAAAACTTTTACAGGCGGCGACTTAACCGGGACAGAGGAGTTCGAGTGTACACTCGAACCCCTCTTATTTCACCTTCGCTTATTTTACATCCTCTGTTATTTCACCACGTTTCCCCCTATTAGGTCGCGAAACTGTCCCGGTTAAGTCGCCGCCTGTAAAAGTTTTAGAACTACGTTTGGAAATTGGATTCTCGCATGAATATATACAATTTTTATTGAAAAAAATGATTGTGTAATACATTTATTGATTTAAAATAGGTTAGGTGTCTTTTAAAAATATTTAATATTTAAAATATTCATTCAAGTGGAAAATTGAACTTTGTCACACACGACTGGGTATACTTACATTGATTTTTCGTTCAGTTGGCTCATTTTTCGTTATAACAAGTACTGTGGTGTATCTCTAAATATTTCTTTTTGCAGTTAAAACACAAAAAAGTTGAGGTTATGATCACGACTTAAGAGAGGCAAAATTTCGCGACTTAAGCGAGGTAATGATGTACGGATTTGGCGACTTAAGAGGGGTTCAAGTGTACATATATGTAATGGTGGCACTTCACTTGGCGTAGCGTATTCGTATATTTGTTGTATTTGCCCAAAAACGGCGATGTGTAGAAAAGCTATTCGCTATATTTGCTTTATTTGCCCAAAAACGGCGATGTGTAGAAAAGCTAGCTATTCGCTATATTTGCTTTATTTGTACAAATAACGCGAATAGCGCTAACAGCAAATATGTACGCGTTTCCGTCCACTTGTCGGTTTTCAATCACGCATCAAAGAAGTCAAATAAGGCGAATATTTGCGGTAACCGTCTACACTTGGTTCCACCAGCGCCGTGTTCGTCATGGTCTTTTAGTAACTTTGTACTTATGTAGATTTAACATGTATTGGTAATAAGAAGCATTCATGTAATAAACTATTCACTGGTTCTGAATATTCAAACATATTTGGCATGTTTGAGTGTTTTGCTGTATGTGTGGTTGGCATGTTTGGAATATTTGCGAATACATCAAATGTTTGGACCAAGAAGTCTAGAACTAAGGAGACCGAACTGCGGTTTTTCGCTGTATAACGCGACGGGCTCGAATATGTCCGCCTCCAGAGGCGCTGTAAACAGTTGTGTACTCTGGTTGCTACGGTATATAAACAGATATTTATACGTATACCGTGGTCTGTACTAATCTGTGTGCATTAGAGGTTAGAATCCGTGTGAATGTCCGTGGTGCGAATACATTTGACAGACGCTCGATATTTTTCGTTAATTTGTTGTTGAATATTATATTGAATCTACACAAGTAATGTCTGTGCAATTACAAATTTTCGCAATGATCAATAGGAAAATGTATTCAAAATATTTCATGTTACGTGCTTCAACGTTAACAATACAACAAAGGAAAATATTTCGTTTAGGAAAATATTTCGTTTCATACATACATCAGTAATTTGAAATAATGCGGTTATTCGGACCGCTTTTTAAATCACACAATGCAACACAGCACTTTTGAACTATATTTATTTTTGTATATATTTTTGTTAAAGCCAAACGGCATGTAAGCACCCGCTTTGACAGCTTAATGATAAACGTCATATAAAACCATAGCATGGTTTTCTATGATAAACATTCACATATGGACCACAGAATACCCTACCCATACAGAAGCGACAGAGCGTGTCGGCACTTTTGATCTTGGGGAACATATTTTTTGATAGTTCTGCCAGTTATTAGTACACTGAGAGAAAAAGTAGTTTTTGTACACTAATCAAAATGTTCAATTAATAAGTGAATTGTAACCTAAAAAGTCTATCGTCTATATCAAGTTTTTTTTAGAATACACTTAGGCTTAATTATTTTAGGGAAAGGCGACAATAGAGTAATTAGGTACTTTCAGGTATTTTATTTATATAAATATTTTGCTTCATATTTAATAATTTCATAATATCATAATTAATTTAGGATTAATAAAGCAAATTAATATTACTACATGTAAAAGTAAAGAACAATTTGTAAATGTAAATTATGACATTTTTGAGGGTATTCTGTGTAAATATACATTTACCAAAAATATATAATCTATATGCTTCCACTGCTGGTTGTACTCGCCAATGGCACAGTCCCGGTATCCACAGGTATTTCTAAACTGTTGCTTGGACCTTAAAATTAAAAATAAATAAAGAATAATAGGTTACTAGTTTTCGATAATATTTTGAGCAGTATAAATGGCTAACGTCAATAATAATAGTAAATTAATAAACAATGAATAATAAATGAAAATTTAGTCTTGTTGGTCATTATTATTACTCAAAAGTTAAAATGAAAACTAAAAAAAATATTGCAATCTGAAGGACGAAATGCTACAATATTTTTTTTTTAGTTACAATGAAATATTTACCTGCTAAGCTTCCACTGCTACAAATTCTAAAATTAAAAATAAGAAACCAAATAAAGTTTTTGATGTAGACACAAAGATAAGCAAAAAAATTAAAAAATATGTATACGTAGGTACATATAATATGTCTATATCTCAAAAACCGAAGCATTCATAATTTTTGTTTTATGAAAACCAATTCTACTTAAAAATGTGTTTTAGAAAAGTATTTGTCGAAACCTAAATACCTATTGATATTAAATTAAAAATTCAAACATTTTGATACATAACGCATATCTACACAAGTAGGAAATTATTTTGTTTAAACGTATTCGCTACCTTGTACACATGTAGATGTTGGGACAAGTAAAAATTTTGTAGGGAAAGCTTGCTCAAATATTCGTTTACGAGTTGCACCTCTAGAAATATATTTCTCTTCGAAGTGTTCCTCGCACAAATGATAATTTGTATGTAATACGTCTGGATTTATATTACATAAATCATCCCTATTACACGCTTATGGGTAGGTATTCTGTGATGTGGACTGCTGACCGCTGCTCATCACGTGACTCGAGTACATTACTGTTTACAGCGCCTCCTGGAGGATGACAGATTTGATCCCTAGATACGAAACGAGTTCGGTCTCCTTAGTTCTAGTCTTCTTGGTAACACACAAAACAATAATCCAGATATTTTCTTGTTCTTGTAGGTACCAATATAGTTCGAGTAGGTAGTATATATAAGGTTAATTGCGCAGTACCGATATTTTTGGTCAGAATCAGATCATGCGCACTAAGAACTTGGAGACAACAGTGAAACAACTGATTACACTCGAACCCCTCTTATTTCACCTTCGCTTAATTCACTTCCTATGTTATTTCACCACGTTTCCCCCTATTAGGTCGCGAAACCGTCCCGGTTAAGTTGCCGCCTGTAAAAGTTCTAGAACTACGTTTGGAAATTGGATTCTCGCATGAATATGTACAATTTTTTATTGAAAAAAATGATTGTGTAAAACATTTATTGATTTAAAATAGGTTAGGTGTCTTTTAAAAATATTTAATCTTTAAAATATTCATTCAAGTGGAAAATTGAACTTTGTCACACACGACTTACATTGATCATACTTACATTGATTTTTCGTTCAGTTGGCTCATTTTTCGTTATAACAAGTGCTGTGGTATATCTCTAATATTTCTTTTTGCAGTTAAAAAGTTTGTTATGATCGCGACTTAAGAGAGGCCAAATTTCGCGACTTAAGCGAGGTAATGCACGAATTTGGCGACTTAAGAGGGGTTCGAATGTAAATATATAACCAACCACGGAAAATATATTGCGAGAATAGAGAGTTTCATAGGTCGTGAATATGTACGTCAGAGAATGCATAGACAATTATACTTTTTGTAGAATGTGTTCATGACAGTGTACCGTGGTGATCTGGGGAAGAAGAAGAAGAAGAAACCTATGAAAAAAAAAATTGTTTTTAACGTCAACACTCAACAGTGTCAACTGTCAACAACACACAAGTTAAGAAGACCGAATTTGAATTGCAATTTTTGTAAACAAATTAACATTGTAGCAAATCTGGATGAAAAAGCAGATATAATGATTGCTGCCTCAGATCCACAGGTATGATTCTTTTAACCATATTTTTTCATAATTTTTCATTCACCTTTTTATCTTAAAACTTCTATTTTAAGGAATATGTTCCAAGTGGCCGGCAGCAAGCATTGCGTCACCCCGGTCCACTGGAACATCCCATGAAAAGAACACCAGGTGAAGCGGATGACTTCTTGTTAAATAAACTTGAAAAAGTATCATTAGTTGATACAAAAGCGAAGTGAATGGTGGACACTGCGTAAGGCAGTTGTGGACTCTGGTTATCTACCTAACACAGAGTATGACAAATTTGAAATCAATAAATGTTATGCACCGTGTAGTAACAATAAATCACATTATAGTGATTTTCTAGACGATTCATTGAGTTTTAAAAGTAGTGCAGGAGGAAGCTCTTTTGGTAAATTTGGAAAGAGACTGTCCGATGCTAATTGTCTAAAATTCACTAGTAAGAGAGCTTCTATGGATAGTGGATCAAAAAAATGAGTCAAAGACTACTAATGAAGTTAATAAATCTCAATTTGGTGAGTTATGTTATAAAAATGTATTAAAATACAGTATAATTTGCTGTGTCTCTTATGATCAACCCTTCATTATGTTGTAACTGTATTAAAAAGTTTGGTTTCCAGATAAACTATGGAATTTGGTTCATTTATAATGACATCATTTATATTGACACATCGCTTATATTGACTTATTTCAAAATAAATTAAGCTGGTTATAGTGACGGACATCCGGTTTAGTCATTTGTTTTTACTTTCGGTCACTCCCGTCTTACCCCTCTCTTTCTTCTCTGACGACTGATGATATGTCGCATGTCCCTCGATTGTTTTTTTCTGCAATGATAAATATGTGTAATTGCATGCATCACTCAGCGATTTGCGCAAAAAATGCCGTCTCAACGTCGTAAAGCTTTCATATTTGAATATAAAGGTGCAATTATATGCAGACTCGAATATGGAGAATCAAATTCGTCACTTGTATATGAATCTGTTGATGGTCATTGGAAAACATTGGAAAATGTCGATCAAGATTTCAGTAATTAAAGAAAATAAAAAACCGACGAATATCAATTAATATAAGTGCAAGAGAGAAAAAAATTTTATACAGCAGTCCTGTACCTACTACTTTTTGTGTAACTTACAAACGTCAAAACAGATTTTGGCTCACACAATCAGATATGATGCTACAGATCTTGGAATATTTTAAAATACTTAAATACTTAAAGTACGCAAGGTTTAGCTTTGCTTAGTGTCTTGACACTAATAGTGCAGGAGGTATATGTTTTGGGTTGGACCTTTTTAATATGATCCCTAATTGTTATTGAAATGCGTCAGGAATACCATAAGAAATATAATTTTGATATGCACCAGTTGAAAAAGTTGTGGAAAATTTGTTATCAAACAAAAAACAAAATGTGAAAAACCCGTAAAACATCCTTTTCTTTTAGATAACTGGAGAACTATTGATTTTAGAGAAATGTCGAACAAAGAAAAACATTTTATTATTAAATTTTATGTAGGGTGTGATAGGTTAGAAATTAAAAAATGTGCTATTAAGTATTGTTGCAAAATAGCAATAATTGAAAAAATTATTTCCTGAATCTTTTTCTACCAATTAGATTATACATACGACCATCATATCATGCCTCAGAAAATTTATTGATGATAAAAAAATATACCAAATTTTATTCAAATCGGTCTAATAGTTTTTGCACAATAATTTGAAATCCCTTTGAGGAAAAAAAGCGATATTTCAAAACTTTATAGAGCCCTGAAAAAGCTTTAACATGTAAAAGAGCATTCAAGCTTCCAAACCTTTTATGAAAATTTAAAATCCGTTTATTAGGAGGACCTTGGGAATCTTTTATAGTTATCAACATTTTTTTGGCTTATAAAGAATTCAGCTAGCATTGCGAAATTTCGATGAAAAGAAATCCAAAAACATAGCTTGAAAGTACTTGGAAAGATGCTTTATTAAAAAAAAATTAGTTGATTGGTTCTCGAGATAACCATTTAAAATTTATGCTGTCGCACTTCTTCAATACAGAATTGCCGAGTTCAAAACAAAAAATATTAAAAGATTCCCTAGGCTCTCCTAGTGAACAAATTTTAAATTTTCAAAAAAAAGGTCAGAAAATTTAAATGCTCTTATACATAAAAAAAAACACGTTGCTCAAGGCTTTTTTTGATGGCTCTATAAAGTTTGGAAAAATTACATTTTTCTCCCACAAAGAGTTTGATTGCAAAATTATTATGCAAAAACTATCAGGCCGATTTGGATGAAATTTAGTGTGTTGTATTATCATATCAAAAGTTTTCTGAGCTACAATCATATGTATAAACTAATGTTGTTAGCATACAGGTCGTATGTATAATCAAAGGCAGCCGTCGGCAACTTGCGGCTCGCTAGCCTATTTTATGCGATCCGCAAGAGAGAATTAAAAATTTTGAGTTTTGTTTCTTTTTTAGAATATTTAATGATATTTTTTAGAATATTTAATGAACTATTATGATAAGTTTCATATTATCTACAATAAACATATTACAATTTTATATTAAAAAAAAGGTTGCCGACTCCTGATCTAAGTGATAAAAAAAGAACATGAAAATTTTTGTTTTTCTTCTATTATTGCCATTTTAGCATCAATACAACTAAATTTGGCAGAAACGGAACACACCACAGAGGCGTACGCATCATAAGTATAACGCACAAAAGTAACTAGCATAGTACCCTTTCGCATGTTTGCCATATTTTATTATGAAATTATATCACACTACTCAATGTATTACATATAACGGAGGTTGTACAACAGCTCCAGCTGTCACAGGACTTCTGCAATCAAATCAAAATGAGGTAATCCCAATCACATGCTAGCGAGTTACCTACATATGTGCTGCGTCGTCGTATGCCAACTTTAAATACGAGAATTTTTTAATTTCTAGCCTAACACACATTGTATAAAATTTAATAACAAAACTTTTTTCTCTCTTCAACTTTTCTCTACAATGAATAGTTCGCGAGTTATCTAGAAGGAAATGATAAAAAACAAGGATATTTTGGTGTTTTTATTTACATTTATAATGCATGAAATTATTTTCTTATGACTTATGATATTCCAGAGGCATTACAATAAAAATTAGACATCATAATATGGAAAGAGTCCAAACTACCTCATTTGAAAACAGATATTGGCTGGTCTATAATTGCTCAAACTGAATTGAATGCTGAACCCTCTACAATTCCACTGGTGTAATTTGAAGTTTTTGTATTTTCATAACAGAGTAGATACAAAGAAAATAATAAAAAAAATGTGTGCGCCAGCAGAGAATCTTGGAAACAGTTTGCAAAATATTTGCAAAATATTTTTTTCATAATCATCAAGTCAATACAGAGTAATTCGTTTTTGAGATTTTACAGTTATGGCCGTATCTTTAAGCAAAATAAAAATTTTGCAAATAGCACAAGAATAATATTTAATAATTAAAGTTTTTTTGCGAAAAAAAAATATTTTTTTAATGCCGACCAATACAATACAAGGTGCGGCACACATTTTTAAAATTTGTTTTTTGAAGTTTTTTTGATACTATAGCCTTCTACTTAGGTCTGATAATCGTCCCCTAAAATATAATGTGGACCCAGTACTTCCTTAAGAAAATACGAGAATTTCAATTTCCACCAGCCACTCTGTTTATAGCGTGAACGGTCACTCAGTGTGTCTACAGCAGCTGTTAGTAATAGACAAGTGTGCTCGGCGAATTGTACAGTGGAAAAAAATAGTAGAACAACGCGTTTGTTTAAAATTTTGTGCCACAAACGAAATTTCGTGTGCCGATTCATTGAGAATGTTAAAAAAGGCCTTTGGTGATTCCTGTATGTCCAGCCTCGCTCCGGTCGGCCATCGACCTCTACAACAGCTGATAACATCGATAAAATCAAAACATTAGTGCTAGAAAATCGCCACATGAGTGTTAGAGAGTTGGCCCAAGAGTGTGACATATCGATAATGTCAGCTTATGGTATTTTGAGTGATATTTTGGGTATGAAACGCGTCGCTGCGAGACTGGTTCTGAAAAAGCTAAATGTTCTTCAAAAAAGCATCGGAAGCAGGTTGCTCTTGACATGGTTTCCAGTGTCAGTGAACCGATAGTGAACCAAACTTCATGAAACGCATCATAACTGGAGACGAAACATGGGGCTACGAGTACGACATGCAAGCAAATCGTCAATCATCGGTGTTTGAATTGTCGGAGTTATGTAAACCCGAAGCGATGTACTGTAGCGACTTTTGAAATGGAACATAATCGACAACACAGAGGCCAGCAGTCTCACCTTGTGCAGTATCCTCGGCCACCGCCAGAGCTCCGTCCAGGACTGATGCACGATGCAAGGGATGCACTCTTCGTACCCTCTGGCCACCAGCAAGCACTTTATAAGCGAGAAGTAAGCGAAAAAGGGGCAAGCGAAAACGGACAAAATGGTTTTTAGCGAATGATCTAGATTCGAATTAAGTCTCTCTCCCTTGTGGTCGCGGCGACGCGCGCACCGCTACCTCCTATGTGCAGAGGCGCAACCGAATGTCCTCTGCATTCGCTCACTCGCGAAGACAAATTAAAAAAAAAGAAAATTTACTAATAACTAATTATTGCTAATATTTAACCTAATTAAAACTACCTACACCACCTAAATAAACATAAGTACGGAACAATCGAAATGCCGCTACCATAATGAGCCGAAACTGAAAAAACCGCGCTAAAGTCGGTTGAAAGTGAAGGTGATACTGACAGGTTTTTTTGATTATCGAAACGTACATTCCAAATTCCTTCTGGAAGGAGAGACGGTTAATAAGGATTATTATCTCGGCATTTTGAGGCGTTTGCTCGAAAGTATTCGTCGGAAACGGCCGGAATTGTGAAAGGAATATTATAACAATTTATGTGCTTTTTTTACAATTTCCGGGTACTTTTTGTACGTAGTAATACAATGTATAAATACACTGGTCTTACAATAATAATCTTAGGTAGCTTTAATCGGTAATCTTTAATCGATAATCTTTAAGGTATCTACTCACTTTCAGATCCAAAAACAGAAAATTCTACATTCCGTGCGAAATTGAATCCTGACTATTTAGAAGATGAGCTCTATGTTAAAGGTCACACGGTTATATGGTCTCGTGGACTGGTTAACAATACTGATGGTCTTGATAATGGTAGGAAGACTATTTGTTGTTACACTTCACCATTTCCTGTTCACCAGGCAATGTGGTGTACACTTTTCTGTGAACGACCAATATTTGATAGTAATTTAATAGATTTAGCAGAATCAGATTCTCCTAAAGGTAAACCTATGGAAGCTATTTGTATTTCCGATTCTCATAATATAAGGGTATTTACACCCAAAGGTGAAGACTATGCCATTGCCGTGCCATTTTCTATAAGTAAATTGTGGAATACAAAGTATGGTATATTTATAGAGAAAGAAGGTGAAGGTAAGAAGCAAAAAACCACATTTTATCAGTTGATTGTTGCATACGAATAATTGTTCACAGTATTAATTCATAATTAATTGTATAGTAAGAAATCTGATATTGTTATTGGTGTTTTATAAATATCATAACATTTGTTGATATAACTTTTTTCACAGGTTTGTTGAGGGATAAATTAGTTGAAACTCCAGCAACATTATTTTCTCTAGCCTTTCCATTAGATGACCTCTGTCCGGTGGCACTGTGCCAATTGAACAACATAAATATTTTGAATAATAGTAATTTTAAAGTGATTTTCACAAATAATGATCCCAGTTTGTGTATGGTGTACGATATGTCAACAAAACAACATAGTGTTTTTCGTATAAGGAAACTTAAACCAGATGAAAAAGATTTTGGCGATAAAGTACACAGTGCTTGTTATTCTACTGCAAGTATTTCAAATAAGGTAAGATTAAAATTTATGAAAAAAAAAATGTCGGGATAGATAAATAATTTTTGCTTTATTTCTAGTTAAAAAGCCGCCTCTCCATGTGGGACAATGTAGTAAACAGTAATAATTTAGTTACGCCTAGTCCAGTGCACAATAAACAACCCAGCGTAAGTAATATTGGACATATGCAGAATTCCAAATCTTATAGTTCAATGGCTGCTATGAGGTAAATGAAATGTTTATAATTGTTTATTTAATTAGTAATATCAAATATTACTAGTATATAAAATCAAAATATATTGTTTTCTTAGACATTCACATTTTTTAAAAATCATTCTTTTGTAGTCGCTGTCAATCTCCTGCAGTTTCCCCCCTATGAAAGTCCTTGGATGGCCAATAGCTCAAGAATAAATAATAGTCTTTTAAAACGAGATAAATCCAGTATGATTTCAAATAAGTCATACTTTGACTACTCCAAAACCATGTCTCATCTGAGATCATGTCCTTTAATTTGCTTGGAATATCTATGGACAGATAACTTCTCTGTAAAGTAAGTTTGTTGTACAGAACGAGATAGTTTGAGATGTAGATATACACCTTGTACTACATATTCGTTGTGGAAATTACTTACAGAAGAAATTCAGTAATTCTAAAACTATAAATAATATTTTACAAAAACGCTGAAACAGGCAATATCTCAAGAATTGTTAAAGATTGGTTTCTTGAACAAGCCTTTAAAAATCCAATCTAAAAATAACAAAAAAAGTTTCCATTCTATTAAAAAAATGGGTATGTTTGTCAAAAACTGGTGACGTCAGAGGCTGTGGTGCGCCCAGTAATTCGGTCTGGGGGGGGGGTTTGATTATAAATGCTTATCGCTTCATGAGGGGGGAGATACAACAAAAGCTACTACTTTTTTTATTTTTAGTAAAGACCTGGTCCAAGGGGGGGAGGGGGATTACTATACATGCTTATTGCAAGACGATGAGGGGTACAGCAAAAGCTACTACTTGTTTTATTTTTAGTGAAGACCTGACCCAAAGCGGGAAGTTGTAACCCAAACCCCCTCCTCCCTTAGACACACCACTGGTCAAAGGCACGTAGAATAAATCAATCACCACTAAAAAGTCCACCTGTGTCAGTGTTTTTGTGAAATATTTACAGTTTTAAAATTACTGAATTTATTCCATAAGTAGTTTCCACACTATACAAATGTATAGTGTGTTAAGAAATCTTAAGTTATCACTACTTGTTTTTTTTTCTACCGTATCTATATATCTATTTGAGAGTAATTCAAGATCCAGTTCCTCACAAAAGTAACTTCAATTGCTGACAAAAAAAGGTTGTACAAAATTAACTAGTAGTGAATAAGTGGTTAGCTTGACACATGTAAAATTAAACTACTTAATCATTATGCTTTATTCATATATAACTAAGTATGTGAAGAAAATTATATAAAATCTACAGCATCATGAGCAGTAAACATATTCATAATGAATTTTATTCTCGAAATGTGAAGAGATTTATCAAGGTAGATGCAGATATTACCATGTCATACACAAATAGGAGTGAACTGTCACTACTTCATTCCTTGGCTTCCCGGTGCGGGGGTTAGGTTCTCATAGAGTTAGAAAGGGTATACACGTAAAATCGCCAACAAATGCGTATTGGCCCACCACACAATCACTGACCCTGTTGCTGAGTGGGACGTGCTTGATAGGTGTGACAATTATATTTGGCTTATTCTATCCTTCAGTTAGACCTTACTTCCTTCCCTGTTTATTGCCTGGCCACTAATTTCATAATACATACTGTATGTCAGTTAATTCGGGGGTTACACTATTCCACTCATTTATCAGGTGCTGTTTATGTTAGAAAAGCTGTAGAGGCCTTTTAACTCAAACCATAAATGCTTAATGAGGTTTGTATCTGGCGACTGTGGAGGTGTTTTTTGTTCTTTTGGTATATTGTACAGAAGCCATTTAGTTCCGAGTGTTCCTGACAATTGAGCATTTTACTTCAATAAAATGCCCACTTTTACCAGATATAAATCTAGAGATTGATTGCCAGATTCACCTATGTAGTTATATATATACAGTTTGTGTAAAGTCGACATCGGCCAGTTGTGAAAAAGGACAAATGCTACACTTCTCGTTCTAACAACAAGCACAGGTGGTGATAGGGCTGGTCTTAATCCCTCACTACCTTCGATGCATCTGCTGTTGCTTCTTATCTGTCGTCTCAGTTCTGTTTGTCCTTTTTTATAACTGGCCGATCTTACACACATGATATATACATGTATAGATACAAACGTCATGTTAGTATTTATGGTACGAGTTATATTAAACACTCATTATATAACAATAATGAGCCTTTGGATGTAATCCCCAAATTGATCCAAAAGTTGTGCTTTAATACCGTAAACGTTATTGTTGAAGACTTTCTAACAAAATAATAGGTGTTCTTCATAAATTTATTTTCTTAAATATATTATATTCTTTATAGTGGCTGGATACTTTTGTGTTTACTGCTAGTGAAGGTGTAGCTTTTTTAAAAACTTCACATAGTTTATATTCAGTGTTAGTGCTGTAAAAGCATATCCAAAGTATGCTTTTCAAATTTTGTTGACAGTAATGTTTTGTTAATTAAAAGTTAGTTACACTTGTTTAGTTAAATATTTGAGAAACCTTGAGAAACTTTTCAAACAATTTTTAACTTTCGGTAAAAACTAGAACATATGAAAAAACTTCTAGCATACTTTATTAATCCATCTGACTAATGAAATACACAAAATTTAAACAAACCATTATATTCTGATCTTGAGAATTTATATATATTTTTTAAATAGAGAGGTTACTACTGCGGGTCCAGCTTCTAAAGTGTTTCTAGTAGATGATTTGGTAGGCCAGTGGTACCTATGTTACATGTTAACCTCCAGGTGTCAGTTGTCAATAGTCAAAATCGATTTTTCTAATCCTTCCAATATTACCTTTGGTTTGTCCACCAGTGTTGGTGCAAAAGATGCAGTGTCTATTTCGGTAAGTAAACAGTATTTATTAGTAAAGCATGATTGAACTGATTAATAATTTCTTTTCAGCATTTACATATGTTGGGAGTATTGGAACACAATGGAAATATCACCTTATATTCGGGACTTACAGTTGTGGGAAAATTGCATATTGGAGGAACTTTGACGCAACACACCCCCTCACCTTTTATTAGGCGTAACATGCATTCTCAGTTTTCTCCATTTCCAAGGTAGATGCTTAGGTAGAAATCCTTTTAAATTTAATTTGCCATTTAGGTGTGAAGGTGTTATATATATGTATTTACCAATTTGACATTATTTGACCCCTTGGCTTCATTTGCTAATGAAAATAATAAAGTGCCAAGATGCTAATGCCCACTTTCTGCCCTTGTGACATAATCAATAATCTTTAATTAATATCCACTGTACGAACTAAAAACATTATCATTAGGTTTGTGAACTTGAAATACTCACATTACTCTTTTTTAAAGAAATATCAAGAAGACCGAACCTCCAAGGTTTCACACGATCAGCAGCGGGTCGAATTTTGAAAGTCGCCAGTTAGCGCTGCTAGCATGTCCATGCCCGGCCCAGTAGCTTACTGCGCCGGTTTGCGTGTATTAGTTATATCCAAGAAGACTAGAATATATCTAGTCTTCTTTGTCACATACACATACTTTAACGGCGCAGTAGCCTACAAGCGCTAACTGGCGGCTTTCAGATTTCGACCCGTCACCAACAACGGAATTCGGTCTCCTTATATTCTAGTCTTCTTGAGAAATATACAGGATGACATTTACTATGAATGATAATGAGAATATTTTGGCAGAACTGCAAATAATATAGGTCTGGAAATTTGAACGTAGGTATATCTGGAGATGCTCTACTCATCTTTATGTAGAGGTTTGAATTGCATATTTTTTTCTTAAAATATGTTGGAAGTTTTTATTTTAGAGATGAAAGGACAACGGTCATTAAAGCGTCTTTAAATAAATGTGGTAAAAAATATAGTATGCCATTAGAGATAACAAAGTTGCTTGGTATTCACATCTGGGATCAGTGGCATGCCAAAGTCTTCTGCTCCCCCTCACAATTTTTTTTATGGGGCTCTCCATTCTGTGCGAATTAAACCATATTATGTAAGTACTTTTTTTATTGCTGACAACAAATATACAGGGTGTCCCAGAAAGCAAAGTCAACCCTAAAGGGAATTACAGACCAGATCAGATCATACCAAAAAAATGTTAATGAAAATGTTTTGGTTTTCGAGATACAGTCTCTTTTGTAAAATTGGTGAAAAACCGGTTCCCTAAGGCAAAATTTTTCCAACACGGCTTCAAATGAAGGCCATTTGTTTTTTTTATATTAAGCTGAATAACGCGCCATTTGAATAAACTATAACATTTTACAATAACAGTTACGGTATTTCCAAAAAAAAAGAAAAAAAAGGAAAACTGTTTAACCCATTAACGCTCACTAATATTTTTATTCGATTTCATCTGTTTTTTTGTAAAATTAACTTTTACGGTTGTTCGCGTTTGTATTCCCCTGTTCGTTCGTTTATTTCTTTCTAACTAAATTAAACCTACTCTTAGTAGACGACGCGCTCATTGTACTTTTAAATCAAATATTCGCGCTTAAAATTGACATACGGAAATAAAGGGCCCACCATTCCCCCTTCCTTCCGACCCAATATCCTTTCCTTTTGTTTCCGTTTGTAGCGAACAGTTACAAAGTCGCATCTCATCTCGGCACAACGCATAATTCGAGTAACTATTTCGCGTCTCGTTGCGGCGTATCACGCTAGTAAAACCTTTCAATAATCCACGGTGGTGTTCCCCCATCTCCTGGAGACAATTCGTCTTTTCGCCGCGACGCGACAAATTAACATTTTCGAGAATCAACAAGCGGTGTTTCCATATCTGCTGAAGACACCTAGAGACAGAAAATACGGCACCCAGGGTCATCCAGGACATCGCAAATCATACAGTCCGTAAGTAGATGCGTTAAATGTTTCGCCAACAAACATTCCTTGGTCCTTCATCGTCGGATTAATCCTGTTAAAACCACATTTCCTGTGGCCCGACCGTCGCATTTTTTAATATACGTACGTAATTCGTTAATTTTTTGAGGTTAGCGTGCTGTTTTCCCGCGGTCACATTTTTTACGGCGTCGTTTTCTAACCGGTTGTTTTGGTCACGTCGACCGATTTAATACCGCGTTAAGATACACATATTGTCGTTTTCTTTCGTATTTTAGTTGCTTATTGTCGTTTTGTATTTTGCCAATTTTCTCTGTTAAATCCGGATTTAGGAGAAAACATGGCTCAAAATAAACATATTCGGGAACAACGTGCTCTCCGTGAGAGTTTGTATTTACGATTAGAAGATATAGCTACCGTTGCGGCTTCCTTTCAAACAGAACCCGAAAATCATACCGTGCGTCGTATGCTTGAAGTAAGAAGCGAGTCTGTAAAAAACATTTATGATGATATTTTAAAAATTCACGGGGACATAGTCATGAAGGTTGCGACTTTACCGGATTCTAACCTGGATGAGGAACATGCTTTTTTGAAAAGAGTAGACGAGACTTATTTTACTATTCAATCCATAGTTCGCGAGTTGCCGGTTCAGTTTCGGTCCTCGGCCCAGTCGCCAGTTGCCGATAAAACTTCAATTGTCCAAACGTCGAAAACGCGTTTGCCAAAACTGAACTTACAAACATTTGATGGAAAATTAGAAAATTGGAGCGCATTCATTCAAGTCTTTAATAGAAGTATTCATGATAACAACACGTTAGCAAATGTCGAAAGGTTTGAGTATTTGTTGGGTTGTCTATCGGGTGAGCCTCTCAACCTAATTAAAACTATTGTGCTATCAGACGATAATTACCCCATTGCATACAAAACATTATTAGATAGATATGACAATAAAAGAGAGCTAGCAACTCATTATTGGGATCGTTTACGATCATTGCAGAAATTAAAAGATGAAACCCCTAGTGGTTTACGAAGTCTTATTTATAATTTTAATGAAAACTTATCAGCTTTGCGGGCATTAAAAATTGCAGATTCATTAGAGGATTTTATGTTGCTTAACATTCTTTTAGAAAAACTTGATTCTAAAACTCGTCGATACTTTGAAGCAGAAATTAGGAATTTGAAAGGTGAAATACCTGCATTCGATACATTAAATACCTTTGTAGAGAGTCAGTGTCATGTTCTTGCTGCAGAGCATTCGACCTCCCTTAAAAGCAATACTTATACTTCAAAAAACAATAATACATTTACATCGCGTCCAAAATTGGTATCGTCTCTGGTAGCTAATACTTCGGAACAAAAGTGTTTAGTTTGTGAAAAAGATCATATAATTTACCGGTGTCCCGTGTTGAAAGCCAAGTCTCCCGCAGATCGCTTCAAGGTAGTTAAAGAAAAGAGGCTCTGTATCAATTGTTTGAGGCCGCACCAAGTCAAGAATTGCTCTTCTACATCCACTTGTCGTACCTGTCATAAGAATCATCATACTTTGCTACACTTCGATAGGTTTTCGGGCAGCTCAGGAGCTATAAATGAAACCAGTGATAGTGGTAATACAGCACCAGCTGAAATAGTTGTGCCCACTGTCAATGCATGGGCTAGTTCACTTTCTCGTCAGGTAGCTCTGTTATCCACAGCCCTTGTTGACGTTCATGACTCGCAAGGACACCCGCACACCTTACGGGTTTTAATAGATAATGGTAGTGAGGCTAGTTTCATTACAGTAAAGGCTGCTCGTAATCTTAACTTGAAAAGACAGCATGACAAAATTCAAATACAAGGTATTGGTGCAAATTCTAGTATATTTTCATCGGGTTCAATCCATTGCAAGATAAGTCCTCATGGATCATGTCAACCCGCGATACATCTAGAAGCTCACATCATACCTCATGTTGCTTCGGTAATACCTTCTCAATCATTACAGTTTTATTCGTGGGATCATATTAATAATCTGAAATTAGCTGATCCAAATTTCTACATTTCTCGCCACGTTGATCTCTTGCTGGGTGCTGACGTTTATGCTCAACTTATTCGCCCGGGCCTTGTCCTTGCCCCTAGTCCTCGTTGCCCCTCAGCGTTCAATACCATTTTCGGATGGGTATTATCTGGCTCAGTTCAACCTGAACAAACTAATGAACGCGTCATCAATTCCTTTCATGTCAAAATCATGGAAGATTGCCCAGAGAATGACCTTGAGTCCACTATGAGACAATTTTGGCAGGTTGAAGAGGTCCCCATGATCTCGACTAGCCCAGACGATGAGCTATGTGAGAAATTGTACGTTGAAGGGTATAGCAAACTCCCATCTGGTCGATTCGTCGTTCCCTTGCCTTTTCGAGATTCTAAACCTGTTTTTCCTGAATCTAAAGATATTGCAATTCGACGTTTTTTCGCTTTGGAGCATCGTTTGAAAAAGGATCCTGTTCTTAAACAATCATATGTTGATTTCATGCGTGATTATCTGAATTCTGATCACATGGAATTAGCTGCCCCCATCGATGAACTCGATTCCTACTACATTCCTCATCATCCGGTACTGAGATCTGATTCTTCATCAACAAAATTGAGGGTAGTCTTTGACGCATCGGCCAAAGCCGCCAACAACCAATCATTGAATGATAATCTGCTCGTGGGATCAAAATTACAACAAGACATTGTCGAGATTTTGCTTAGATTTCGTTCGCACTCGGTCGTTTTTATAACTGACATCAAACAGATGTATCGACAAATCCAAGTTGCACCTCAATACTGGGATTATCAGCGTATCATTTGGCGATTCAATCCCGATGAACTCCTGACTGAATATAAGCTTAAAACTGTTACTTACGGTGTGTCTTCTGCACCTTTCTTAGCTTTGCGAACAATGCAACAGCTGGCTCTTGATGGACAGACTAAATATCCCGCAGCCTCAAAGGTCCTGCAAACTGATATCTACGTGGATGACATCATCACAGGTTGTGACTCATTAGCTGCAGCACAGAATCTACAATCTGAGCTTATTCAACTGTGTGAATCTGGAGGGTTTCCTTTACGAAAGTGGCCGAGTAACCATTCAGATCTATTAGAAACACTTCCGGCCGAACATTGTCAAGCCCCATTTTCTTTCGACTCAGTACCCACACTCACTCTTAAAGTTTTAGGCCTCCAGTGGTCCCCAATGACAGACACGTTCACGTTTAGACTAATGTCCTTCGACCGTCCATGTACAAAACGCGGAATTCTGTCAGAATTAGCACGTGTATATGATCCATTGGGATATCTCACTCCTGTCACCTTCTACATAAAGCACTTACTCCAACAGATATGGCATTCCAGCTGTGACTGGGACGATTCTCTGCCTGAACCTCTTACTCGTCAATGGTTAAAGTACAAATCAGAAATTTATTTTCTCTCAGACATCAGTGTGGATCGTCAATTAATTTTCGACCGGAACAGTCCATGTCAAATCCATGGATTTTGCGATGCATCACTGGCTGGATATGCAGCAACGGTTTTTGGTCGGTTTAAGCATGGGGAGTCTTACATAACCCGTTTAATTATATCCAAATCAAAGGTAGCACCTACAAGGTCAAATAAATTAACTATTCCTCGGTTAGAGTTGTGCGGAGCAGTGCTCTTGTCTAAATTACTACACATGGTTGTGCAAACATACTCTGGTGTTTTGAGTATATCAGATGTCGTTGCCTGGACTGATTCGTCTATCGTCTTGTCGTGGATCCATTCATCTCCCTCATCGTTGGAAAACATTCGTTATGAACCGAGTAGCCTATATACAAAAACGTGTGCCTTCTATTAACTGGCATCATGTCTCATCTATCGACAATCCAGCAGATTGTGCATCAAGAGGTATCCTTCCATCTCAACTCGTGAATCATCAGCTTTGGTGGTCCGGACCACCATGGTTATCGCTACCATTCGAACAGTGGCCTCAATCTGATAAATTAGCTTCCTCCCCTCCAGTCAAATACGGAATCACTTTGCGAAGAGGAAAAAAACTGTTAAAGTGTTTGTCGTTCAGATTGAACCATCTGTTCTCATGCAGTTATTACATAGGTTTTCTTCACTTCAAACGATATGTCATGTGCTGGCATATGTTGTTCGCTTCCATCATAATAGCAAAAACCCCCTTGACCATAAGGTGGGACCCATAAATAACGTTGAATACCATGACACTATTCTGAGGTTGGTGAAACTGGTTCAAGGTCAAGTATTTCAATCTGAAATTCACAAGTTAAAAACCAATCAACTCTGTTCAAGGCCTTTACGTAAGCTGAATCTGTTTCTTGATGACCAGGGCATCCTCCGAGTAGGTGGTCGTCTTCGACATTCCAAATTGTCATTTGAACATAAATTTCCCGCGTTGCTACCACAAAAACATCGTTTGACCAACCTCATCATTGAGGATGTGCATAAAAGGAATCTCCATCCTGGAGCAAAAACCCTTCATTATTTAATACTGCAGAATTTTTGGATTCTATCCGCTCATAGAGCTATAAGAAAATGTCTATCCAATTGCTATAGATGTTTTCGAGCTAAACCTCAAGCGTTACAGCCACCAATGGGTGATCTACCCCCATGTCGTTTACAAGCACTAAGAGCTTTTCAAATAGTTGGTGTTGACTTCGCAGGCCCTTTCACTATAACAATGAATCGTGTTTGAGGTGCTAAAACTCTCAAGGCATATCTCTGCCTATTCGTCTGTTTATCCACTCGTGCTGTTCACTTAGAAATAGTCTCCGACTTATCAACTGACGCATTCCTAGCAGCATTTCGCCGCTTCATTGCTCGACGTGGATGCTGCTCTGAAATTCATTCTGACTGTGGCACTAATTTCGTAGGCGCTTCTCGACAATTACTGAACTTTGCTCAAAGTGCGGCCTCTATTGAACATATTCAATGGAAATTTAATCCTCCTTCTGCCGCTCATTTTGGAGGGATCTGGGAAGCAGGGGTTAAATCCGTAAAGACCCATTTGACTCGCGTTATTGGAGATCAGATCTTGACTTTTGAAGAATTGTATACGGTTTTCGTGCAGATCGAAGCATTGCTAAATTCGCGTCCGTTGACTCCCACAAGTTCTGATCCGAACGATTTGAATGTTTTGACGCCGGGACACTTTCTGACTCTAACTCCACTAACTTCATTCCACGAACCTGATTTAACTAACATCAAATTAAACCGGCTCACACGATGGCAATTGATCCGGCAAATGCACCAACATTTCTGGAAACGTTGGAATCTCGAATTCCTACATACGTTACAACAAAGGTCTAAATGGACCGACCCTTCGACTCCTATTAAAGTAGGTTCTGTTGTCTTGATTAAAGACGATTCATCTCCCCCGTTACACTGGCGCGTGGGTCGGGTCTTCGAAACTCACCCAGGCTCAGATAATGTAGTACGAGTCGTTACTTTGAAAACCGCGTTAGGAACTCTTAAGAGACCCGTGGTTAAACTATGTCCTCTCCCCTATTCTCTTTAAACTTAAAATACTTCGTATTTTAGGCGGGGGTATGTTCGCGTTTGTATTCCCCTGTTCGTTCGTTTATTTCTTTCTAACTAAATTAAACCTACTCTTAGTAGACGACGCGCTCATTGTACTTTTAAATCAAATATTCGCGCTTAAAATTGACATACGGAAATAAAGGGCCCACCATTCCCCCTTCCTTCCGACCCAATATCCTTTCCTTTTGTTTCCGTTTGTAGCGAACAGTTACAAAGTCGCATCTCATCTCGGCACAACGCATAATTCGAGTAACTATTTCGCGTCTCGTTGCGGCGTATCACGCTAGTAAAACCTTTCAATAATCCACGGTGGTGTTCCCCCATCTCCTGGAGACAATTCGTCTTTTCGCCGCGACGCGACAAATTAACATTTTCGAGAATCAACAAGCGGTGTTTCCATATCTGCTGAAGACACCTAGAGACAGAAAATACGGCACCCAGGGTCATCCAGGACATCGCAAATCATACAGTCCGTAAGTAGATGCGTTAAATGTTTCGCCAACAAACAACGGTTCACAAAATAAATGTGAAAAATTAAAAAAAAATTATTGGTTGCAAATAAAAGAATAAATGACTGGGTCGATAATGACCCATTGATCCTGTATAGTGGTAACAATACATGAAAATATGGAATACACTTTTTTTCCATTTTTAAAAGGTTTATTACATAAACACAACAAAATGTAACATTTTAATTGTGGTATGCAAGAAAACATATATTATGCGATGGAACTTCACAAGAAGTGCCAACCAAAAATCTTCTGCATCCCAAGTTTGTAATTATAATGTCTTTGGCAGTCGTCCGTTCTGCCGTTGGATATTGTCTGCTTGTCATATAACCACTTTTGAGAGCTGCAGTTTCATATTTAGCCAGAAGTGCTTTTACCACTTTCGTCTAAAAGCTAAATTGTCAAGAGGTATTGAAACATTTTCGAACAATATGTCATGATATTGTTCATGGCAACAAAAATAGCCATAGTATTGGGCATATACCATTTCTTCTCATACATAAAAATTCGGTAGGTGGAAATGTTGTTATCCATTTGGTACACTCCACCCATATTTCTATTATATGCAGCAACAACATCGGATTGTGGTATGTTAACTTTTCTTTTTCGCTTTACAGAATATCGCAACGTTTTTTGAACAGGCTGTGCTCCAAGCTGATTGGTATTATCCCATCAGCAATTACACAATAGTGTAATATCACACAATAGTGTAATATTACACAATATTACACTATTGTGTAATATTACTGTTGTCTTTCTAACGAACGGCAACCAGATTATTACTTGTATCAATTCTAGTATTGTAAGCTCTTAGATTTTTTTCTTACTTATCATCGGACAACTCGCAGATCTCCGTCCGATTTGTTAAGTTTAGCCGACGTGAAGAAATTATCAAAAAATAGGGAAAAGTGAATATCATTACATTCTCTTTGAATTTCTGTAAAATGTATGATAATACAGATTCAGATAATAAAATAGATTCGTCCAGGCCCTGTTCATTATTTTTATTTTTATTCGATTCGGTTCATACGATTTATGTACAAGTACGTGCGTGCAATGCCCATGAGTTGTTATGTGCTTAGTGAGTCGTTAGTGACTCTTTCAACATTTTTTGTCAGTTATGAACATATAGGACATATATTTTTTTGACAAAATTGTAACAAGTAAAATATTTAGTTTTACCATAAAATTATTTTTAATTTTAGTTTTTAAACTTCCAGAAATAAAATGCTATGCAATAGTTAAATATATTCACCCAACGCGAAAAAAAAATTAAAAACAAACAACAATTTAAAAAAATACATACTCAAGTTTATTTATGTTTTCAGATATGTTAAAAAATAAAGGTGGGTACATATACAGTAAGAGGCACCCTAATGCATACATAGCCGAATGAAGGGCAATTCATAATTTAACTTCTTTGTTGAGTAGATGTAAACATGAGGTGAGAACCAATCGCGATCCAATCGCTAGCGCAGGCGTATGAAAGGCATCCGGTTTGTCGGTAGGGCTGTTTGAGTTAAAATTTGAAATACCATTTTATTCTGGTCTAGTGCCTGATTAGAAAAGTGCGTATCATCAATCAATATTGTCATTTGCCAATGATTTTATGTATGTGTGTAAGCTAAAACACATACGCCAGTACATCTCCTTGAACAACTATTTGCATACTAATATAAAATATAAATTAACCAAACAACAACAAATGTCTAGTCCCCGAGCGCTGGCGCAGTTTGAATTTGACTGCGCAGATGCAGTTCTGTCTGCGATTCACCGAAATTTTGTACGCCGAAGCCGAACCATTGGACCGTTCGTTCTGCCTTGTTTCGCTGTTGTCATATCAACATAATATTCCTATTAGATATTTTAAAATTGTTTCACAGCTGTTTAAAGTAATATTAACTGTTTAAAATTATTTCACAGTAGTTGGGTTGAAAAAAGATAACAGTAAACTTTATTATACGATACGAAACGCAGTCTGAAAATTTAATTGGCTTGTATTAATTGATCGTACATTCGTACATCAATGAATTTTGTAAATATAGGGTTTTTATAAAGACTTATTATGCAGAGTTAAGAGTTACTGTTAGTTATGGTGACGTTGCTCTTTAGATTTCCACTAAGACCCACCTCTTAGCATTATGTACAACCAAGCCCCCCGGCCCAAGTAAATTCGCCCAACTATGACATAAAAATGTATCATTTAATATGTATTTAATATCCACCTATGTACGCATTAGGGTGCCGCTTACTGTATACATTGAGAATACATTTTTAGTACAAGTACTTAAAAAAATAATATAACCTAGAAAATTGTAGAAAAAAGTATGTGGTATTATCATCGTCCAACTTTGACAATTTACCCTTAATAAAAAAATGTACTACATGGTATGTTGAGCACAATTGTCTTTAAAAGTGGGCGCATTTAATGCAGATTCCAAAAGTAGTAATTTAGTTTAAAAAAAAAAACACTGTTATTGTTCAACCACAGCGAGTCACCAATTTTGAGGTAATTTCGACGGAATGTCACATAAATAATTTTCATCTTCATACAGCAACTTTTCAAAACACTTTTAGGTATTGCTCATCAAGACCACTAAACAGATAATACTATATATCTTGATTCGTGACGAATAGTTTTTGTTACATATTTTTCCAAAATATTTCCAAGAAAAAGGAAATAGTAAAAGGGAATACTTGGGTTTTGTGGTACTTATCTTAAATGAGTAAGTGGTTGGACTCTACAATTCAAGGGTTACGAGAATGATATTAGAAATATGAAGGGGCACCCTGGACTGTTAGGGCCCTCTGGGCCCGTTTGGCATGCCACTCTGGTATATCTGGTAGCAGTAGCGGCTGGTGAAATTTGAAATTCTCCTATTTTCGTCATCACATATCATATTTTAGAGGGTGGTTATTAGCTATAAATAACAAAATCTTGAAAAGAAACGGCTTGTAAAATATTTTTTACAATTACCAAGTAAATACAGTCTTTTTATACTTTTGATTTTCTTGAAATTTTGAGATCTGTAAAAGTTATGGTAATTGAACTTTTATTTCATCCTAACAGTTTATTTTTCAGATTTTACGATAGCTGTAGGTATTTTTAAGCAAAATTAAAATTTTGCAAAAAGTACAAGAATAAAATTATATCCACATAAAAAAATATTTCCTAAATATTTTGTAAACCTTTTGCAAGACATTTTTTGAAAAATTTTGATTTATGTTTTTGCTATTATAGCCTTCTATTTAGGTATAGCAATAGCTCCCTAAAATCTGGTGTTGGTCTCTGGGCATGGGCCTCTACGAAAATATGAGAATTTCAAATTTCACTAGCCACGAACCAACTGCTGGAAGTGATATAAAGTTGCAATTATTTTAGTTAAGTAAACCCTGAAAATACCAAGATATAGTTTCTGGTTCAAAATCTCAGACGTCAGCTTTTTATAAATCAAGATAAAAAAATATTTTACCATTGAGAAATTTATCATTCAGTGACTTGATAGAAATGTAATATGAAATTAAATTCTAAAGGAGTTTTCTGGATTGGAACCTGAGGGTTTTGAGTTATAAATCATGTATATTACTGACCATGTAAATAGTATTTTAGTTAATATTTAATTCAAGTAATATGGTAAACTACCGATTTTGTGAATAGTAGAATACCACTAGTTGTATTTCTAATCCTACAATTTTCTAATTGTAATTAATGTTTTAAAACTTTTTATATTAAAATAACAAGTTCAAATCATAGTATAATTTAAAGTATACAGTAAGCGCACCTATGCGTACATGCGGAGGGAGGGGCAATTGTTAATTTTTCCCCTTTTTTTTTTTTTTTTTGGTGAAAAAATTGGGGGGGCACCCCCATTCCCCCCCCCTCTGGGGGGGCGGTTGGGGGGCCCCCCTTTTTTTTTTGGGGGTTTTTTTTTTTTTTTTTTTTTTCCTTTTTTTTTTTTTTTTTTTTTTTTTTTTTTTTTTTTTTTTTTTTGTGTAACACTCAATTTGACCAGGGGACTGGCAAACGAAGTCAGTAAGTCCAAAACTTGATAATTTAACATCATTGTCTCAGTATGTAAGAATGAACATGAGGTGAGAAGCATAGTTTAGTATTAATATCCACCTATTACGCAGGCGCCGCCCAACCGGATATATATAGTCCTTCATTTTTAATGAAAATGGTAATATGAAAGGCATCCGGTATTTGCTGTGTATGTATTTTGTTTCATCTCAAAATTGTCGGTTAAAAAAACCTCCTAAAACCTCAGTTAAACAAACCTAACAAAATCGTATGTATGAGTGTATTTGATGCAAAGCACAATAATAGTCTAATGTATCGTTGCCGGTGTTACGGCCAGCAGCGTTGTCTGCTGTTCAATATTTTCTTAAGTATAGTAATATACATAAAGTTGTTTTAATTTATAATTATTTTTTTCAAGCAATTTTAAACGCTTTATTTTAATGCTAACTAATACATTTATATCTATGTATTTTTTTTTTTAATATTTCCAAACTAGCTTTCTAAGAACGTCACGAACTAACAGTTTACTGAAGTATGAAGTATACTTGTATAGTGAGCTTAGCAATTTTAGAAAATATATCTGACAACCTTGCTTTTTTTCTACCTATTTTCAATTTAGAATGGAAATTGTATACACATATATATTTTTTTTACATAGGAGAAGCAGTTTCTTGCCCCATCTTAAACAAACGGATCCTAATTTTGATGATCATTTGCTTTCTCCGGTCCTTCCTGCCATGTCTAGTGTAGTTTCAAGGAATCCTAATGTACTTCATTTAAGTTTTCCAGATTGTAAGTATATAGTATTAACATTGTCTATTTATGATAATTTGAATTTATTTTGATATTTTAGATGAGTCCCAAAAAGCTACACTTAATGGATTAATTGATGCTATAGAGAACCGTCTTACTCTGCAATACTCAGATGGTACATTTTACAGGATAACGTTTCCTAGTCTAGCTTACTCTTCACTGGTGGAGAACTGTCTGGTGTGCCTAAGACAGGTTTTGCGAAAAGAGGTCGCTATTATGTTGTTGTGCAGATGGTATGCCACAAGAAACGTACTTGGAGCTCATGATTTAACTCTTGATCAGGAGTGGGACATGTTCACTTGCCTTCTCTTAGGTAGGAGTTTTACTGGGCTTAAGGAACTCTTGTAAATATTTTTTTTTGTTTTTAAGAACTGTTAGGTTATGAAGAGGAACAGTCAAACTGAAATATCAAAAGATATTCCTGCAACACCTTCTAGTGCTACCAAACGCCAAAAACAATTTTCCATTGGATCAGATGATGACTGGAATTACATACTTAACTCTGAACATAGAGTGATCAATGAAAATTTAAGTTGTATGATAAAATTAGATAATAATTCACAGATCATTAATGTAGAAGAAAAACAGAACATTGCTGTTAATCTTAAGAGTGTTCTATTTCCTTATATCAGACTCATACATTATTCCCTTCACTTACTCTATGAAGATTTGAAATTAAATACATTACGATCTGAGGATCTTTTGCCATTAATGAAATTTCTGAACAAGCTTTCGGCAGACCTGAATTTGATTCATTATAACTTGCACTACTGGAAAGATTTTCCACAATATGGTACTTTTAGTCGGGGTTCAAGTATATCGCAAACTGATTTGAAAAATGTGATCCTTTGGCCATCAATATCCGACAAACCTGTTGATGTAATGCAGCACATCTACTGTCTACTGCAAGGCTCCACAATACCACCATACAATTATTTAGCTAATGTCAATGAAAGGTCAAGAGATATTATTCAGGTAAAACTGAATATATTTATGTTTTATACCATGTGTTTCATCCAAGCTGTATTTTAGCTATGTGGCGTTTTATCTGAGGCAAATCGTTCTACACAATTTGAGATACCACTAGACAGTTTTGTCAAAGAATTGAACAACTGTAATACTCAAGCACATCATAAAACCATAATTATAGATGGTTCTGCTATAGAACAAGTGGTTTTGTTGATGGTAGAAATGAAAATAACCACAAGATATTTGGACACACTACCTGTTGGTATCTATTTTTTGTTTTATAATGCATTGTGGAAGTGTAGAGAAAATCCTCCTTCTGATTGGCCAGCTGATGCTTATTATTTGTTGTGGAGAGAGGATCTTGCCGCCCAAGCTCTGAAAATGGAAAAGGTAAACTAAATCGAAAAACAGTTTATACTTGTATGCTATTTGATTATTTTTTTAGGAGAAGCAGGAGTCATCTCAAGAACTTCTGGGTATGTACAGCAGTACACAGTTACAGGATGTGATGCCTGGAATCAAGGCAGATTCTGAACAGATAGATGGAATGGAAGACATAGAAAATTCATTGACAAAATTGAGGTTCAATAAAGATGTGCGGGTTAATGAGGCAAGAAAAATGCTTCAGAGCTCCAAACCTGTGCCTATTGTCCTCACGCAGAGGCCTGATGTGTCTGACCACGATTTCATTGAGGAACAAGAGAAGCATTTATATGGGATATGCATCAGGACTATGGCATTACCTGTGGGTCGGTAAGTTTCACTCTTTTGGAATATATGTAAATAAGAAATATACCAGAGTCATTTAAATATAAACTGGATTTTTTTTGTCAAAGTCAGTAGTGGTGTTGGAAGTCTCGGCCGCTTTTCCATGAATTATCTCTGGGTCCCCACTCATCTCTCAGATACCCACGGCCCATCTCAATTTAATTAATTTAATGCTACAACTATGAGCGAGCAAGAACAATCTTTTGGTGCACAACGAATGATTATCAAGTTTTTGACGAAAGAAGGAGTGAGACCTTTGAAATTTTTAACTTGTTTGTAGGCACAATTTGGGGATCTCTCTAATACCTGTGGGTATGACACATGGAAAAACCTTTCTGAGGAATGAGAAAACATGGAAAATCAATGCCGCAATCAGCGATTTCGAACTTCTATCATAGAGGAAGAAATTCGTGCAGTGAGAGCTATTGGCACAGACTTGTAACTCAAACTTACTGAAGAAGTGATTTCATCAATGGTGATGCGCCGGTCATTTCCAATGGCTCTCTCACGGCACAGATGGTTTCTTCTGTGATGGAAGTTCGAGAACGCCAATAATGACACTGCTTTTCCACTCTTTTCCATCCCTCAGAAAAAAAATAATGGATCACTTTCATCTAAGGGATTTAAAGAGAGATTTTCCATCCTCAAAATGTCAGTTAAAAGTTGCAAAGCTCTCATTTCATATCTTGCCAAAGACATTACAATTATCTATTGCGCACTGGAACACGTGACATCTTGCTCACCCATAGTTGTAACCAAGAAGACTAGCTGCTGTATAACGCGACAGGCTCGAATATATCCGCCTCCAGAGGCGCTGTAAGCAGTTGTGTATCACGGTATACAAATAGATATCTATACGTATACCGTGGTTCTGTACTAATCTGTGTGCGTTAGAGGTTAGAGGCCGTGTGAATGTCATGGTGCGAATACATGTGGCAGACGCTCGATATTTTTCATTAATTTGTTGTTATCTTTGCAATTACAAATTTTCGTAATTATCATTATGAAAATGTACTCAAAATACTTCATGTTATGTGCTTCAACGAAAACAACACAACAAAGGAAAATATTTAATTTCATACATATATCAGTAATTTGAAATAATGTCAGGTTATTCTGACGCTTTGGAACGCTTCTTTATCAAACAATGCAACACAGCACTTTCGAACCATATTTATTTAACATTCGAGTTGTATTTTTATTAAAGCCAAACGGCATGTAAGCATACTGTGACATATGTAAAGTGTCATTAGTGACAGCTGACGGTTATTAAGTTTTATAGTTTACATACATAAAGGTCCTTTTAGACGGTCATTTCAGTCGTCAGTTCAGTTTCAGTTTCCGTCGAACGGTCAGTTTTTCCTACGTGTAAAAAGTAAAAACTGAAAGGAGAACGGAAACGGAGACTGAGAACTGACGGGATGGATAGACCTATTTGTTTAATTTCAGTTCTCAGAATTCCAATGTGTAAACAAGGGCGTCATGCCTCTATCCGTTCACTCACGTCAGTTTTCTTGAAAGAGCCACAGAGCCACTTGTCAACACCGCAGCCATCATAACAATCTTTTTTGCCGCTACTGTCGCTACTATCGGCGCCGGGGCATTTTTCAACTTCGCAGACATCCCAAGCCCTTTTAACCACTCTGCAACCAATGCGAGGCCAATTTCCCACGAATATATCACCTCCTGAGATACAAGGAAACCATGCATCTATTGCAGACTATTTTTCTCAATTTGCTGACAAATAATGTGCTTACTTTTACAAAAATCTGATTTGATAAAAAGTATTTGTTTTTCTCATTATCTCCAAATAAAAATTTTAGGCCTATTACTTACCTTTATATAATCCTTGAGTACCACAATAATGGCATTACAAGTTTCAGGTATTATTTTACTTAGGCTTGGAGTTGATATCACTGTATGAAACCTAAGACTTTGGTAAATGCTTCCACTTGCCAAAAATCTCAATGTCGCACTTAGCCTTTCATGAGAAGTAAATAGCCTCCCTCATATTGGTATCCTGCTTTTGTATAACAGGTGTCACAAGGCGTAATAACAGGATACGAATCCTCATTCATACATAAATAATTCAACCAATCACATGGTTCTAAGCGAAGTTCCTTCATTAAATTTAAATGCGACAATGAATTTCTTTTCAGAAGCCAAGCTTTACTCCATTGCCTTCTTTTCTTCCGCTCTTTCTTCAGAACCAAAACTAAAGCTGTTGCAATGAGACAGTCTTCATCCATGAGTTATTGTGTAATACCACAAATATACACTTTTAAACCAGAGTGAACAATATATTATATGTTGAACACTTTTAATTGATGAAGTTTTGCGTGCAACTCAAATTTTCGCAACTACACTCTACAGAGAACTGAAACAACTGGGAATAGGGTGAGAATTGAACGGATCGTTTAAAAGCACCTCGCACTTCTGAACTGAAATGAAACGGGAACGGAAACTGAAACTGAAATGACCGTCTAAAAGGCCCTTAAGGCCGCTTTACAGTTCGCAATTTGTATTGCCGGCAATTTTTATTGCGCACACGAGTATTTATGTTTACTTGTTAAGAAATTGTCTAAACAGACATAAATATGCGTGCACGCAATAAAAATTGCTGCAATTTTTCTTGCCGACAATAAAAATTGCAAACTGTAAAGCGGCCTTTAGTCTATTTAGTTTATACACTAGCTGTTAGTACAGAATTGCATGGAATGACAATGACCTCACATGATGAATATCACGTGAGGTCGAGTACACCACTTCTTACAGCGCCTTCTGGAGGCGGACAGATATGAGCCCATGATACCGAATGAGTTCGGTCTCCTTAGTTCTAGTCTCCTTGGTTGTAATATTAACCGAGTCAAATTGAGATGAGTGGTGGGTGTCTGAGAGATGAGTGTGTACCCAGCGGAAATTAGTGGAAAAGCGGCCAGGCCTCTACAATTACAATTACGTATGGGGTAGAAGCGAGCCCTGTGCACTGGGCACAATAAGCATCAGCTTAAGCTGATGGTTATTGTGCCCCCACAGACTAGTCATTTCATTAGTCTTGTTTCCTTAAATTTAATTATAGTTTAATTTTAAGGACAGTTTCTAGTGGAGCGTCTGTTACCTCTTTTGGTTCAGTTCTAAGATTTCCGACAACCACTATTGACTTTGATAAAATAAATACCAGTTATATTTGAATGACCTTAGTAACAAATATCATGCACCATCAGCATGATACAGGACAGAAATAATTTTATACATCCAATTCTAATACAGACAATACGTGTTCTTGAGAAAGGTTGTTGTATATAAGTTGCTTTTCCAGCAGACTGAAAGCGTTGTTGAAATTTATATGTCTGTATTTGACTAAATTAACTGTTTTTAGCAGTAAGTAATTCAAATACTATTTTGTAATTCGCTTTTGTAGACATGTAAATACCTGAATATGTTCCTGGTACCCAAATAATAAAAAAAAAATCGCATATTTCTTTAATTAAATTAGAGGAACTTTTTTTATCCACCATCATCTGCTGTTTTTTCTTTGCCAGTTACTACACCACATATAATTTAACATGCTTCTACTACCAAGCACTGCATTTTTGTGACTGACAGCAAATATTAAATTTGCAGTGTATACCTTTCCCAAGAAAATAGAGTGACTTTAGTCGTGAAATTACCAGACTGTTACGATTACACATGTCAATGTGGCTTAATTGAATTTAAAACATTTCATTTGAAAATGTATATTAATTTGACCAATTTATGGAGTATATATTATGAATTAATGTAATATAATCTAGTAAATTTAAGATAATTATTTTGATTAGGGGTATGTTTACTTTACGAACTGCTACGCCTGTCATTACTGAACCCTCTTCCTGCGCCCCCCCCTCTGCCTCACGGGCAAGGCACCACCTAGAGGTACGACCGTGGACTTAAATCATATTGATACACCTGCAAACATGAGCTTATGGCCCCTTTTTCATAACGGAGTAGCAAATGGTTTACGTATCACTCCTGACGCACATAACATCGACAATACTTGGATCATTTTCAACAAGACAAAGAACGGCTCTGATCCTCAAATGGAACATGCAGGGTTCCTGTTAGCTTTGGGTCTAAATGGACATCTTAAAAATTTAGCCTTGAATAGTACATTTAACTACCTAGAAAAATTGCATGAAATGACCAGCGTTGGAATATTATTAGGTATGTATTCTACAAAGATGCAAAATATTTAATCAGGCTGGAGTAGATTGCAAAATATAATTAAATTATAACATCTAAATTTCATCTATTATTCATATAGTCAAAAGAACCCCACACAAATCTTATGGAAATTGAATTTTGGTCAAATTGGCTGAAATTTTGGAAAAAGTAGTTCGAGTTATGCTGAAAAATAGTTCTCATGGGCACAGACTTCCCGAGTCAAGCGAGAATAAGGAAAGCGAGACGGTTTTTTTGTCAGACAACTAAAACTAAAATATTATCGTTTTAAAACTAATAAAAAGTTATTTTGATAAAATGTTTGTTTATTCTGTAAAAAAATCGTTTTCTTTGTCCTAATAAATCCTTTTAAGCCCAAAAACTTACAAAGGGTCAATAAAAAATAAGTTAAAAATGACCAATTACTTGCATCCAATTTTCACGTACAAAAGCACTTTACAAGCAGAGGAAATCAATTTTTCCGATTTAAACTGTTTTTCTGCTAATCTTTGTCTGCAAAAACTAGCAGAATTTTCAAAATTATAAGCAACTTATCTTAATTAATTATAATAATAATTATTAAAACACTAAATTAAATAAATTCCATTGAAAAAATTCACATAACTAAGTTTTAGTTGAATTTTAATGAATAAACGATAAAAATAATACTTTTTTTAAAACCCATTTCTACTTTTTTATTTTAAAGATTTTTTCAGTTATGAATGAACTTATTTGACTAGAGATATTAGTTGTTTGCAGAAAAAGACAATATTTTATTCTAAATAAATGCCATTTTTATTATCTTAATAATGATTTAAAATAGTAGAATGTTTATAAAAACAAAAAAAAAACAGTGGATTTTTTAACTTTTTTTTCTTGATTGATTTTTTTTATCTTGATAAGGTTTTGGGCTTAACAGGATTTATTAGGACAAAGAAAAAGATTTTTTTACAGAATTAACTTAGAATTTTATCAAAATAACTTTTTTAATAGTTTTAAAACGATAATACACTCGAATCTCTCTTAATTCACCAAATTCTTGCATCATCGCCTCGCTTAAGTCGCGAAATTTAGCTCGTTTAAGTCGCGATCATAACGTCAACTTTTTCGTGTTTTAGCTGCAAACAGAAATATTTAGAGATATACCACAGCACTTGTTATAACGAAAAACGAACCAACTGAATGAAAAAAAATCAACGTAAGTATACCCAGTCGTGCATGACAAAGATCAATTTTCCACTTGAATGAATATTTTAAAGGTTAAATATTTTTAAAAGACGCCTAACCTATTTTAAATCAATAAATGTATTACACAATCATTTTTTTCAATAAAAATTGTACATATTCGTGCGAGAATCCAATTTCCAAACGTAGTTCTAAAACTTTTACAGGCGGCGACTTAAGCGGGACGGTTTCGTGACATAATAGGGGGGAATCGTGGTGAAATAAGAGAGGATGTGAGTTAAGCGAATGTGAATTAAGAGGGGTTCGAGTGTATCAAAATTATCCGGAATTTAACATTTGAAAGACGCGCATAAAAGATATCGCCACAATTTGTTTTCTGTAATTTGGTACCACTGTACCAAGTTACCACGTAGAGTTTGAGCGCGATCTGTGACTTAAAAATTAGTTGAACGAAGGGTTTGATTTAAATTTTGTGTTTCAAACGAAATTTAGTGTGCCGAATTGCTGAAAATGTTGCAGAAGACCAGCAAATTTTGCACCATCGCACAAAACCATCGTTGTGCAAGAGTTTTTGGCTAAACATTCCACGAATGTCATCAACCAAGCCCCGTACTCCCCTGATATGGCTCCGTACGACTTTTTTCTCTTCCCGAAGCTAAAAATTGCCTTAAAAAAAGCATTTTGAGTCAATTGAGACCATAAAAGAAAATTCGTTGAAGAAACTGAAGGCCATACCATAATCAGCCTAAGAAAAATGTATGTAGAATTGGATCAAGTGCTGGCATAATCGTATTGCACTTAAAGGGGCCTACTTTGAGGGCGACAAAATATATTTTGATAAATTAATTTTTGGGTTTTATTTAACAATTCCAAGTACTTTTTACACAGAATATAATTCATTAAAAAAAATATTTAAATAAACTATCGGCATGGTTGGAGGTAAATAGAGGTAGTCAAGGTCAGTCTAGTTGCAGTTAAGATGCGAATCCACAATGAGAAAATCTCATGAGATTTTGTTTTATGACATAATAATCTCAGTAAAAATCTATTATCGTTGTGGAAATAGGGCTGAAATATGTGATATATGAGAAAAAATGCAGTAAAATAATGTATCATGAGAGTTTAATTTCTTGAACAAATTTGAACATGTAAACATGATATATTATACCTCTCGCATGTAACATTTATTTCACTTGCTGCATGTGAGTATTGCCGTTGTCTCTGAAATAAAAACAAGTATATTCATAAAAAAATAGTGAAACTAGTGGAAAAAGAGACTTGTAATGTAATGTGATTTGGACAACAACAATGGAACTGAGGTTTATCGAATTACTAGCGACCCGCCCCGGCTCGCACGGTTTACGACATCACATTAAAATTATCAGTGTTTATCTACTATATTATGCATGTATTATACATATAAACCTTCCTCTTGAATCACTATCTATTAAAAAAAACGCATCAAAATCCGTTGCGTAGTTTTAAAGATCTAAGCATACATAGGGACAGACAGACAGCGGGAAGCGACTTTGTTTTATACTATGTTATGATATGAATTCCATTTTAATGTATGTCCTACAAGAAATAAAAATAGATACAGTTTTTCTATTCTTTTTCAATGTTATCTCTTAAAACAATCACGTTATAATCCAAAATTACTACTAATTATTATTAATAATATTATTTGTTTCAAAGGAGGAGAGTCATTATGGGAGGCTTTTTTGCCTACAGTTTGATCGTGAAAATAAAAATTAAAGCAGAAAGTGGTTTTAAAAATTGAATATGTTTAGTTTCTGTCATTTTTTTTCAGCTAAATTTTTTGTGAAAATCTATTTTGCACCTATGGAAGTTTTTTTTTGCAGTCTTGTAACGTTTTTCAAACATTTTTGTTCATTTTTCTGTTAATTTGGTCATGTTTCACTAAGAAGCACTTAACATACCACTTTGCTTTTTATATACGTAAATACTTCATCAAGAAGTTTAAAAGAAGCAAAATTTCACAGTGGTATTATAAAGTATAAGCAATTAACTATCAAGTGAAACATGACCAAATTAACGTAAAAAATAACAAGAACGTTAAAAAATCACTGGAAAACTGACAATTTCACAAACTGCAAAATAGACCAGAAATATTTAGCTAACGAAAATTTAATTTTTATTTAAAGATTTATTTCACAATCACACTATAGGTGAAATAGCCCCCTTTATTATTCCAGCCCCTTTTTGTTTGGCTATTTTTGATGAGGTATTTTAGATACTGTGGAAACAGCACAGTCACAGACACCTTGTTTCACGAAACTAAAATTTCATATGTATGTTTCATAAATTTGAGTGTTTTAGAGAAATCTTAAGTTCAGTAGAAACATAACCAGTGGCGGCCGTTGGAATTTGACATGCCTGTATTTTCGTAAGGAGGCATGGGTTCCACACCATATTTTAGGTGATTACTTGACCTAAGAAGGCTATAATGGCAAAAAAACTTCAAATGAAATTTGTGAAACATTTTTTCAACAAATGTCTGCATCCCCAGAAGATTTTGGCAACAACTTGAATGAAACAAAAATTCAAATTACCGTAACTTTTACAGATCTCGAAATTTCGAGAAAATCACAAGTCTAAAAACACTGTATTTACTCGGTTATTATGAGAAAAATATTTCGCAAATAAAATATTTCCAAAATCCTTTGGGCTATTTCCGTTTCTGCGCCGTTTCCAAAATCTTCTGGCTATTTTTGGAAAATAAATTTTGCAACTTTCCTGGAGTGGGTACTGGAACCTTCGGCGTAGAAACAAAAAACTGGACGTTTTCCACGAAACACCGAACTACTACACTTTTCTCGACGCGCGTTTCGCCAACCAAGTTCCGCCATCTTCAGGAGAAGATTAAAACTGTTTTAGAGAGAAGATTAAAAAAACAGTTTCAATCTTCTCCTGAAGATGCCAACTTGGTTGGCGAAACGCGCGTCGAGAATAGTGTAGTAGTTTTCGTGGAAAACATTCAGTTTTTTTTTTGCAACTTTCATTCGAATTTTTTTTATTATAGCCTTCTATTTAGGTTTAGCAACCTAAGTGTGGGTCCCATGCCTCCACATGAAAATATAGGCATCAAATTCCACTGGCTGCCACAGAACACAACTGAGATAAATTTGTCATGAGAAAGAAATTTCATGAAATTTTGATCTTCCAGTGGATTCCTACCTTTATAAGAGATTCTTGTGTCACACTATCTATACTACAGGAAGAACTTAATTTATGATTCCACAATTGATTAATATGTGATTCCTATAATAACTTTCTTTGGATTTGTGATGAGTTATGCCTCATTTCATTTAGTTTTTCGTTGAATGACAATCAATTTTTAAAGGAATGTAAAGTTGATTAGACTATTAATAAATAATGCACTAATTTAAATATGATTTGCTTTCACACTCCGTGTTTTTCTCCTTATATATTTTTCTCCTTTTTCTATTAATGGCGATCTGTTTAAACAGGTTTATCTGCTGCTTTCCGTGGGACTTGCCATCCTAACCTCACGAAAACTCTTGCAATACATGTTGAAGCATTGCTACCTCCAACTTCTATGGAATTGGATGTTCCTCAGAACTTGCAAGTAGCAGGTTTGCTGGGTGTAGGTCTAGTATACCAAGGAACAGCTCATAGACACATGACTGAGGTTTTATTGTCTGAAATCGGGCGGCCGCCTGGTCCTGAGATGGAAAATAGCGTCGATAGAGAATCATACTCATTAGCTGCGGGACTTTCGTTAGGTTTGGTCACATTAAAGCATGGTGGTCATCCTGCTGGTCTTTCTGATCTAAACGTGCCTGATACTTTGCACTACTATATGGTAGGCGGCAACAGGAGGTCTTTAACAGGTACCAGTTATAATTGGCGTGTTATATCAAGTATAATAATAATAACCTCTTATAAATAGGATAACTAATATATATGTAAATAATGCCTCCATATAATATCAAAATAATAAAGGACTTTTTCTTATCAGGTTCCCAGAAGGACAAGTACAAAACGCCATCATTCCAAATTCGAGAAGGTTCTTGTGTTAATTTGGACGTGACAGCGCCGGGCGCTACCTTAGCTTTGGGTTTGATGTATTTAGGTACTGGAAATAAAGCAGTAGCTGATTGGATGGCTCCACCCGAGACCCAATATCTGTTGGATTTTGTGAGACCTGATTTCTTGATGTTAAGAATTTTGTCACGTTGTAAGTAAAAACAGATAATGGATTAAAATCATTTGGTCCCATATAATGGTCAGATTTTGCCAAATCGTTTTCTATATTATATGTATATTAGGCGAGTTTCAGTTGCAATTGGAATTGTACGCTTTTAGTATGAAATATTTATAAATGATCACTAATGTGGTGTTTTGAATTGAAGCATATTTATTATTTTATTAATCAAAAGGGCCCTGTACGTTCCTTATGGAAATTGGATTTAGATGGAACTGGTTTTTTTGGAAGCAATTTTGTTTTTTTTTTTTTAAATAACAATCAACATGTTTTAATTAATTTTTGGAATCGACCTACTGCTGTGTGTACGATTGTGAATGTAATTTACATAAAACAACTTTGAACGCTTCGACAGAATAGTCTGTTACTGCCTGTTTGTGGGTATCTCATGTCTCTCGGTTATGTTAGTTCTACTCGTACTACATTTGTTGTGCGTAATTTGCGAGTGAAGCTATTCTTGGGGTACTGTAGTCTCCATGGTAACTATTATGTTCTAATACCAGTTGTCATCAAATATTAAATTATTGGTTATATTTGGGCTTACTTACCAAATCAATCAAATCTCGCGAAAAAAATAATTTCTTTAATTCTCGTTATATAACCTAATAAAAATTTAATATAATCATACTCACAATAGTAGGCCAATTCCAAAAACTAATTAAAAGACTATTTAAATAGGGTACTTGAGGGTTATTTATAAGAATATAGGTATTGACAAAATATTTTCATTATATCTTCCGTTTTACTAACAATTGGCCATACATATACGGCTAAATAAAAATACTAAAGATATTGCCCCTTGCATGCGAGATATATGTAAGTACCCTTCATATGGCATAATCAAAATTTGACCTCGTAGAGCTCAAATGGTCAAATGAGGAGCTTGCTGCAAAAACAGTGCAGCTCCACTTTCAATGCGTGACGAGGTTATAGTTTGTCTAATGAATGTTTCGGTCTTAATAGTCGTATGACAAATCAATTCAAGGTACTTTTCTTCAGGGCTACGAAAATAATAGGGGTTTTGACTTTCATCCATCACGTCAACCAAAAAAATTAAACTTTTTTCATAAATCAAATCAATTATCTTGACATTAGCATAAATTTTTACAAATACGTTGGTTTCAATAAGTTTCTTAAATATTTATTGTCACTAACTGTTCTTGCCTATATATTGGCAACGTTACTTACCAAATCTTAAACAGCTGTTTGAGTGAGGACATAAAATGTTGGATGTTATTTACAGAGAGATTCATTATCTATCTCTTCCATTTTATTGTCAGTTCATCTTTAAATGAGGAAAGGTCTTTTTAAAAAGTTTTTCTTTGTGAAAATAAAAAAGGAATTGTATTTTTAATAAATTTTCTTAACTTTAAAATTAATATAAAAAAATGAAACTGCACTATTCACCCAAATCCTCATGAGTAATAATTATTTTGAGGTATATTATCTAATGTGCTCCCTATTGTACCATTCTTCAATTACTTTTTCAGTGTGTTTTACAACACTGAACCATTGCTTCTGGGACACTTCTGTAAAGATTTTTCCCCACATAAGCACTTTATCATCAGTATCCATCTTACCAAATGGTTAAATTTTTTTTTTTTTGCCTTTTCATTTTTGCTTCCTCTTTTCTTTTAAACTTCGCTTTTTCTGTTTTGTTTTGCAATTTCAAAGTTTTAAATTCTTTGTTTTTTTTTGTTTTCTACCTTCTTTTTGAGGTTTATTCCACGTTGTAGGTGCCTTTCCTTGTGTAGGGTACATAATGTTAAAGGGGTAATTTGGAACAATTTTCTTCTGCCATTTCTAAAAATAGTTCATTCACCTTGGGCGTTTTGTGAATAAATCTCCGCCGAACCCTTTGTTGCTACCTGCATGAAGTACAATAAATCTTTTGCTTTCTTTTCTTTTTGGTTTTTATGTACTTTTTTTTTTGATTCGTCCTGCCATGATTTGGTTTGGTTTCCTTTTGCGAATATCCAAGTTTCATCAAAAAGACCAACTGTCTAGAAGTATTAGAATTTCGATTTACCATTATTTTCTTAAACTCAACCCCTTGTTTTTCCATTAACGCTCTTCGTCTCTTGTTTATATTTAAAACCTTTTGAAGGTTGTTATTGTATTAATATTTGATCAAGGAACATTTTACTTTGAGTTCCTCCTCAAAATTCTAAGTGTGTGTTTTCTAAACAAATAGGGTATGGGTATGTGCTATTTTTAAAATCGTTTATTCCTTACTTTCATCATGTTGTATATTATGCTGCGGGAACCTCACTTTGGTGGCCGGGGTTTGTTTTAATCGAGGTTTGTTGTAAGCAGGTTTTTGGGATGTTTTGATACTGCAAACCGCGCAAACAATGCCCAAAGCATCAAAAAGTTTTCCTGTGAATAGCCAGTTTTTTTGCTGAAAAGTAGGCAATTTCGCAACAATCTCTCTTGCTTTCGAATTTTTTAAGCTCTTCCAGGAATTTTGAGGTTAGTTTTTAAGAACCGATTGTATATTCACTCTTAGTTGTAAGTCTTTGAACAAGAAGAAGATAAAAGGAAATTAGCGTATGGAATTTGTCTAATACCTCCAAATAAAAATAATGAAAAAAAAAAAAAAGTCATTTCAATGTTTTACTCCTTCGTGTCTTTTTTAATTCTGCTTGATTTATCGGGTATGTCCAGCATCTCAGGGTTGAAAACATAGTCCTTTAAAACTTTTTTTATATCCCACTGTGGTTTTCATCACCGCACTTCTCAGACAAAGTATAGCTGCTTATAATTTGGATAAAAATATTAGGCGTTATTTAGCGATAATTAGACACAGCTCAGTGCATGGAGTATACATACTGATATATGCTGAGCTGCGTTGAGCTCCTCAATTTTTGAGTGTTGTGCCTATTGTCACTTTTGATCAGGAAGACATTAGCTATGACATATCCAAGATTCCGCCAAATTCACCTAATTTCCATTAGGAATGTGTGGGATCCTTTTATTAAACTCTTTACGTTGAAGTCATAAAAATTTTTGTTTTTATTATAGCTTTGATTCTATGGAATGATATAGAACCTTGCAAAGAGTGGGTGGAAGGACAAGTTCCATCAACAATTCGACCATATTGTATGGTCAAACCTTGCCATTCCTTAGATATTGATTACGAAGCAATGAAGTAAGCTGCTTAATTATGTTCCAGATATTATTTTTGGATATTTTTTTTTTAGTCAAGCTTATTGTAATATTGTTGCTGGGGCGTGCTTTGCCATCGGATTAAAATTTGCGGGAACTGCAGATAAAGACGCATTTGACACACTTCTTTATTTCTGTCATATGTTTACATCTCTTACCGCCAAGTCTATAGCCGAATTAGCTGGAAAATCCACTATTGAAACTTGCCTTAATGTTTTACTTTTATCTGCGTCTATGGTAAGAATTACTTTTTATGTTAAATTTTACCTCTCGAGTATTAACCCTTTCGGGACGGCAACGGTTTTAGCGCACCGTGCTGCACAGACGGCAGCGGACGGTGCTGCGGATTCGTCCGTTTCGCGTCGCGAACTACACCGCCTTTGTCGGATGCAGACGCAGGTGGATCCCGCCGTGAACCGTATATTAGTTATTTTTGACAAAATAAACATTTTTATGAATTTTGGGCAAATGTCAATAAAAAAAGAGCAACCAAGAACACATAGTGGCACATCACATTGGTCGCAATTGTAACTGGTTTCGCGTCTAATTTTTTTTTGGCACAAACCACACAACGTTTTTGGGTTATCTTGTTAATAATATTTAACACGCGGATACGTATAATTACAGTATTTAAGTGCATCTCTTACCGTGTGTAGATATCCGGTTCCCGGCTACACAGCACTAAAAATTTTTGCGGATTCGTCCGTTTCCCGATGCGAAAGGGTTAAACTAAAACTATTAATTCAGGTTATGGCAGGTACAGGAAACTTAGAAATAATGCGCCTTGTTCGCCATTTACGAAGGAGGGTAGGAGTGTCGAATAGTCCTATCGTAACTTATGGCTCTCACTTAGCCATACATATGGCCCTGGGTCTTCTGTTTTTAGGAGGAGGAAGATATACACTTTCTAATTCTCCATCTAGCATAGCTGCACTGATCTGTGCATTTTACCCTAAGTTTCCTACACACAGCAATGATAATAGGTGGGTAATTGTTAGGAATAAAAGTGAAATAGTAAAATGTTACGAATATTTTTTTAGATACCATTTACAAGCTTTTCGCCATTTGTATGTGTTAGCTGTTGAACCAAGATTAGTCATTCCAAAAGATGTTCATTCAGATGAAATCTGTTATGCGAATCTCAAAGTGGTGAAGTTAAATGGTACTGTAATAAACATAAAAGCTCCAGGGATAATTCCTGATCTTAATACGCTTGTAAAAGTAGCACTAGATGACGAAAGGTATTGGCCCGTTGTCTTTAAGAGAGGACAAAATTGGGATCTTTTGATGTATGTAAAAGTTGCTTTGAATTAAGTTTTGTTTTGTGCCAAGGTTTTATTTCAGTAAACTTCTTTCGACGACTGGTTACATTGAGGTGAAACAACGTGCTGGCTGCCTAAGTTATATTGTGGATAAATTTGGATATCACAGTCAACTTGCTCGTACACTCACCCAATCAGAAGTTGTGCCATGGGATCCTTCGGCATCGGCTATAATGTCATTTACTTCGGACGAGTCTATCAAATTATTCTGTGATCATTTTTTGACTACAGAGAGGATAGACTTAAGTCCTGTTGAGGCAAAACTCAGACAGATGCTTTCGAAGATAACATATGATGCAGTAGTTAAGGATAAGTTGATTGTGATAGTAGTGTTTACTTCGTTAATTAAGGTGATTTTTGTGACATTTGTGTGCTATATGGTCTTAACAGTTTAATATTTTTAGGCCATTCTAGAATTAAATAGGTCTCCTAGCACCCTCAACATGTGGCAGTTAAAATTAATATCTGAACAGGTACTCTCTAAATCGGTTTCCAATTTAATTTGAAAGAAATAATTTTGGCTTTAAGACAGAAGCTGTGGGAATATTTGACAGTTGGGAGGAGACCTTAAAATATTTGCTGCAAAAATTCTTGTTAGGCGAAGATTTTAGTAAAAGTGTAGATGTTCTTTTATTAAAAAAAGTTGGCTGTTTATGTCACATTTTATGATTTCCCTTATAAGTTTGATATTAACCATGCAGACTTTTTGGAAGTTCTAGTTAAAATGCAAAACAGTAATTTGTGTACAGAGACTATTAAAAAAATGTTAAAAGTTTATAGTGTTTCTTGTTAAGTAGTATAAGATTATTTATTATTGAAATCTTAAGGAAAAAACTTCAGATTAAGTTTATAACATTTATATTTATGTGAAAATAAATTTATTTTGATATTTCATCTAATTATTTTAATTTCTTATTTAGGTTTATTTCTGTGGAATGTATGAGTTAGAATATATGTACATATGTCAAAGCTTATGAGGTGGCTTATGAGCTTCTAATGGAGTATGAGTATAGAAAACAAATTCTTCATTAATAAAATGGGTTCCGTGTAGAATAATTCTGTTATGCTCCACATGAAGATTTTACAATTGTTGCAAAAAGAATGGTATTTATAAAATATTCCAGGTGTCCACAAAATCACTTTCGGGCTGTCATTTGTTTAATTTTAATGAAATTTGGTGCATGTCATATTTGGTATAAATGCCAATTTGGTACTCAGCATATTTGTGCCACTTCCGGTTTCACCGGAAATGCATGCAACTTTTTGATTGTTAAATAGACCACCCTGCATATTTTTACATATTTAGAATCTACTGGTCATGTTTAGTGAAAACGATCGAGTTTTTTGTCTTTTTTGGAGGGTTTTTTATTAATATTTTGAAATTGATTAAAAGATCTATTAATTAATTTTGTTGGGCCCTGTAAAATGCTTTTAATGTCCAGTAAAATTGAGCAGGCTGTGTCTGGTCAATTTTGAATGGTTGTTCCACCACTCCATTTGTTATATAATATACACTATGCGTATCAACGTGTCGAGCTGAGCAAGTATTTTACGGGGCACGAAAAAATTAAGTTTACTGTAAAAAAAAAGGGGTCAATCATTGAGGACTATTTTTTATATTGAAGTACCAGTAATCAATTACAACATGTGTTTTTCACACAAATTTCAGACCTTAATATTAATAAATGATGTAGTAGCGATTTTTTGACCAAAAAAATCTCAGCTCCTGTTGGCCGTAGGACATTTTTTCTTATTCGTGAAAAAATGTCAGCTTTCAAATGGCAATAAATGCCATTTCGATTAAATTACAAAAAACAGGACGTTTTCCACGAAACACCGAACTACTACACTTTTCTCGACGCGTTCGCCAACCAAGTTGGCATCTTCAGGAGAAGAATAAAACTGAAACCCGCGTCGAGAAAAGTGTAGTAGTTCGGTGTTTCGTGGAAAACGTCCAGTTTTTTTGTTCTACGCCGAAGGTTCCAGCCCACTCCAGGATTAAATTTCAACGATAAGAAAAAAGTCTACATTTTTCGACCCAAAAAAGAAGTTAAAATTTAGGTAGATTTTTCACATATTTTCCAATTATTTTGCAATATGCTCACAATTTGCATAGGAAAGTACAAGTTTTAGAGAAACTTTCAAGTCCAAGATGGGTCACGTAATTGCATTACTGGTGTGATTTATTGAAACTTAAAAAAAGGTATTTTTTTTTTTGAAAAACAATTTTTGCAAAAACTATAAAATATTTTGCAATTTTACAAAAATGCACTTATTGTACTTGCCAAGGACTACATATTCTGAAAGTTGCGTAAACAAATCTTTTTTCATTTTAAATATATAGAAGTTTTAAAAAATGCGATTTTTAGCCGTATTTGAAAAATAAATAAAAAATATATGCTATGAAATAAGATGTTATACAATACAAATTGTTAAAACATTTTTTTTTAGTGTTGTGAGTCACGTCAGTGACCGCAGCCACTAAAGTCATTTATCGGTTATTAATCTTCAGTCGGTCATTTTTAAAATTTTGTGCGTGTTGAAAGTTAAAGTTAACCTCAAAACTTGTCAGTTTTTACTTCAGTTTAGATCTTGTCCAAGAGCGAAAACCAAAATGCCTAAAATAGACAGTGCCATTTGAGAATATTACAAAAAAATTTCAATAAATGGCAGAAAACGTGGAAGTTCCATTTTTTGCAAGAAAATGTATCAGGCTCGTGCTTCATGTCCGTGTTATACAACATGCCATGCCATGTACTTGTTTGGTCTTGAAATTATTCTCTATGTGTAACCAATAAAACAAGTTTCACTTCAAAAAATAACTATCCGTCCAGGTTTCATGTTAAGTGATGTGCGAATAAGTAAACAGACATTTTTCCACTTTTATTCTTTATTAGACATGAATTAAAAAAAGAATAAATACAGAAATAAGTGCTAAAAATATAAAGTTAGCTATATAAACATTATTGACTACAACTAAATTAGTTAAATCAGGTTTTGTTGCCGAAAAGTGCCCAAAACATTCATATTTATTGTTTTATTTTTAATCTTTATTTTTTATTACCAAATGATACATGCTTGGGGCGTTAAATATAGGATTTATAACAAAAAAAGTAGTTAACTGCATTAGTATTAGTGAGATTCGGTTATTATACTATAATGTATGAATAAATCTACAGGACCTCGCAAAAAATATCACTTGCCAAAGGCTAAGCCTCTGTACATAGGAGCTGTATTTATATACTCTTTTTTCCCTTGCAAGTCATTAATAAATAAAAAAAACTGACTAGAACACTATACACATTCTGTTCCGTGGGCCGTGAGTACCCAGGATAGTATACACGTTTCAACCCGGTAAAATACAACGCTGATTTCAGACCGTATACTTCTTTGATATTTTTACGAGAACCCTGTACAAAATAAATAAGTCCAGCTTCATATATTGTTTCAGGTACTATACAATCCTAATGGGACGACTTCCATCCCGACATCGATCCAAAATATACTGCGGCAGTTTGCCCTACACAAACTCTACCATTTCTCTACTAGGTTATGACAAAACCAAAATACTGGATATACATTAAGCCCTTTTTATAAACTTGTCATAATAAAATGCTCTAGAGTCATTGAATAAAAATTCGCTAAGTTGTACTGTACGCTTACTAGCTGGTAAAACTGGTTAACCTCCGTGAAGGCACTTTATAACGGAGAAAGGATGTATTAAAGTCAAACGTAACCTCAAACCAAAACGGACTCCTAATATATGTTGTTATATATGAACGTAAGCAATATGAAGTGCTGATACAGTAGCACATTCTTTGATTAAATTAAACCCTGTGCAAAGCATACGCAGGTCAATTTTTGTTTTTGATTTCTTGGTATGACTTTAAGAAAAAGATCTTAAAGAGCTACCTTGACCAAGTGGATAAATGAAGAATGCAATGTCTCTTATTACGAAACATTTGAATAAAATACTTTAGATCAAACAAAATATTAATTACAGAAAATAGGACATAAAAGAGCTCCTAACACTTTTCTGCTTCAAGACAGAACCTCAAGGAAGAAATCAGCAGGTCAGTAAATACAAAGTAAAGTCCATACAGTAAATATTATATGAAAACAAATTCGAAATGTGCATAATATTACTTACTCTGACAGTCAAATGCAAAAATATGTTCTTTTTCTATCTTTATTTCCATATAAAATATGGATTTTAATCAATGTTTTCAATACAGTTCATTTACTATTAATATTTATAGAATATGTGTAGATCTGTTAAATCTTGTTGATAAACATGTGACCAATTAGAATGAAGTGACAATAACATGTATGTTGGTGTGTGATTCTGCACAAGGGTTTAATTCAGCTTACAATTAATTTGCACATTCATCATCCATCAGCAACTCATATATGGGGTTTGGTAAGTAAAGGTTATAAAACTAACCTTATATCTGCTTATGATTCTGGCAAAGGAAATTTTTGGCAGGCCCCAAGACTTTTTCCCAACCGTTTCATGGATTTCTACAATTACTCATTATATTTTCAAACTTCAATAAAATATTATTTATTAATTTAAAAATCACAAATATCCTGACAAAAGCCTCCCTCACCAGAAAGCACCGTGTCTTTGAGGTTATGTCTTAATATAACAACTATTTTTTTTTACTTAATGATTAAATGCATCTATACATACAAATTAAAAGGAGAGTATAATTTTTTTTAAGTACATAATTTGTGAAATATACCAGCACAAACATCATTAACAAAAAAATTGCACATTAACTAACAACATTTTAAATATATTAACCATTTAAAAACGTGTATAATTATAAATTAAACTACTGTACACAATTTTTTTTAAATATATACTTTCCGTAACTCTACAAACAACGAAAAAAAAAAAACAAATGTGACGAAATAGTGATGTTTTGTATATAATATCAATTAACACAAAAAGTTACAATTATACTTAGAAAAATATTATTTAGATAAGTAGCAGCCGTTATTAACAAAATTATTAGAGGAACTTGCTTTAAACAAAAAAAAAACTTTAATACAATAACAAATGTTTTTTCAAGTTTGTTTGTTACCGTAACTGCCTTTATAAAAATTTAACACTGTTGACAAAAGTGCGGGAAAAATCACACAGAAAATGTATATTAACGATACTAGATTAACAATTTTAGGTATTTAATAAAATTTTAATTCACATATTCTTAATATTACTTTCTTGTAGGTTCTTTGCACAAAAATAACCGATAAAAAAAATAGTCCAACGTGAGACAAAAAAGCTACGATAAAACACTTCAATAAATAAATAAAATTGAAAAGCGTAATATTCCTTGGAATTTTCCTTTACATCAGGATTTCCCAGCTTGAAGAGAGCTGCCTTGGTTGCATTTTCGTTAAGAGAGCGGAGGAAAAGTCAGGACAAAATGTCAACTTACTCGAATGAAACAGCCATTGGGTACGTATAATTCTCGCACTCTCTCCAACTCTATCTGCTTTTACACCCCTGTATAGCACACTGGACAGCTTCTGTGATGTTTTCAAATACTGGCACTTGCTTCCTCCTCGCAAGGTCTGACAGGTATGCTCTGGCCCTGTTGTAATCTTTAATAGCGTTTTTTGACAACTGAAATTAAATACAACATTATAACTTCTGTCAAAATCAGTATATGTATATGCTAAACTAGTAAGCCCCACATTACAATTAGGGGGCGTCCATTAATTACGTGAGGCGTTTTTTGGCGATTTTCGGACCCCCCTCCCCCTGGTGAGATGTCGTGAGATTTGGCACAACCCCTTCCTCCATCCCCTAAACTCACGTGAGAATTTTCAAAACGTGTGTGTGCAACTTTGTGGCATTCGCAAAACCACGATAAATATTATAATTTGACCCAATTTTTTCGCAATTTTTTTGCGGAAAAAAAATTACGCGATATTCGCCCAGACCCCCGCTCTCCCCAAAGTAAGATTAGATGAGATTTCGGCTCGACCCCCTGGAACCCGCCCTCACGTAATTAATGGACGCCTCCTAAGTACCTAAGTACATCATGCATGAAATATATGGAATTACGGTCGTTACTATTAATTCGTTACTACTATTAAATCATTATTAATTAATGACTACAGTCGTTAGATCTCTCCACCAGTGAGTACAAGTTCAATGATTGGTGAATCCAAGAGGTGTGCTTATTCAATAGAACCATTTAAAAAAAAATAGTGGATAATATTGGTTATAATTAATACTTTTTCCAATAAAATTTTAATTATTTTCAAATAACCTACTATTTATGGCCATGAATCTTTTTGATATGGTTGATGTTTATTTACGGCTGTAAAAAATCGAGCCTGGCTATACTATTGACATGATTTTATCAATACATTTTTCATTACAAAAAAAGTGACTGCCTCACGAGACTGTACTTGATTTTTCACTCTCGACTGTACTGCGCCACCATATTGGAAAAATGAAGCACAAAATCACGTTTCCATGAATATCTAGTTGCACGTGAAAAATAACTATTATTAAAAATATAGGCCATAAAATTATCTACATGTTTTGTATGAAACTGTACACTCAGGTGTACAAGTGGGGTATTTTTACAGTTTTTCAAAATAATATATTTTACTCTTGAAATTTCAGTTCATTATTATAGTTCTTTATTTGTTTTTCACCACTATGAAGGTAGAGTGAAAGACGCGTTTTTTTTTTAATGTGGTTTACCAAGTAGGCCTAATTCACAATGCGCGCACTGTCTGAAGTTCACATGCTAACTGTTTTTAACCTTTTGGATAGGCTAGTTTTTCAGGATCGAGGTTTTGTTTGTGAGTTTTGTTGTGGGCTCTTCTTCTGTGGCATTATTCCTCATTTCAATAGTGAAGAGTTAACTGATGACGGTATTTTCCTCATCGTCATCATCAGGATCTAATAAAGTTTCTGGAACATTTAGACATGAGCCTCCATTATTATAGAAAGCATATATTATAATAGAACACTTTAATCCCAGTTTCCTATATCTACATGCTATCAATATTTTGCTATCCGTAACAAAACGTATACTTAATTTAGTGGCCTTATCTTTGCAAGCGATACCATTCAAGTTCAATCATGGTACAACAATTTGACAAATACACAAGACGAAGTATGGAAAAAGAGTAAAATTGGCCATACTCAAATAATAATTGTAAAAGTCTTTGGTCCTGAAGGCGACTAAATTCATGTCCATGTGGATGTAGGAAACTGGCATTAAAGAGCTCTATATAATATGCGTTTTTTGTTGTGGAGGCTCATTTCTATATGTTCCCGGAACTTTATTAGACTCTCATGATGACGATGAGG